>JAYEVD010000741.1:0-285734 GCA_036346405.1 Phyllostachys edulis
ATATGTTGTAAGACCCTCAAATATTGAAATGTGCGAATTAAAATTATCTTGGTAGCATAATTCTTAATTAAGGAATAGTGTAAGTCCTTTATTAAAAATCATACTAGAAGCATAATCATAATAAATGCGAGTTCAATATTCAGGTTCCGGATATATGTCATGCAATAGTTCCCAGGATTAGTGACTATTGAGCATATATCCTTAAACAACATTGCTTCAATCACATACAAGTCATACATTCACATAATTATACATCATGGATTACATATTATTTCGGTTGCTACAGTAACAGAACTGCTACAGGAACAGATGACCTTGGGTTATTACAAAAGAACGACAGCGGAAGCAAAATAAACTAAAACCACCAATGGCGTCATCCATGAGAGCTATTGCGTGGAGACTAGAACTAGCATCACTTAGCGTCACCCGGATCGGCTAACGGGCATCTCATAAAGGTATCCATCCTCACCTGCAACAAGAGGTCATAAACCACGAGTCGAAAGGTACTCGACAAGACTCCACAAACTAATAAAAGAAGGTGTTTGATAGAACCTATATAAATGAATAGAAATTTTTACATGCATAAAGTTGACAATAGGAAGCTTTAATGGTTCAATTTTGCATAAAGTGATACACCTTAACCTCTGGTGACTAAATTTTTACAAAGCAAATTTTAATGAATCAATTTGGACTAAAACAGTAGTATTAGAAAGTATAAACATAAGCAGTAATAATAATAAATCACAGAGATCACTATAAAACTATACATGATACTATCGAGGTCAAAATTATTTCCAATACCAAACTTAGAATAAAATCTATCAGATGACATTAATTCAAGTATAAATCGTAGCTAAGTGGACACGGCTATTGAATAGTTTTAAACCTTGCAAGGATGTACATCTTTACCCACATGACTTAGTTGGCAGTAAGCCTCGGAATAATAGCACCTTGCCTTTGGTGTCTTGGTAGATAAACTAAGATTTGGTATTTTCAACAAGTTGACACTATTGAGTTGGAATACCCATGTGCGGTGATCCGCTTAAATAATGATAGCATATATTCAGGGGCCCACATGTTTATGCAGGAATGCCGACCCAATCAATTAAATGCAAACTCGTGTTAACCACACATATTAGACCATGATCGGACCCACGAAGAATGCGTACATGCGATGGAACACATCTCGCCCTTACCCTTCTAAGAACATCGATATCAATATAAACTCCACATGGCATACGACGCGGCCGAGACTTAAGCATCTATGCCATATGAAACCAATACACATGTCCCTCTCCGTTTCCAACTCAATAGCATTAACCCTTTACTTAACCAAACAGTGCCCATACACTACGTGTGGAAGTACGTTGGGGCTTGAATTAGATTGTCAGAGTTCAGTCCTTAATCAACCCAGACAAGACATCCACATTTCCCAATTCTCGTGCACAAAGGCACCATCACTAGCATCCACTTGTCCAGATTTGAATTTAGTTTATCAACAAGATTAAGGATCATTTCAATTTCAAAATAAACTGAACAAGAATTAAAATAAATAAAATTTATTTGTTGTTCCCAGGTTTGACAAGTTAAGCTTGTCAAACACTAACGTTCTATGGACTGCAGGGCTAAGCCAAATTTAAAACTAAATATCATCATATCACATACTACCTTAGGTTGAGTGTATGATCAGATTAAAGGTAAACCATCAAATTTAGGCTGTAACTAACTAGAAACAGATCATAAATAATTTTTTTAGAACATTGCATGCAATCAGTTATCACTGTATTTTGTAATGCTACTGAGTTCAAAAGTAGGATCAATATAGTGCGAGAGAGGTAGCTTGCCTTGGTAGTAATATATAACCTCTTACTCAGGTTCTTGTGGTTCAACAAAAGATTCAACAATCTCAGAAGACCCAGTATCTAAAAGAAAATAAAATCCAATGAATCCAGGAAAAAGAAACAGAGAGCAAAATGCATAGAAAGTATGCATGATCAAAGGATTATTGCATTATTAACAACATGCCTAGGGTACAATAATTTAACTAAGAATAATGTAAGCTGACTATTCTTGCTAATGCTAGCTACTACAATTTAAAATTTGAATTTGAGTTACAGTGTCAGATTTTTGCAACTGGAGCAGGATAACTAGTAAATAAATTACTAGCCTAGCTAAAGATTATAACAAAAATATGATGCTGGAGTTAAGTGCATTTACATCAGTATTGGAACCTAACTAATCATTTAGTATCTTTTAACAGACAATTTAAGGCGTTGGACTTTTCTTTATGCGGTTGTCGGTTTGGACAACCACAAAATAACAAAAGTTAAAGTGGAGTTAAAGCTACCAAAAGGTGATTAATATTATCACCCATTAGTCTTGGACTGACGCATGGTTTAAAGAAAGGAATAGAAAGAGGAGCTTTTGTCGGTTTATACCAAAAATAGCAAAGGGTACCTTACTAGATTTCGACTATTTAAAAAATTACTCAAAACTATGAACTTAAATATGAGCTAGAGCTAATTGGAAAGTCATTAATACCACATCACAATCATGCAAACCTTAAATGTGCGGTTACATAAAGAAAAAAAAAGTGATCCCTTTTGTCGGTTGAGCAGACAATATTAATGAAGGAGGGTTTTGCACTAATACATGTTCGGTGCTCATAATAACCAAAAGGAGGTCTATAAGGATATTGGGGTTTACTTATGACCTAAATAGACTAATATCTTGACAAGAGAAACTCTAATTCTTGAAAAGCGATATGAAAGGCGAAAAGTTATAAAAACAACTTTTCATTTTAAAGAAGTTTGAAGGATCACATGAGCAAGTGAGTGCTACATGTGGGTTAGTGAGTCCTAAGAAACTTACCATGACAAGGAACCGGGGCTAGACTTACCACTCGGGGTTGATGAAGAAGACAAGTTCTTGGTCAATAGAAAAGATCCGGTGTCCTTTTCTTAGTCTTGACCAAAAAAGAAAATGGTGGAACTAAGATCTAAAGAATATTAGGCACATTCTTGCTAAGGAAAGATGGAACTCAACTCACTAGGATGAGTTTTTCCCAAAATGGTGCTTCACGGGGTCAAGGTGATAGAGAAGAATCCTTTTGTTCAACCCTACAAGAAATGCCCAAAATCATATTAGTATGAGATTTAGGCTTTCTTGAAGTTGAACAAGGGTAGAAATAAAAAGCTTCCTTGGGAAGGAAAGCAACTAGTGGAGTTCTCACTGGTCAACAATGGCGGTAGAAACTAGGGTTTATATAGTGTTGGAGCTTCCCAGATCAGCAGAGTTCTCTAGAACCAATGAGGTGGCACTAAGGATAATTATCAAGAAAATATCCTCAAATTCATGCCTACACTTGCCATCATTCCGTGAAAATAGTGTTCACGGTGTATAGCAAGAGAGAAGCAAAGCGCCTTGCGACATGCGGGTCCCGGGGTTGCTACAACCATGCAACACGCGATTGGTCAAGAAGAACGACCATCCGATTCTACTTGGCGGTGTGATGCGATGGCTAAAAACACCTTTGAAATGGTATCAAATGATGTGGGCCACATGATCTCAATTGAATGCCACGATTTAGGGAGCTCGGGGTGATGCGAAGTCCCATCTCATCTGGCCGTCGATTGAGCTTCAACGCCCAAAATCTTAAGCGGCAGCGGTGAGTTTGACCCATAGCGATCACCGTTGGATTTAGAATCAGTCGATGGAGATGATGGGGTGTGCGGATGGTCGAAGGTCACGGTCGTGGTCCATCCGATCTAAAATCAGCGGTGGATCTAACGTGGCGCCTCCGGCGGTCGAGCGGCACAAAGGATCGAGGTGGTTCAAAGAAAATCTAACGGTGGGCGATTAAAGAGGATTTTAAAATTTAGATAAGATCGTTGATGGTGGGATTTTGATCCAATGGTGGAGATCGCATGGGTGTTAGGATGGTCCGAACATCCCATGAGATCTGCCCTGCGTTGAGGATCAACGGCCCGCGTTTTCCATTTTGGCCATGCGGAGGGTTTTGCACGGAGATCGCGCGCTTGTTTTTGATCAACGGCGAGAATGAGAAGGTGATTTGGAGAGGTCCAAGCGACACATTCAATCTGGCCCGTTCGCGAAAGAATGGGCGGCGATCAAGCACGGAAAGTTGAAACGTCGTCGCATTAGCGTGGTTGCGCCGCACCAAGTGCACGGTTGGGTCGCTACTGATACTAGGTGCGAGTTTAGGCCGTAAGTTGACCAGAACCGGTTTAAATTTTAAAAAGGTTTGGTGGGCTTTTAAAAATAGCAAATAAATTTATAAAATTATAAAATTTTGCGAAGCGCTCTTTGGGGTGATATATTCCCCAAATAAATTTTGAAAACTCTGCTTCTTCTTTAGAAATACATAAATAATTCATTTAGACCAAATAAAATTTATTTAAAGACAATTATTTTTAGAAGATTAAAAATAATTTCTAAAAATTCAACAAAATTATTTTTGGCCATAATAATTCATCGGCCTTTAAATAAAATACTTCCAGTCTTAATACCAACATAGGTGTAATACCCGAATATCAATTAGAAAGATTAATGTTTGGGAGAGTAAAATTTATTCAATTTCAATTGCTTCATAGTTTAGAATTGGAATTAAGATCGAAAAATTTCAGATTTAGGTTGGTTTTGGGTCTTGGGCTTTCGGCCCAAGCCAAGGAGGTCCTTGTTGGGCCGGGCTTAATGGGTCTTAAGGGGGCGCCTCCTCCACCCACCACTGCCCCGCCTCTCAGCTCTCCCGCCTCCTCCCATTCTTTCCTCTGGTGCAGCTCCCTTTGGCGCAGCTCTCTGTCGGCTCCATGGCGCCGCCCGTGTCCCCAGTTCCACCCCCCTCGGCGAGATCGCCGCCGCCGATCCTGAGTCGCGCTCTCACTGGTGCCTCATCTCCACAGTCGGCCGCCCAGCTCTGTCGGCCTCGAGCAGGCCCTTCGCCCCTTGCGTCTCGCCCTCTCGGTGGTGGGCGCCCAGCACCGCCGCTGCGCCCGCCTCCCGGTGGCGCCCACGCCAACTCCTGCCATTGGCTCGTCTCCATCTCGGGCCTCCCGGCCGTGGCGACACAGGGCCAGCCCGCTCGCCCGCCCGCCCTTCTCCTACTGCCGCTCCTTCGCCTTGGTGGCTGGCTGCTACTGCTTGCCTTGGCAGCTCGGCGAAAACCGCCCGCGCTTTGTCTTGTGCGCTTCTGAAACCGACCGCCTCGGTTCCTTTTCTCCTAGTTCAAATCGGTTGTTTTGGTATACAAGTTTGATTTGATTCGGTTTACTGCATTGCTTTGAGGCCTAGTTGATGCACAAGGTGATGGGACTCATGTCGAGCAAGGATGGTGGCGATAGCGTCCGCGTTGTCGAGCAGCGCACTCCATTGTTGAGGTGTTGGCGTGAGGTGAGTGGCTCATTTCTATGCTTAAAACAACGTCGGCCGTTACGATATTGTTCACGACTTAAGAGTAGCTCGTTTACAACGTTATGGGACTTATGATAAATCTGTTTGAGTAGTGTTGGTGTCGGGTAACCTTAGTGTATTTAGATGTATTATGAGTTGGAATGTATGAATCTCTCCACTTTGTTGTATCAAACACAATTTGGGCATGTCGGTTTATTTATGCTCAGAGTTGCCATATTGGATTCTTAGATTTATTCGGCATTTGGGGTGATCAACCAACATTAGGATTCGATTGAGTTGAATGGTGTGATTGTTTGTTGTTCCTCTGTAATTTTAACCGCTTGTTCTCAAAGTTCAATTGTTTGAATTGTATTAAAATTAGTTAAAGGCATAGAAATGAGCAATGAAGCATGCTCTTTAAATTCACATTGTTCCAACTTCCAAGATGATGCTTCTACTTGGCATAGAAGTGTGTTAATCTAGTCGGTGTAACTATTTGCCCTTTCAATGTGTTTGTGGTGCATTGAGAACATATCTTTTGCTCCCAACATATTTTGTGCTTCTAGTGCTCCCACTCGTAAAAAAAAAATGCCTGATGGGGTTTGGGAGATTATCGATTAAACTCGGGTTGCGATTAGGAGGCGATTAATTTTATGTTGTTCTATTGCTATCTTTGAGCACTTTTGTGTGGTATACTTAGTTATCTCTGGTTTGCGGTGGTGGTGAACACGGGGCTAGAACCTTTCGTCGTTGTCATCCATCTCACGGTTGAGGCAAGTACAATTGATCTGTCATGTTTGTTGTTTGTTTCACTTGATTGATGATTCTGAAATGGGTAATTCGGTACTCCTTGTTTCCCTTCATTGTCGTTATACCTGATTCTTCGATGATGTGTTTCGTTCAACATATACATTTGTTCTTTCTTTTGTGTTCTGCTTGAAATAGGTAGTGAAGTCTCGCCATTCCAACATGGGTAAGTACTTTAACGTTCTTAATTATAAAATGTGAATGCGATGTTGGTATTGTGTTCCTAAGATCCTCGTGGATATTTAATGTTCATATTCATTCCAAATGTGTTACCTCCATGATTAGAGAGCATGTCCTTTCAATATTCATAATTCATTCCATGCATTCACTATTCATGTTTCATCACGGGGTGGATTTATAAGACCCATCAATTCGGTATGGGCACGTAAGTCCCACCATTCCAATGTGGGCGATTTGGGACACCGTATGAAACGTTCTTCATCGGAGCTTGGATCCGCATTTTGTTAAATCTTGGGCTTAAATAATTTACCGGCGGGTGTGTCACCGATTATCTGATATATGCATGTGTGTAGTCCTTCATTTCATTCAAGACATACATTCCATTCATTCAAATAGTCGTTCCGTATTTATTTCATATTCTTCAATGATGTTCACATGATCATGATTGATATGTATTATTTATTCTTGTACTTGCTGAGTCTCGGACTCACTCTTGCTTTGTTTGTTGTTTTTAGGTGATCTTTGAGGTTGGCTCTGGGGAGGAATAGACACACACTACCTTTTCACTTCACCTTAATCAAGTCCGAGTTTCATTTTAGTTCAACAATCATTCATTATTGATGAGCGTAATAATAAATATTCTTTGTGGTGATAACTCTTCTCCATTAAGTTTTGGTTAATAGGCGTGCGTGAACTTAGTTCATCCTTTGATATAGTTGCTTGAGATCAGATTATACTACTGCGATGATTACGATATTTGTTGATTTCACTATTGTCTTGATATTAATGATTGTTGGAACCTCGGTATAGCTAACTATCTGAGGGAGGTTCTAAAGAAATTAGAATTTTGTAAATGCATTTTTAGCTTTGTTAACATGTTAGTTTAGTAGTATTCGGCCCTTGTAGGGTGGGGTGTTACAATAGGGTGGTATTTCCTTTTGAAATTTTGATCAAGTTGGAGTTTATAATTAGAAATTTTGGGAAAATAGATTGTAACATGTTGCCTAATTTGCCAAAATAAGCGGTGATGCTATAAAACACCTTATTACTATTTATTAAATTTGAAATTTGTTACATATGTTCCGTCTGGCGGTGCACTAATTAGAATTATGTAATGGAATTTGTGCGATGGAATAAATACCCATGTTCTTTCTCGGATCATAACTTCGTACTTTTCTTTGGTTCTCAACTAGGTCATCTCAAATCTTTGGGCTTCAATCTATCTTTTCATTACACCACAAATTATTTTATGAAAATAAATGCTAGTTCAAGTAAGTTCTTGGTACCGCCCATGACCGTGGGACGGCTATCTAGATAGTTTTTTACATTCTGTAGAATTCGTACACTTTACCCACAAGAGACAATAAACTTATAATATCCGTCTTGACATACTTTCATAGGTGTGCGACTAAGATGATTATCATAAGGCTTTTACAATGTCCCACTTCAATGTAACCCTACCGCTAGGTATCACCTTCTTGAGCTCGCCCGAGAGTCTGCCATTTGTGTCATGCGGTTTGGTGGCTCCTTACCCTTACCCTTATCCACCACACACTCACGAATGGCGAACCTAACGTTGGCGAAAATAATGTCGGTCAGGTCGTACCCATTATAGACTTGTGGTTGCCTTTGTTTTTTACGAGGAGGTCGTTACAAGAACTTCGGTCCTTTATTGACTAGGATGGTACTTTTCTATACTCACTCTGTCATGCTCTCTACCGGCACCGCCATGCTTTCTTGCGTCGGACTCAAAATTTGTTTGTGGTTTTTCCTTTGGTTTTGACATACTTTTCTAGTCAATATATCGGCCAGGACTTCAACCTTGTTGCCCAAATCCGGTTTCAAGTTTTGAATGATGTCGGGGCAAACCATTGTCCACATGTCATTGTATCTAAGTAAGGCTAGGCATGACACTTAGATCGTGCTTAATAACGATCAAGTATACCATTGTTACTAGGGTGACGAGGATAGTGTCTAAGTTCAAGGGTGGGAATGTTATATTCAATTATCATTAATGTATTAATTATGAGTTAGGTCAACATAATTGTATAATCATAGCGATGTAATTTCATAATTTAAATCAATATAATTTGCATTCAAAAGTAGGTTCAACATGATCAAAGTGTTGACCGCCTTGCTGTTTTGATAACATTGGTCTTGTTCTTGTTACGTCTCGGAATACTTCTCCATCATGGCTTGATTCTAACTACGGAATCTGATCGAACCCAAGAGCGTCTGAAAACATCCAAATAAAATCAATGACATTCAAACAAGAAATACCTCAAGCAAAACTAAACACATCTAGTGGCATCTTGAATGAAGGAAGTATTCGAGATAAAACTAATCATACTTAGTGGAGTTGATAAATGAAATACTTTAGGCGAAATATATCCAAGGGTAGTTGATGAAGGATATACTTTAGATGGAATGAAGTACATCCAAAGATATTTGGTATGTAGAAAATACTTGAGACCAAAGTAGACACACCCAAACCGTATCAAGTGGGCCTTGCCACCTATTAGACACTGTAACACTTGGTTGGTAGCGGAAAAGATAAATATGGTGATCTGCTGAATTTTTTAAAAAATATTTTTTAAAAGATAATTACAAAAATATATTGTCTCCCAAAAATTACAAAATGTGTTCACATCGTGGTTGGCTGGCGGCAATCCCTCTCACATGCGCCGATCCGGCAACTTTGTAAGCTAGTTGAGCTGGCGATAGGTTCTGTCGCTAGTTCAGCGGTGACGGGAACCTCAAACCTAACCAAGTTTGCCGCTTCTCTAGCGAGGTTTGCCGCCCGATTTTCATACCTTTTGAGCGGTGCAAAATCATTAGACTACGTAATAATATTTTTTTGATGCGTCAGTATGTTGTTCTAGTGCGATGAATTTACGAAGAATTTTCGAGAAAGATTGAGATATGAATGATTAAGTAAGTAGGAAGGTAAGTAATATTGCGATCTTGAGAATTCATATACTTGCTCATGTACATACCTTGCATATTATGTAAGAAACAAATGTGAACTTGCCATTACTATCAAAACTACGATAAATCATCAAAACTACGATAAATCATCGCGATATTACATAACATTCAACAAAACATCATAACACTTAATTAAAATGATAATTGAACATTGGCAATAACATATTACTCTGTCGGTGCAATAACATAATTGAGAACATTGGTAATAACATTGGTTTTGACCTCAGCGTCCCCATGTGGAATTTGTCTCGAGTTGGGTGACGGGATGAGGTCCCGCGATGTCTCCTTCGTCGAGGATTTCTCGTGGGACATTTCTTGAAGGTGTGCCGGACTCCACAAATGGAGCACTTCTTCGTCACGATGTCCGGTTTAGCCCGTTCATGTCGTTTACGATCTTGGCATGCACATGCGCGACCAACCTTTCCTTGAGCCTATCAATGTCGCGGCCCAGTTAGTTGCTCCCGGTCGGATGGCGATGAAATAGCCAACCACAGCGTAACCATACATCTCCGCGGTCTAGGTTTGCATCATTGCCTCCTTGGTGAAATAAACAGATGTGCAGCGAGGATCTTTGTGCCACCCGTCGAACATGCGGCTATGACATGGGAAGCGAGGGCCTATCACGAAGAAGGGGCTTGTTGCAAGTGCATGTGCAACTTCTGGCGGTGTAGCGTACACTCGTGGGTAACCCTCGCGGTTAGATCGCGGCGTCCTTTATCTACACATTACCTCGGCGAAGCTCCCTTGTGCCCATCTTGAATGCGATGCATCTTACCCTTCTTGCTCTTCTCCTCCATGTATTTGGTGATCATGGCGGAGTAGAGTGTTCATCATTGCCATGGCGGCGATGCGTTGTTGCTACATCAATAAAATACTTACGTCGTGCAGCGAATATTGCCTCCTAATACCCACCAAAGGGAGGCACCTTGCGCCGCGCATGACCCAGTTGTACATCTCGGCTGCATTAGTTGTCATGACACCATATCGAGTGCCACCCCTATCATAGAGCAGCGACCACTTCTCCTTAGGCTCGTGCTTAATCCAGTCCGAGAAGCATCTCACCTGCGCCCTCGTCCTCTTCCTCAATCTGGGAGCATCTGTGGGTATCTCTGGCAATGCTTCGGAGGCCTGGTCAGCGCAAGGAGATTGTGGTAGGAATCCTCGAACGTGCCCCACCTTGATTCCAATGTTTTCTGTTTTTCCTCTAAGCTTGCATAGGCGATTGTGTATTGGAACCTTACCTCAATTGCCGAATGATGGATCGTGGCTCAAAATCTAGATTATCCACGATCTCCTTTGTACATAAAGTGGCGATGAAGCGATGACAAGTTCGGTGGGGCTGCCTTGACTCGAAAGCAGCATGTGTGAGGACCACTATAGAGCACTTCTAGTAGGTGTCCCTTTGGTGAAATCGTGCACTCACCAAGGGCATCCTCATGCCACACTTCATGTTGTAGAATCTTGGGGTAGACTTGCGACTTTGAATGTCGCCCGCGCAAGCGGGGCCTAGAATTTGACCGCGTCTGCGGCCTCCTTGCATTTGTACATAGCTCCTAGCGACCTCACTCTGGTTGTACTCCCCACACACAGGAGCCGCCGTTGATAATGAAGTTGTCGAGCAGCATGTGTTCGGTCGGATGGAACCGCTTCTCTGGTCCACGTCATCCTCGTCGTCGGAACCTTCATCTTGAGACAATGCCATGTAGTCTCGGTCTTGAGATCCATCCTTTGCACTCTGGCTTCAACCTCCCGCCCTCGTTAGCAAGACCGATGGTTGCACAGCCATATGAGCTACTTCCGCGAGGTCTTCATCAGCGGCATCGGCAACTCAGGAGCTTGACCATTGTGTGCGCCCGTCTTTGTGGATCACGATCCCGACTTCTTCTTCGGCCTCAACACCCCCTTCTTGTTCAGCCGCGGGTGGAGGAGTGGGTTTGGTGTATGCTTGGGCGAGAAGGACCAATTTCTACCGCCTCCCTCGCGATGCGTACATATAGCGCCATGAATTTGGTTCCTTAAGCTCCACTAACTCCCAATATGTGAGTTGTCCTCTCGTAGGGAAAGACAACTCAATCTCGGATCATACATCGCGGTCCAGCTTGGAATGTGGTACAACCAACGCATCACGGCACCCTATGCATGCATATTACGGTCTTGCTAGGGACACGATCGCGATTGGAAATAACGCAAATCAATCCCCTCGGGACTCTCGAGCAGTCCCTTGACCATAGTAAATTTTGAAATTGGCGGCGTCGGACATATTTGACGTCTTGCACCATAAAGAACATTTTCACGATTAACGCATATCTAAAACTATACTACCCACGAAAAGTATTATGTAAAACTATCTTGCATTACGTGTAGTACATCTAAAACTATGTAATCCATTCGGTTAAAAATTACACAGAGGTAGGCAATCGGGCGGACGGCGCTTATTAGTTTCTCTCCTCCCTCTCCTCTTCTCCCTTTTCTTTTTTCTTAATAAGAATGAGTCATCACGCTGAATTTTGGGGGTTTTATAGGGTTAGTCTTCACATGCCGATTGAACAGCGGCGACGAGGTTCTAAACACGGCGACGAGGAGGGAGGAGAGGTCTCTGTCATGGGATTGAGCTGGAATAGGTAGTATCTTAATGTGAGTTCCTTCTTTCAAAGAACTGATGCACTTTGCGGAATGGTAAGTATGGAAGATCATTAGCTAAGGTACGTGTGTTAGTGCTATTTGTTTTTTTTGTAAGTCTGAACTAAAACGTGCTTGTTCAACATTTAATATCTGTATTAGCAGTCCACATGGGACGTTTAATTCAATTTCACCTTTAATTTCTTTTTTAAAATATCGCGCACCGTTCTCCAAAGCTATTTGTGGGCATCAAAATGTCCCACAGAAACATGCAGGCTTCTAACTAGTTAATAATGTTCACACGGCCGGATATGTTTTGCGTCGATCACATAGCATAGAATAGTTAATAATGTGCTCGGCTTACGCTTCATTTCATTTCAGCGCATGAGCATAGAATAGCTTATATATAGCACACGGTACATTAACAAATGAATTGTGCTCACAAGCATCGCACTTATCACAAGCAACCATGCATGATGGTCCAGAGGAAAGCCACACAAATCCCTCCATGAGCATAGAGACAGCCATGTATATGCTCAGGTCAAGCCACTCACAAGACGCATATGTAGAGTAAATAAACGCACACTCGCACGCTTCACACCTGCAGAACAAACCAAGCATGTGATTCGATGATGAATGGATGGGAGGAGAGTCTTCCCTTCAGCATCGATCCTTATTCTTGTAGCTGAATAGAGATCTCACGCAGTGTTGGAGGAGCCGCTGCAGCTGCGCTCCCTGCTCCTTGGCCTTGATCCTGTGGCTGATTGGATTTAAGAAGAGCAGGGCCTTTTGGATGTTTTGCAATGGCTTTTCTCACCTGATCAGGGATGTAGACACCACTGAATTCGATCTTTCTAAACGACATAGAAAGCTTGTCTATCCCAGAGAGAGACTCAATTTTGGTGAAGGACCAGGTAATCTCCTCGAGCCTGGGAGTTGCTCCCTCATTGAAGCAGATGCTGGTGATTTCGGACCACTCGACAAGAAGAAACTGGAGATTTTGGAACTCACCTTTTCGAAGGTGAGGTTGTTGTTCTCAGTGTATGACGTGCGCCGGAGTCTGAAACAACGCAAGTTGGCCAGCTTGCCGAGGACCTGCAGATCATTCTGGTTCAGCGAGGTTTTATGTAGAGTTACCTTGGCAAGTTGGCTGTGACCTTTGACCAACAATGGAAGAAGCGTCACACCGACACATCTTGTGATTCCGCTGATGCTTAGGCTCTCGAAGCTCGGGAGGATTTTCAACCTCTCTTCTATCTCCTTGGAGGCACTAGTCTTGCAGCTCTCGCTGCTAGGTTGAACGATCCTAATTGACAAAGACCGGAGGCACTCATTCAGATCACTGATTGCTTGGAGCAGATTCTTGAGACGATCTTCATAGCAATCGATAACCACCAAGCTTCCTCAGTTGCCATAGCTTGCCAATATGTATGAAGTTGTCAGCATCTTTCGAAGCCTCGACATTGGATAGTACCTCCAGGTTTACCATTTTTTCGATGTCACGAGGTATCTGAACAGCGGAAAATGTTTCGTCGGCCCCGATGTTGTCAGTGCGACCAGCCAGCAGACGCTTCAACCTTGGGAGTAGTATATATTTTGTGGCGGACGAAGGTACCCTGGTTTGACGGATGTCCAGTATCTCCAAGCCCATGAGCTTGTTGATTTCCTTGGGCAACTCGGAAACATCTGTGTTCCTTAAGCTGAGGTACTTGAGCAGAAGTATCTTGCTGAAGATGTTCTTGAGGTACCGGCGCTGATTGTTAATAAAATGCTCCTTCCCCTGGTTCTCATTTGAACGATCCCTCAACTCTGGGCAACCTTCGAGGTCTAGCACATTGAGCAGCATCAGCTGAGAAGATGTATGTGTGTTGCCACGGCTGTTTTGCGGAGCGATCCGACAAAATTGGTGATGTTGTCTGAGCGGCGAAGCCAGAGGTCGCTAATGGACGGAGAAGTGCTGCGCCAAGTGACAGGACAGGCGCGGGTCAGGAATTGCTCTTCTCTGGCTTTCTCGGCGATGAACTCCTTTACTAGATCATTTTTACTATGCAGCTCTTGACCTTTCCAGTAGCACCAATGTCACCGGGAATAACGAGCCACCGTTTGAGGAGCGCGTCGAAACAGCGCTCGGCTTCGCGCACCGCGTGTGGCATGTCTCTTCCGATTATCAGGCCTTCGACGATCCACCGTCCGACTAATCTTGACCGGCTGATCTTTACATCTGGAGGGAAGATTGCTAGGTACAACAAGCAGGCCTTGTATGTTCTAGCAGATCTTCGTAACAAAAGTTGAGCAGCTTCTTGCCATTATCTTCCCTTAGCTTGGCAGCGTCAGTGCCGTCCAGTGAGCTCTCGGGAAACCAGCGCCCTGAGCAGCTTGTCCAGCTCTTCTTTGGTCCTGTTTGGCTTAGCATACAGGTAATGAACGAACATCTTCATGCAGAAGGCTTGCCTCTCGCAGCTGTCGTGGATTAGGAGTAAGACGGCCCGCAGATTGTCCGTGAGGTAGTTCCTTTTGTACCCTCTGTCAACCACAGCCATCGCTTTGAAGTAGAAGAAATCAACGAGAGAATAGTAGATAATTGGCTGACTTTGAAAGCCAATCAGCTGGTAGGCATCATGGAAGCCCTTTGTGATCACTATCACTGCACTGCCGGCAGCGCAGCCAAATTTACTCAGAGCATCCTCCATCAATTTCCACACGCTTCCATCTTCGACGTCATGAAAACCTTCGATGACAAACAGTGATTTTGTACCTTCCATCCCCAGACGTTTCTTAATCTCCTCGACCATTCGGGCCTCGTCCCATGTGGGTCTGGCCAGCATCTCCGCGTCTTCAGCTGGAAGAAGATTATCCAGGATCGCACGGAGTACGCACCGGGCACCCTCTTCTGGACCGAATTTGGTTGTAATAAAGTTCACCATTAGGAACAAAGACATGTCCACTGTGAGCCAGTGCTTGTTCCTGAACAGTTTGTGCACGGAGGGATCTTCAAGCGCTTTCCGTGCAACGTCAACTCCATCCTGGTCTTTGTCCGGTGCTACAATGCCGATGACCTTTTTAATAGCGTGAGGAAGAGGAGGTGCTGCTATTGCTGCTTGAGCTGCTTCTTCGTGGCCGGTGAGCGTTCTGACCAGCTCTTGGGCGCGCTCCTCCAAAATGTTAGGCTCCTCAGGAAAGCCTAGAACCACTCTTCTGATGAAATCGTCGGACACCACGCCCAACGCATCCTCATGGCTGTCGTCGGCGGTAATCTTGGGGAGCTCGACGATGAACCTCAGCTGCTGCCAGTCTTGGGGCGCCGGAACCGCCCGCATGGCTGGCAGTCCTCCTCCTCCACCGCCGCCGCCGCCGCCGGAGCCTCCTCCTCCGCCGTCGCCGCCGCCCACCGCTTCTGTTCCTGATTCCGCTCCTCCTCGTCCTCCTCCTCCGCCGTCGCCGCCGCCCACCGCTTCTGTTCCTGATTCATCTCCTCCTCGTCCTCCTCCTCCGCCGTCACCGCCGCCGCCGCCGGAGCCGCTTGCATGGCTGTCGTCGTCAGTCTTGGGGAGTTCGACGATGAACCTCTGCTGCTGCCTGTTGTCGGCGGTAATCTTGGGGAGCTCGACGCCGTACCTCTGCCGCCGCTCGCCGACGTCGCGCGCGGGCCTTGAGCTCGCGTATCTGGGCGGCGGCCTCGCGCTGGGCACACAGCGCGGGCACGGAACAGGGCATCCACAGGAGGCAGCCCAGAAACCCCAGCTGCCGGCGTTGTTGCGGGCCAGCGAGCCGCGGCCGCGGAGCACGTAGAGGTCGACGCAGTTGGTGCAGTCGAAGGCGAGGTCCTGACCTGCTTCATCCATGCGCGGACCGGCCCTCGTGCTCGCCGCTGGGGGCGCCGTCTGCACAGGTACAGGAGGAAGCTGTTCATGCTCTCCATCTCCTCCCGGATGAAGCTCACGTCGTCGCCGAGGCGGACCAGCGCCTGCGCCTCGTCGCGGAGGAGCCCCAGCAGAGAGTGGACGGCGCCGAAGGCAGATCAGCCATCGTTGACGCTCACCTGTGCCGCCCCTCGGCCGGTTTCTAGCTGTAGCTAGCAGTGGGGAAAACAAGGAAAATGCAGCGTGCGTGCGTGCGCGCATGGGGAATGGCAATGGATGCTTCTTCACGTACGAACCCTCCCACCCAGCCGTGGCCCGTGGCTAGGTCTTACTTGTGATTTGGTGTCATCCTTTTGTTTACTTCTTTCACTTGTTAGTTTTCTCAAAAGAGCGTACTACTAGTAGTAAACAAGAGTGATGCCAGAGAACTTTGCCCGAATAAATGAGCTCAGGGGCAGCATTTGAATTCCCTTGTTATTTTTTTTCTTTGGAAAACTTAATGTTGTAGGTGTAAAAACCAAGCGCGAATGAGGGGTGGGCGTCGGGCGTCGACAAGCCATCGTTAGCGAGTAGTAAATAACCGCGATAGTTTATCTGAGTTCGAGGTCAGAGGCCGCCCTTCTTCTTTGTCGATAAACTAACGGGGGAGCCCAGAGCTCATGGTTTAAATATGTTTCTTTATTGCTCAAAGAGCCTCCTCACAAATAAGAGATACATATGGTATTTATAGGCTCTTAGTGCATACAAATGATCAAAATACTCTGGGGGATATCTACCCTATGTGTACAAGTGGGGATACAATCAACCTTTGTGAAGTAACTACATTTCTGATCTATTTAGCGAGTGTTTTCCTGTGGAGTAGGTCCGTCGGTGTGATGAGTGAATTATCCAAAAGGGCAATCACAAGGTTGATATTTTAGAGAGTCCTAGTGGATCTAAACTATAGTCGCATCCAAAATGTGCTCCAAAAATATCACGCTATATGGCCTGGATTGTGGTCCTTCCCTCGCCGCGCCCGCCACCATCGGCGACTGCTCTGCTGGCGGCGCCCACTCTCCTCTCCTCCCCTTTCTTCTCCCTGCTTTGGTTGGTTCTCTCCGTCGCGAGGCGCTTAGGGCGCCGCCAGCCATGGGTTCCGCTCGGTCGGCCGGATCGGGGCTCACTGGCCGGATCACCTTCTCTGGGTCGGCTAAGCTGCGGATCCATGCCTCTCCTTCTCTCGTGGCGGCGCTCGCGAGCTGTCGTGTCCTCATGGGATCGCTCCGACCTCGCGGATCTGATCGCCCGCCGGTCGGATCTGCGTCTAGTGGCGAATCGGCGGATCCTGGCGTGGTGGTGTTGGCGCGGGCCGTGAGCCGGGAAGTCGCGCGAGTTAACCGTCTCGCCAGCGGCGGCGAGCGTCTGCGCCGCCGGTCGAGCGGCATGGGCTCGGCGGCGCGGCTTAGCGCTCTCTGGCCCTGTCGCGGCTCCGTGGCGGCTCGCCAGCCGTAAAGCGGTTGATTCGGTGGCGGCGGCTACGGTGGTGGCGGCGGCCGGCAATGCGGCTCACGGCTTCTCCGGCGGTCCTCCGGGTGGCGCCTCGATCTTTGCGTAGCGCCGTTGTCTTTGTCTCCTCATTGCTGAGTCTGCCTTGATCGGCCTTATTTGTGGAGTCCTGGCCTTGTTCTGTTCTTACATTTGGCGTGGAGTGGTTTTAGCACATACCTCGCTTTTGCGGGGGTTACGGCGTGGGGCGCGAGTGCTTCTGCCGACTTCTTTGGTGCAAAAGGTCGTTAGCAGCCAGGCGTCATCCCTCTGGAGGCGACACCTTCGCGTCTCCTCCGCCTAGATGCTTCTCGGGTGAAAACCTGTCAGTGTCCGGATGGCGGCAGCGGCATTGTTGTCGTTACCTTCTGGCGTCGCTTGAGAAGTCCTGCGCTCTTCGTTTTGTACCGCGGCTTCTGCATAGGTTTTCCCAGCGCCTCGATTCATGGCGGCTCTTCTTACGGTTTGGCGCTTCACGGCGACTTTCGGGTCAATCGCTCGCCCGAGCGACCATTCTGCCGACTTGAGTGGCGAAGATAGCGGTGTGAACTAAACTCGCCAACGAAAATGCGGCGTGGGAGCTGAGCTCCGCCAAAGTTGTCTGTCAGAGAAGGCGGCGTGGGAGTTAGACTCACGTAGATTAGCGAAGCGGCGTGGGGCCCAGAGCTCGTGATAGAAGGTCTGGCGTGGGGCTGAGCTCCGTAAGCCAAGTTGTTGGGTTAGTTAGTTCTTGTCTTGAGTTAAGTTGGGTTGGCCTTGCTGGCATGCAGTTGTCTTGTAGGTGTGGGTGTGGATTACATTCGAGTTGAGTCGTTTTGTCGTCTCGGTGTTGGTACTGGTTTTCCTTCTCTGCAAACAGTGCATCACATTAAAGTTTTGAGCAGGTTTAGTTATAAGCTAGATCAATTCTCTTCTTCTTTATATATATATATATATATATATATATATATATATATATATATATATATATATATATATATATATATATCGGCAGGAGCTTCATTCAAAAAAAAAAAAAAGTAGTGCTACAATCGCGATCGAATTGTTGGCACACGTGGTCCTAGATTCGGCATTTTGGAAAAAGTTGTGCTGCGATCGCGATCGAATTGTTGGCACATGCAAGTCACAACAGTAACCAGACACCAGGTTTCAATTTTGCTTTTAGACTTGGGCCCACTGTCACTTCTGACTTGCTTTTCACGTGTCCTTTGGGCCAACACAGATGACCAGACACAAGAGGCCTCTTCTCTTTCCACCTTTTTCCCTCTTTTCTCTTAGTGTAGCTACGGCCGAGCTCACCCAGGCTGCTTCTTCACTTTCTTTTCCCCATTCATTTCTCTCAGTGAAGTTCTCAGTAGGCACGGAGGTGGTCAGCCGCCGCTCGCTCAGTTCCGCTCTCGCCCACGCGGCTTCTCTCCACAGTGCGTACGCGTACACTGCCCTCTCTCCAATGCAACGATCTTTGAAGTCATGGCCGCCGCTACCACAAGCCCTAGACCCGGCGCCCTCCTTTTGCTCCTCCTCCGAGCCGCCGCAGCACCGGCCGCCTCCGGTGGCGCCGAGGCAGGGCCGCAGCCGTGAACGGCGACCGCCTCCGCGCGAGGTAGATCAGGAAGTAGGCCTTGGACGCAGCCGCCTCAGCAGCTGCGCCTCGTCGTGGAGGCCCCAGCAGAGAGTGGACGGCGCCGAAGGCAGATCAGCCATCGTTGACGCTCACCTGTGCCACCCCTCGGCCGGTTTCTGGCTGTAGCTAGCTTAGTGGGGGAAAACAAGGAAAATGCATCGTGCGTGCTCGCATGGGGAATGGCAATGGATGCTTCTTCACATACGATCCCTCCCACCTAGCCGTGGCCCGTGGCTAGATCTTACTTGTGATTTGGTGTCATCTTTTGTTTACTTCTCTCACTTGTTAGTTTTCTCAAAGAGAGCGTACTAGTAGTAGTAAACAAGAGTGATGCCAGAGATCTTCTTGAATAAATGAGCTCAGGGGCAGCATTTGAATTCTCTTGTTTTTTCCTTTGGAAAACTTAGAAACAACCTTTCTAGCCATTATATATATTATTAAAATGTAAAAAGCCACCACAATCAATATGAGAGACTAGAAATTTCCACATTAATCAGATGAACAAAAAAGATCTACACCACTTATTTTTGTGGGCATAGAGTGCATATTAATCTTACATATATATATACATACTCCTCATTTCTTATTATATGGCGTTCTCTAGTGCTTCAATCAACTACGGCGTCAAATATTTAAAAGCAGAGGAGAACTATTTTGTAACCGCCAGCGCCGTGTGGAAAGTAGAAAGGTATCATGCATGCCACATTCCTCGTGGCATACGCTTTTCTAAGATGAACACCCTTTACCAGCGTATATATATGCGTTGGTAGAATCAAACAAATGTTATTAGGGTCTATACCAGCGTATTTAGTATGTGTTGCCATTGAGGCCGTTGCGAGAGTCTATTACAGCAGATAAACAAGCGTTGATAATAGATCTGAATAGGCGTTCTTAGTAAGCGGATATAGTTAGGTTGTAACTACACTTGTATGCGTTGGTACTTACTATACATAGATGACTTTTACTATTTTGACAATGGATGTAATTATATTGTCACAATGCATAAGCGTTGGTATTTACCATACAGATGACTTTTACTATTTTGTAGCGGATATAATTAGGTTCTTTGCAACAATTATAAGTGTGCGAGATATCAAAGTAAAAAATCATTATCGATCATAGCATGGTAAAAAATTCATATATTAAAATAAATTGTTGCATTACTTTGAGAACACAGGGTAATTAACTTGTAATGCTAGGGCCAATTGGATGGTTAAGCATTACGAGTTAAATATCCAGACTCTCGGTGAATATGTACTTCCCGAATAGCGATACATACACCTCACAAAATATAGCATCCATTCCATACACAAGTCATTACAATACTAAGTCTTCATTTTACATCATAAAGATATACACATAATAGAGTTATTACAAAAGGGGCGATCGACCAAAATGACAAGTAAATAACTAAAGTAGCAGCGGAAACAAAAGCCATAAGATGGTGATAAACCAAAAGCGACTGTTTGCCCTTACCCACAAAGGCAGCAGGCAGGCGCCAAGCTAGTCGTCCTACAGTCGGTCTCACAATAGTCGATCCTTGGAGATCAACCTCCTCTGCAACAATTAAGTAATACTAGGCGAGTACAAAGATTGTACTACATAAGACTTATGGGTAACAAGCCTATACATAGCTACATGCAAAATTTGAATTAAAGAAAGGCTATAGGATTCATTTGGCGCATAAAGCAAATTTTCATTTGCAATAAGGTAATAGGTTAAGGCAATTTAGCAAATATGTTTTTATTTGTTTAAATAACAACGAGACAACAATTATAAGCATAAATAACATCCTAGAGGTGACTTCCTAACAGCCACCACAACATAGCACAATTACCCATTCGTACCACAATTCAAGTTTTAATGAAAAATTTATAGTCTAGTTCTTGCGGCCTAGCCAAGCATGTCCATAACATAGGGCGAGGCTATTTGAATAGTTTATACCCTACAGGAGGTATACAACTATACCCACATGTCGAGGCAAGTCTTTTTTCAAGCTATTAAGCACACTTCCTTAGGTATCTAACGCAGGCTAAGTCCTCTGAGATATTTTCAACATAATATAATAACTCTGAGCGCCCATATATGGAATAGAAACCCCTATACATTGTGTCGAGTCATTGTAAAGCCGAAGGTCAACTACCTATATGGGTAAAGCCCTGGACAACTACAATGCCCTTGATTGTGGAGAACCTAGATAGGATTCACTCCACTTTTAACACACACAACACGTTCCTTTTTATACACAACATACATAGAACAAACCCAACCTCTGCTCTTTATAAGGGGATGCATGGTGTTGTTTGTGCGTAAGAAGAGTTACTCCACCAAAGCGCTAGCCACCATATTCCGAAGGCCCTAATGCGTATTGGTGCTAGCACCGGCGTCGCGGTATTCAACCCCTAGACATGTGGATATCGTGGAAGTGACTGCGGCGTTCTTTGTTGTGTTGATCGAGGGCGATCCATGACCTCGCATGGAACATCATAGGTTGTTGGAGGAGACAACATTGTCGAGGACATTAGGCGATCAACTTCGACCATTGCATCGATCGCTCGGCGTTGGATCGGTACTCTAACTCTTCTTTATTGCCTTTGCCCGTCTAATGGTAACGATCTATGATCTCTTGCTTGCATAGCTTCACTACTACTGAAAAGGTCTTCTGAGCGGTTCAAGCGTCATCACAGGCGGTTTCGTGGCCGTCTGAGTTTATGGGTTAGTATGCATCCGCAGGCGGTTATTAACTCAGAACCATCTGTGATAGCCTCTTCTCTACAAAATCCTAAGCATTGGCGCTTTTGCCTTAAAACCGGCCGTGTGTGTGTGTGTGTGTGTGTGTATGTATGTATATGTATATATGTATGTATGTAGTTAAGTAGTCCTTGTTAGCTAACTTCGATGATTGAATTAATGGCTAGCTCGTTCCTTGATCGCTCATCCTAAGCGTGAGGTGAATCGACCTACTTACCGATCACCTTGCTGGAGTGTACCATTTGCTTCATGCCAATCCTCACGGTATGTAGCAAATTGTATTTTATAACAATGGATTTTTATACAAATTCCAAACAAAAATTGCACTTTATTTCCAATTAAACCCTTTTAGTCATGCCACCACCCATAGCGTGTGCGAATAACATTGTCACGTCATAGGATAAGTCGCTAAATAGCACTTTTGGTCCGCCCTTGGTGGTGGCGTGACCAAGCTACTCTTCTTATCACGCCACGGGTGGCGGCATGACAAACTTACCCGGATCTGGTGGTGTGACAGCATTGTTTTGTCACGCCACCGGATGGTGGTGTAACCAAAGGGTTAGAATTGAAAATAAAAATGCACAGATAACTTTAAAATAAAATTTAAAAAGTTAATTAATAAAAAAATTCGATTAGTGGTGGTGTGCTTTCGTGGCAATGCGAGTCGGCCGGCGTCGATTACTCTACGATCAACCTATGCTACTTCTACCTCTCGTCGGTAGCCAGCCTGATCCTCGCTTTCGGCCTAAACATGGGCTGCGTACCTTTGTATTGGCCTTCTTGCGGCCCATGTAGTTTGCCTCGTATCCATGGCCTTGCCATCTGTCGGACCGGCAGAGGCGAGGCCTTGAAGGCTACACACCAAGTTCGGCCCACGGAGTGTATAGATCCTAGAATCGCTAGGGTGCGATTTTACATTCTCTCTTACAAGAGAAGGATTCACGATTGTGATGACGATGAAGCAGACCAAAAGAGCAGTACATAAATTATTCCTTGTATTTTCTTTTTGTAAAATTAATTGGATATTTGACTAAGTAACTGCGTGCAGTAGATTCAAGACTTGGGTGAAGGTTTTCCCCTGTAAATGATGTTTCAAAGTGTTTTGCTCCTTTTGCCATTCGTAACAGCTGATGGCATTCGCACGGTCGCCGTCTCTGACCTATCCGGCCCTTCGCTGTCTCTCATCTTCTTTACCTGTCACACGACGTTACATTGATCAAGTGTATTTTTATCTTCCACCACACGAAATCAATTCTCGCTGACTTGATATACGTTGTCCTCGCAAAAAGAAAGGCATGCTGTCTTCCATATTATCATGGTCAATGCTTCGATGACCCTCAACCATTTGCTTATGGTCCTTGAGAATTAAAGAGCCTAATCTATTGCGATCTTGGAACAGTTCATTTATGTTTACTTGTAAATGAAAAGGGCTAGAAACTTTAATTATTAATTCAAGATATAATAAGCAAAAGAATTCTTGCAGCATGGATTGTCACAACCACTAGATCGTGTTTTCAGTCATGCAATATATGTCTCATCAGTGTCTGCACAAACTAGTTCAGTCCGTCAGTCATTCACACGGTATATATTCTTCTTCTAGTACGTACCCTCGTCATCGCCTGACGGGATATCTACCGGCCGATTCAGATGCTCAGCGATGCAAACTCAATGTCGTTGTCGGGGTCAAAATAGACGAAATCGGGCTCGAACTCGCACAGGGGCGCACGTTTTGGAAGAGGCAGAGAACAACATGGAAGATTGGGGTATACCAACTTTGACGTGCATCACGGCAAATTATGCCGAGTTGGTTAAAGGAAACGGTGTGCTAAATGATACATATGCTACTGCCGTTGCACATGTAAACTTGCACACAACTCACCAATGCAAGTCGTGTGTGTAGCCACCGCGTGTCGTGTGGCTAACCGTCACGGTTCAATTCTCACTAATGCGCGCCGTCCACCAGGACGCCGCCGTGGCGCGCGTCGCGGGGAGCTACTGCCGGTACGCCATCCCGGACCTCGCGGCCAGCAGCAGCCTCCTTCCAGCGCGCGTGTACCTCCGGAGCAAGGGCGACCCAGGCAGGCTCACGTTGTCCATGGCGCTCGCCGTCGCGATCCACGCGCCGGCCACCGTGTACCTGAGCTCTAGGCTGCGCGTGCCCGGCGTCGCCATGGCTACGTGCATGACCAACTTTGCCACGCTGCTGTTCCTATGGATATAACTGAGGTGGTCCCCGGCCCAAAAGAAACAGACGAGCCAGCCAAATTGGCTGAGTGGGCCTACGTGGGCCAGTGGGCTGAGTGGGTTGAGCTGCTGCGCTTGTCGCTGCCAAACTGCTGGCGTGTGCAGGTGGTGGTGATGCGAGCTCATGCAGCGATCGCCGCCGGGTACCTCCGGGACCGCATCACCGCTAGCGGCGGCGGCCATCGTCATCGAGCGGCGTCGTTAATGTACCGATTCGATTACCACAGCTTGTTGTCTCGGCCGCGGCCAGGGTCGCGAATGAGCTCGGCGGGGCGACCAAGGTCAGCCCGTCGTCATTGCGATGGCGATGGGCCTTGCGGCGCTTGGCTCATGCGTGGGGCTAACATGGGCCACATTGGGCGGGGCTTGTGGGTCCAAGTTTTCACCGCGGACCCCGGTCGCGATCGCTCACGATGGCGTCTTGCCAATCATTGGGTTGTGGCGTGCTACGTGGCGGCGCCCGAAGCCGCGTCGGGCGGCTATCAACCTATCTCCTTCTACCTCGTCGGCGCACCCATAGCTCTAATCCTTGTTTAGGGCTTGACATGGGCTTTTAGGGCTTTTGCCTTGGGCTTCTTCGGCCAAGTAGTTTGCCTCGTATCAAGTGGGCCTTGCCACCTCTCGAGACCGGCCGGGAGGCGAGGGAGGCACAAATGCCTACTTGGTTGGTAGCGAGATGATAAATATGGTGATCTGCCATGTCCGACCCATGGAGAATGTATAGATTCTAGAATTGCGAGTCGATTTTACATCTGTTTCTAGGTAACTCTTGTGAAGAAGGCGTACTGTGCTCGGTTGGTAGTCAGGTGTTCATCTAGCGGTCCGTGTTCGAGCCTCGACTCGGCACGCGTGTCTCATCTGGTGAGGATTTATTCTTTCGGGAATAGTACGTATCGTAGATGCATTCGATTAGTCAGCGTATGTCCGCGCTCTAGATTAGGCGTGTGTTAGGAACATCCGTGTGTGTGGGCGTCGCGTGTGGTGTGTATCGTGATTGCATCGGCGTATACTTAAAAAAGTAACTCTGTAATCAATGTGATGCGATAAGAGGCGAGTAGAACATAAATTATTCCTTCCATTTTCGGCTGTGCAATCTAATTGGACAGTTGATGAAATATACTCTAGTAGATTCAAGGGCGTGGGTGCAGGTTTTACCTGTAAATGACGTGTCAAAAGTGCTATTTGCTGATGGTGTCGTCGAGAACGAATTCAATCTATTTGAGATCATGGGACAGCCGAATAAGTGCATGCGCGCTCCGTCTATCTTCAGATCTTTTTCAGATAGGAGGGTGCTATTCTTTCTTTAAGAGTACAAAGAGGACGCTACACCACACTCACACACACACGCTTACGTGCGTGTGCCTTTATACTACACACACTAGAAATTTTGCAAAGGCTCTATGGACTTACGAAGCATAAGCACGTATTTTCTCACTGAATGTATACACTTATGTACTTTGATTAAATAAGACAGATCTTATCAATCCTAGAGATTGAATACGGGTGTGTCGATGAGCGTAACAAAATTTGAGGAACCATCATTGGCGAGTCGGTCCGAAACGATTACTTCATAGACAAGTATAGAATCGTAAGAACAATGCAAGAACACAAGAACAAAATAAGAGATTGAACACGAGAGATGTAGGGGCTTCTTGCTTCTCTTTATTCCATCATCAATCGATTAATCGTTTACAATGAATAGCATCCCCTATTTATAGGCTCTGATCCTGCTAGGGTTTGGGATGGGAGCCCATACATGGGCGGGACTCACGGTCGGGCCATAGTTTCCTAACACTCCCCTTGGACACTCATCCTTACATGTTCATGTCTCGTCAAAACTCCATAAAAACCTAGTGGAAAAAATTTGGAGAAAGAGTACATGTTACAAGTTCTGTTGTGTTTGCGAATTGCCTCATTAAAAACCTTAGCCGAAACTTGAGGAAAACTTCGTCAAGGGAAAAGAGTACAATCCACCCCATTTAATTTTACTCTTTAGGTACTCGATCTTCGTGATCAAGTTTCAATAATGAGTTTGTGAAGGTTCTCCCCTGATTACGCACTTCTCTAAGTCTCATCATTCCAATTCCACATGCATCTTTCAAAACTAGATCTTTGGAAGTGACTTAGTGAACATATCTGCAAGATTTTCACATGACTTAGTATCACGATACTTTAATTTAGTCCATCTTTTACAATTCATGAGCATAGAAGAACTTGGGGTTGATATGCTTAGTGAGAGGACTCTTCACATAACCCATACACTTGTGCAACACAAGCTATATTATCTTCATAGATAATAGTGGGGGTTTGTCACGATATTCAATCCACAAATTGCTTTGGATGTGGTGAATCATCATGAAGCCAAGAACATTCTCGTCTTGACCTCATACAATGCTATAATTTACGAGTGGTTCGTCGAAGTCGATACAAGACTTTGCTTAGGCGATTTCCATGAAATTCAGTTCCATCACATAGGAATACATAGCACATTTGTCGACTTACTTGGTATCTCGGGTTTCTGGTACCGGCATCTACATAGCCGATCATAGTTAGATCTTGGTTCTTTTCTATAGAATAGACCAAGATCCTTACTTCCTTGGAGGTATCGGAAGATGTCCTTTATTCCCTACCAATGCCTTTGGTGGGTTACGCATTATACCTTGCTAATAGTTTCACGGCAAATGCAATGGCCGATCTAATACAATTTGCTAAATACATGAGTGCTCCTATCTGCGCTCAAGTATAGAATTCGGTCCCAGAACTTTCTCCCCTCTTCTTTAGAGTGCGAGCGGGTCTTTGTCTTCTTTGCAAAGATCTCCCAACCATTGGCAACTTCAAAGGGTATGCCTTTTCAAATCCGAACCTTCTAACACTTTCTAAGTGTAGGTTGATTGATGTACTAAAATCCCTTGAGGGTATGCTTAAGCTACAAGCGTAAGGCAATATTGGTTTTACCCAAATCTTTCATTTGAACTCGACTTCTAGTAAGAGCTTGCTTTCTTAATATCTTTCGAGGGTTCCAATGATATTGATCATCTACATATCTGCGAGATTATACAAAATCCATCACAGGATCTTCATTATAAACACAGCGAGGACAATCCTCATTGTTAAGTGTAGCCTTTCTTTGCATAGAAAATTAAACTTAGCGATTATACCACGTATCTACTGATTGCTTGACTCCATCTGGTGACTTTACGAGTTGCACCTTGTACATAGTTTCTATTTGCTCTTGTCTTGGTTTGGGGACGGGGATACATTGAGTACCTTCATGTAAATGTCGAATCAATATTCCATAAAGGTATCACGATTACCACATCCATCAATTTCATTTCCAAATTAGGAGTTCCTTGCCATTGAGATTAAATATCTAAAGGTAGTTCCGCTCATGAGGGAATAGGTTTCTTCATAATCAACTCACAGTGGTTGAGTGAAACCTTGTGCAACAAGCCTTGCTTTATATCTTACAACAACATTGTTTTCATTTCTCTTCGAACAAATACCCATTTATGCCCTCTGAGGTGCACATGGGGAGGTGTCTGACTTCTGAGCCCAAATACCTCTCTTTTATTGAGAGATATTAATTCTACTTCTATTGCCTCCTTCCAATCTTTCCAATCTGATCTTTTCTTACATTAATGACGTCTGGGCTCTGGATCAAGATCGATGATTGTGGCAATTTTCTTTGCAAAATAAATATCGATATTGGTATTGTTCTTATTCATAGATTCTCCATTAGTCATATAATTTATAGCTATTTCTTCATAGGCGGTTACGCTAATGCTTCTACTTGCTCACTTTGCTTCCAATTGCGAGGCAAGTCCTTTAGTTTTTAGACTCCGATGTGTGCGCACACATCCATCTTGATGTTTCCTTCATGGGAATATTCAAATCTAGTATGCCTTTTTTGAAGGTTCCATCTTGGTGCAGTCTCAAGCTGGCTCCCCCTTGAGTTACAGGGAACCGGTGATCGGTGTGTCAAGTCCTTCTTATCCTTTTCACCGGGCGTCCCGGTTACTTAGGATTCGAGGTAGGAGTTCTCGTCCTTTATTCTTAGGCCTTTGGGCGGGATTAGGGATACCTTTAATTTTCTTTGGTATTTCAACCCTCTCCGGTGCATTGCGTGCGAGCACATGCGACTTAGTCACGCTCTTCAAATCACTAAAGTGGTCGAGCGGTTGATTAGCTAATGCTTGCAAATCAATTATCTTTTGGACTTCTCCATTTGCTTTACTAGTCTTGGTCATGTGCATGGATTTCAATTCTTTTGTGCAATTATCCGGACGTTATTTCCGACATTCTTCATCAAGGGTTGATTTCCTCCCCTAATGACGAAACTATCCTCATCAAATATCTTTGTCGGTGGCGAGGCGATATGCAAATCTCGATCATAGGGTCCAAATACGATTATGGATCTTTGTCTCATAACAACGTATATCCCATACTTTCGGAGAAGGTCCCATTGCGATTATTGCGGTGGTGGTATAGATACATAAACCTTGCAACCAAACCTTCAAAGAGGTGAGAGATTTTTGGTGGTGACCCTTGCGCTAGTTGCATAGGTGAATGGATGTTATATGCGATGGTCTAAAATTGATGAGAGATTCTTTGCGTGCGAGGCTGCGTGTCCCCAACATGTAGTTGGTAATTTACAATTCTTCAAAGGCGGTCGGGCAATAAATTTAATTCTTTTAATTAATGCCTCTGCTAGTCCATTACAGGTGTGGGCGTGCGGTACTTGAATGCTCAATGGTAATTCCCATTGCCATGCAATAATCATCAAATGCTTTTGAAGTAAATTCTCGGCATTGTCCATTACGATGGACTTCACGTGATGATCGAGGAAATTATTCTTAATTTTAATTATCTGCGAGATCGACTTTGCAAAAGCGTGGTTTCTCGTAGATAATAAACATCATGACGACTATTTAGAGGAAGCATCGATGAGCACCATGAAGTACCTAAATGGCCTTGACGAGTTTGTATAGGACCGCAAAATGTCTCCTGGATACGATCCGAGGAAGCGAGATTTCATCCTTCACTTCGAGTAAAGGTCTAGTAATTAATTTCCCGATGGCACATCGCGGGGCACACAAAATCTTCTTGATTTGGGAAATTCTTTACATTAACATTATGTCCTGAGAATTGGTAATTATATTTCTCATCATTCTAAGACCAGGGTGGCCTAATCTATCATGCTAGAGACGAGAAAAGTTGAGCTTCTAAAAGTGGTTTCGGGGCGAGTATAAGTGCGAGTGCCTTAATATTAGTGTAGTATAGCCAGGATTCATATGAAGGAAGTCGTTCTAATACCATTTTCCATGTTCTTCACGCTTTGTAATGGCGGTATTCTTTACCATACTCTTCTTGATCTCTACATAGAGCCGTTAAGCGAATATCCTTAAAGCTTAAGAGTTCTAGTCGATTACGGGTACAACAAGGCTTCTTCAATGACCAATATTGTGCCCGTCGGGAGTATAATTGTGGCTCTTCTGAACCTATTATACATGTATTGCTTCTGCGATTGTCGTAATCTTTGCCGACATTCTTTACGTCATTGGAAAAATTTCGTTTCTCTTAATATGGTATTACGTTGTGCGCTATCTGCTAAGCACACTTCCTCCATAGAGGCGCCACAGCGTTCGATATATATAAAGTATTTATTAATATGGGGTGAAAGCAATCCACACAAAAAATACTCCAAATAGAACATAACTTGCTTTTATTAATCTGAGGAAAAGTCTTGCGGGACTCATTATGAGAATGCAATTATTTGCTCTCCTAGAGCTTACAACCATTATTCAATAATTCAAAGTTCTAACCAAAGCGCAAATGACTATAAAATCTAAGTGCAATCGTGCACTAGATCGAATCGATGAAGTATGAATTAACCCATTGAATCATTCTATGTCCATCTTCTCTTCTTGGCAACTTCTGATTCTTTGCTTTGCGATGTCAAGGAGGGAGTGATGGGAAATTGCTTCTAAGTGTCACATCCATGGATGCAACCAATGAGTGTGGATCCTCCGTGCACGCAATGGCGAGGTGTGCCTCATCGCGGTGCTTTGCCCTTCTTCATGGCCTTGAAAGCATCAATCACGTCTTTGCGGCTCACGGCAAATCGTGACCAATGCCCAGAGTGCCACATTTGTAGCAATTTTGGTCCTGTGACCATAGGGCTTCTCATCACGCTTCTTATTTCCGCCCTTCTTGACTTGAGCATTTTGCTTAATCTTGCGACCATCACCCTTCTTGCCTCTTTCTCTTGGCGAGGCTTTTTCACCTGTAGTTGCTAGCGTGGACTTCATGGCCAACTTTGCTACTAGGTGGGCGTGAGATGTAATTCTTCCTTAGAATCTCATCTTGAGCTTCATAACTTGCATAATGTCAATCGATTCGGCATACTCCTTGTAGCCATCTTGGCGGTAGTTGCGTGCGGATTACGCATTTGGGTGAAAGGTAGAGGGTTTTCTCAATCTTTTCCTCGTCTGTGATTGTCTTACCACGCAGTGAAGATTGGTACAAATTACGTACAAAGCAATTGTACTCCCCATTGTTTATAGTCGCATAAGCGTAGTCGGTTCCATTCTTGCTCTGCGAGGAAGGATGGTGTACTTTCTTCTCGAACCGCTTCTTGAGGCGGTCCATAAAAGCTAGTGCGTTCTTCTCGCCATATACTCATTCTTGGCGTTAGGCAGAGATGATGTGCGAGGAAATGAAGTGCTTGATCATTCTCTTGATGATCGGTAGGACATCCTTTGAGGTGCCAAGTCCGATATAGCCGCGAACTTCTTGGCTCCAAGTACAATTCGACATCGATGCCCAAGTCGAGGTAATTACGGCCATCTTTGGGCGACTCTTGAACTCCGGTTCGTAATGCGATCATCTGCATATTCATTCAAAAGGTGTATGAGATTCACTGTGGTAATTTGCATATAATGGTGCATAAAGGTTCTCGTAATGTTCCCATATTATTCTATGCATTTTCATGATTCTTGCTATTTCTAATGATTAAAAGCAATATAAACAATCACAAATAATCAAAACAGTAAATACAATAAATAAATTGCATAGAAATAACAATAACAAAGTAAAATATGCTTCAAATGCAAAAATTGGTGCAAAATTTGAATTCAAGGCCTTTTACTATTTGGAAAACAATTTTAAATTACGCTATTAAGAGTAAAAGCGAAAATTTTGATTCGAGAAAATTTCACGTAATTTTCAAACTTTCGGAGGCCTATTAGCAAAATCGGATTTTCTTTTCTTTTCCCTTTTTTTCTTTTCTCTTTTCTTTTACTTAGGCCCGTTGGCCCATCCATGGTGGCACCAAGCATGGGATAGGGTTTCCCTATCCCCGTGTCAAAGCGGCTGGCGGCCCTCGTATGGCGTGGCCAGCAGGCCGGCAGCCTTGGCTGCAGCCTGCAGCCTTGAGTCTTGGCATGAGGCGGCGGCAGCAGGCGGCTTCATCTTGAGGCGTGGCCTTGTGGGCCAGGCAGGCCGGCCTCGTCTTGAGGCCTTGTGTGAGCAGCAGCCAGCAGCCGCAGGCCGGGGCAGCGGGGCCCAGCCTGGCAGGCGGGGCGGCCAGGGCAGCGGCGGTCTCGTGTGGGGCAGCCGGGCAGTCTGGCTGTGGCTGACTCTGGTATGAGGCGCTCCGGCTTGGCCTTGGTTACTCACGAACATCGAAGCCTCGGTGGCTGCTCGACTCTGCGAACTGGTCTGGCTGGCTCGGCCGGGCCTAGTCTCGGCCGGTGGCAGCAGCTTCCTGGCGGCTCCATGGCGGGCTCTGGCGGCTCCATGGCAAGCTTTATAGCCATTGCTCTGGCCGGCGTCTTTGTCGCGATCGCGATATATGCATGTTCATATATTCTTTGTTCATATATGCATGTAATGTAATGCGATGCGTCTGATGCAATCATCATCGGTTCTTGCGTGCAATCTACCCATCGACATTGTGTCGGCGACTTCAAGTCGGCTCACGGTAGATTAGAACGGTTTACCTTCTACGGTACAATCGACATCAATCTTTAGTGTAATCTACCCGCCGACATTGTGTCGGCGACTTCAAAGTCGGCTCACGGTAGATTAGAAAGGATTTGCCGTGAAAAATAATCTAAGCGAATTTGCGAAATTGAAGCGATCTAGAAAAAGGCGATTCAATCTCGAGTGTCGTTCATCGGCGATTACCTTTTCGATCTTGAGGAGAGTCGATCGTCTTGATAACGTGTTGAGTAAATCATTTGGCGATCGATCCGAGCGATTACCTCGCAAACAAGCGTAGAATCGCTTAGAACAAATCAAGAACACAAGAAGAGAATAAGAGATTGAACCACGAGAGATATGAGGGACTTGGGCTTCTCTTTATTGCTCTTTCAATATTGATCGAATACAATGGAGGTCCTCTCCTTTATATAGACTACTAAACTATGAGGTGTCCAATTGGGCGGGACTCTGGTCATGGGCCGGTTTCCCTAACACAACCATCGTTGATATTATAGAGTCTTGATAGGGCGGCCCTACCAAAGTGTTTTGCCTCTCCCGCCATGCCACCCGTACAAACTACAAAGTGAACAAACCGGGGAGTTAGCTAGAGCAACGGCGGGTTGAAAGCGGCATATTAGGCAGAAGCGAGGCAGACTAGCGGATGAATTGCGAATCAAATGCATTTGTAAATCTATGGTGTTTGAACACCATAGGACTAGTCACTAGTGTAATTCAAATGTGCAAGCCTGTCAAATGTGCGGATCGTAGGCGTCGCGGTCACGATGGTGATCGGCATAATCACGCTACCGAAACCTTATTACCACCCGTCGGGTGAATTTTGCGACAATGGTTGAGGAATCCGCTCACCCTCCTTCTTGGCGCCTTGCAGGGAGAAGGGCAACGACTTAGTTCAAACAGCACAACCCTCCGGCACAAGAGAGCGAGAGAGGAAGAATAATTGGAATGAAAAAAGATCTCATTTGGTCTAGACCTCTCGAAAACTTTTAAGGGTCGAGTCAATTACTCTCTAATGCTTGCTCAATAAAGCACACATTAGAACATTGATAGCGCTAATTAAAAAACCAATTAATGGTAATTAAGCGAATTTATCATATCACGATTACGTTGGTCTTGACTTTGACCTTTGGTCTCTGATTTTGACCACGTTCTCCAGGGAGGTCAAGAGGATCTCCGAAGAGGTCAAGATAAACCTCAAAGGGTATGTTCTCTCCGACCACCTAGGAGATCTTCCAAGACCACCGGGAGGTCTTTCACGACGACCAGGAGGTCTTCGAGAACCACCGGGAGGTACAAGAGGAATGCAGTCGACAAAAGAAAGGTGGACTTGGTTCACGACACGTTCCGCGATCGCGGCGTCGCAAGTCACAAGTCAGCGATGATGCCACACGAATAAGCGCTGCTTGGCGTGCGTCACAGTGAGTGTGTGTGACTTCTATATAGTCCTCCTCATGTCACCCATGACATGTATCACATGTATCAAGGGGTATCAAGAACTCCATATATAAATTGCTCTCCCATTACTAGGTTAGGCGGTATAGGACTAAACCATGCATGCTTTGGAATTTAGAAATGAATGGGCCTTTACAAATAAGGGCCCAATTCTAACAATCCGCACCAATTCCAAGGCAAGCGACAAAAAGTAAGATAAAGACTTTTGTCTTTGAAGAGTTGTTAATATACCGGTCTTCGATTGTAAGTCCCGTCTGAGTTGAACTTGTATCTAGAATAACAAGATTCATCTTCTCTGGCGATGAATGGACTATGCCTTGAATTCCACGGTCTTTAGTGATTAGATTTCACTTGAAATCTCAAGCGATACTAAGTGTCAAAAAACCAAGCCCTACTTAGGAGCTTTATATGGTCGTGATCCCTTATACGCTCATGAGCTTTCTAGAGAATGCCCTATTCTCGTGAGCTGCGACCTCGATTAAGCTCAAGTAGGTGTATTCATTCTAGGTATCCTATAGGCTAATACATTTTTTCCTCATTGGACAACTGTTGAGTTGTAACTCCAATGGGCCTCATTCCTATGTCTATAGATGCAATGGAAATTGCCTTGAGTGTTAGCCCTTTGTGAAAAGTGCGCCATATTTTTCTCGGTTAAGTATATAATTTATAGTAATCACTCTAGAGTTCCTCGGTTTTCTATGATTAAGCCTCGCTTCACATGTGCGGAGGACTTTATGTTGTATTAGTACTTGTAACCTTAATCAACACTGTTTGATTATCACGATACATTAGGATTGCGGTATTGGTTTCTCAACGATGGTAAGTCAACGAAGCTCTCTAAGCCATTCGGCCTCAACGATAGTTGTGTCTAGTGCTACAAGTTACGCTTCCATGGTTGACCTTGTCAATATGGTCTATTTACCACGACCTCCATGAAGCTGCGGCACACTGAGGGTAAACACATACCCACTTGTAGCTTTGATATCATCTACATCGAGAGATCAATTTGAATCACTATATCCTTCTAATATAGATGGATACTCGGTATAGTGAATTCCATATGAGGTTGTGCCTCTCAAGTAGCGCAACACTCTCAAGTGTCTTCGATGATCATCTCACGGGTTAGAAGTAAACCGACTTAATTTGCTCACATCAAATGATATGTCAGGTCTTGTGACACCAGATAGATACATAGGGGACCCAATTATTTGTGAATATCTCAATTGATCTCTACCTAATCTCTTATTCTTTCGAAGCTTAACACTAGCATCATAAGGAGTTGAGGAAATCTTGCAGTTCTCAAAACCGAACCGACTCAAGATTTTCTCAACATAATGGGATTGGTTTAAAGTGATCCCATCCTCATTTCTGATCAATTTAATATTCAGAATAACATCTGCTTCTCCTAGGTCTTTCATATCAAAGCATCTAGATAAGAAAGATTTGACCTCGTTAATAATAGCGAGTGTTTGTCCCAAATATAAGTATGTCATCGACATACAAACACAAAATCACTCATTGACCCCAACCATAATGATAATACACACACTTATCTGCCTCATTTATAGAAAAACCAGCAAATGTTAAAGTTTTATCAAATTTCTCGTGCCATTGTTTAAGCGCTTGCTTTAGACCATACAAGGATTTGATTAATTTGTATACCTTACTTTCCTATTAGAAATCACAAAACCATCTGGTTGCTCCATATAGATTTCTTCCTCTAACTTTCCATTAAGGAAATTTGTCTTCACATCCATTTGATGAATGTGTAGACTATGGGAAGAAGCTAATGCAATAAGCACATGAATGGTGGTCAATCTGGCAACAGGAGAGTAAGTATAAAAATAATCCTCACCTTCTTTTTGGGTATAACCCTTGGCCACAAGTCTTGCCTTGTACTTATCAATAGTACCGTCAAGCCTCATTTTCTTTTTAAAGATCTACTTGCATCCAACAGGTTTACACCCGATAGGACGTTCAATGATCTCCCAAGTCCCATTAGCCATGATGGAATCCATCTCACTATGGACTGCCTCTTTCCAATACTCAGCATCAGGTAATGCATAAGCCTCTAAAAGAGTGTTTGGCACATCATCCATGAGATATACAATAAAGTCCTCACCAAAGGTTTTCTCCATCCTTTGTCGCTTGCTCCTGCGAGGAGCCTCTTGGACTAAATTGTTATCTTCTTCGGGATTACCACTCATTAGTTCAGAGATGGTGGTAGGTTCAAGATTATTATTCATAGTTTGATTATCCTCAGTTTGAAAAGTACTACCTACAGTTCTCATAGGATAAATATCCTCAAAAAATGAAGCATCTCTGGACTCCATTATTGTATTAACAATAATCTCAGGAGTTTTTGATTTTACTACTAAAAATCTATAGGTCGTGCTGTTATGAGCATATCCCAGCAAAACACAATCGACTGTTTTAGGTCCAAGCTTTCTCTTTTTCTGCAATGGTATATTGACTTTTGCCAAACACCCCAAGTTCACATAAAATTAATATTGGGTTTTCTCCCCTTCCATCCCTCATACTGAGTAATATCACAACTTTTAGTGATTACTCTGTTTAGGACAAAAATGCTTGTCAAAATAGCTTTCCCCACCATAATTTAGGCATACCGGCACTCTCCAACATGGCATTCACCAAGTCATTGAGTGTCAGATTTTTCTCTCAGTCACCCGTTTGATTGAGGTGAGTATGGTGGTGTAACTTCATGGACTATTCCATGTTCAGCACAAAATTGAGAGAATTCATGAGAGATATACTCTCCTCCACGATCAGACCTTGGTCTTTTAATTTTCTTTTCTAGTTGGTTCTCAACATTGGCCTTATAAATTTTAAAGTAATTTAAAGCTTCATCTTTTATTTTCAGTAGATACACATAACAATATCGTGATGCATCATCAATTAGAGTTAGAAAATATCTTTTGCCTCCTTTAGTCAACAATCCATTCATCTCACACAAATCAGAATGGACAAGATCTAAAGGTGCTAAGTTCTTTTCCTGCTGTAACCTCTTAAAGGGTTTTCGAGATTGTTTTGCTTGCACACAAGTTTGGCACTTTGCTCCTTTGACAATTTCATATTTTGGAATTAAATCTAATCTGGACATTCTAGCAATACTATCAAAACCAATACGACAAAAACGAGAATGCCATATATTGGCCTCACATTTATTCAAAACAGTTGCAACATTCAGATTATACTCTAAAGTACTAATGCGGAACAAGCCTCCGCTCTCATAGCCTTTACCAACAAAGTTATCAAACTTAGACAATACAATTTTATTTGACTCAAATACTAGCTTATACCCATCCTGCATAGGAGGAACCACTAATAAGACTATTGTTTATGGTTTGGCGCATCTTTGCATGTTCTTCAAGTGGACAATCTACCCTAAAGTAAGCCTCAGATCCACCGTGCCAACACCAAGAACAGAAGCAAGCGACCCGTTCTCCATTAGGATGGAGGAAGCCCTGGCTGCCTGATAAGAAGAAAACAAGGAAATATCAGAACATACGTGAATATTAGCTCCGGTATCAAACCACCAATCAGTGGATTGACATGCTGAAAATACAACGGTGGATTACCATACCCTCTGTTGACATGCTAAAAATAGCAATTGGATTACCATACCCTCTGTTGAGGCCTTGCACCTATGATCACGTTGACAACCTTTTTCTTTGGGTGTACACCATCCTTGCTCTTGCGGAAATAGCGATCTTTAAGCCATAGGACCGTTTTCCCACACACAAAGTAGGTGATGTTCCTCATATCCTTCTTCTCGGTTTTCATCTTAAAGCTAGTTGTCTTTTTTTTGTTTAAAGCCTTTGTTATTCTTGCCATATCTCTTCTCTATGACATTTGCATTGATCCGATTGTTCTGACTGGAAGTGCTTGGTGCATCTTTTGCTCTTGCATTTTCTTCCACATCAAGGGCAGCAATGAGATCTTAAATAGATATCTCTTCCCTCTTGTGCTTTAAGCTAGTGGCAAAACTCCGCCATGAAGCAGGAAGTTTGGCAATAATACCCACAGCCACAAACTTAGGAAGCAAAATACAACCCAAATGTGCAATCTCTCCGACCAGTAACTGAAGCTCATGAGCATGTGCAACTATCGACTTAGCATCATCCATGCTATAGTCGAAGAATTGCTCGCATATATAGAGCCACCGACTAGCCTCAGCTTCGGCATATTTGTGCTCGAGTGCTTCCCACAACTCTGTAGCAGAATTGAAGTCCATGTACACATCATAGAGCTGGTCGGATAGTATGGTCAGTATGCATCCAAGGGCGGTGTTGTCATCTGTGTCAAACCGCATGGTCTGTTCAATCGTAATTGGATACTGTGTGTGGATCACCTATCACAGCCCCAAAGACATGAGCCAAAACTTGACCCTTGTGTGCCATCTACGAAAGTTCTGACCAGAAAACCTCTCAGGTTTCACAACATCAAAAGCACTAGCCATTGCTAGATCACAAAAATATCCACAATAAGGTTTCTGGATTGTTGAAAATGTGGATAACATTTTAATTCAGATTTTATTATGAGGCAAAGATCACAAATAACTAGTGATGCATAAAAGCGATACTATCGTGAGGCTACACAATGCACTTCTAAACATACTCAATATCATGATTATATCATAATCTATTGGTCGTTATACACAACTTATCGTATAGGTCGATGAAGAAGCTGGAAACTATGCAACTCGATGCGGTCACGGATCGTAAGCGTCGCGGTCACGACAAGCGGTCATGTGAATCTTGTTGCCTAAAACCTTATTGCCGCCCGTCTTGGTGAACTCTGCGACAATGGTTGGAGATACGCTCACCCTCCTTCCCGGTGCACGCAGGAGAAGGGGCGGCTTGGTTCAAATAGCACAACCCTCGGCACAAGAGAAACAGAGAGGAAGAATAATTGGAATGGAAAAAGATATCATTTAGTGCGGACCTCTCGAAAACCTTTTAAGGGTCAAGTCAATTACTCTCTAGTCACTACTCAATAAAGCACACATTAGAACAACGGTAGCGCTAATTAAAAACCAATAAATGGTAATTAAGCGAATTTACCATATCCAGATTACGTTGGTCTTGACTTTGACCCGGTCTCTGACTTTGACCACATTCTCAAGGAGGTCCAAGAGGATCTCCAGAAGAGGTCAAGATAAACCTCAAAGGGTATGTTCTCTCACGACCACCGGGAGGTCTTCAGGACCACCTAGGAGGTACAAGAGGAATGCAGTCGAGAAAAAGAAAGGTGGACTTGGTTCACGACACGTTCCGCGATCGCGCGACGTCATGAAGTCACAAATCACGCGATTGCCATGCGAATAAGCAGCAGCGTGCGTCACATGAGTGTGTGTGACTTTAGCTATAGTCCTCTCATGTCACCCCATGACATGTATCACATGTATCAAGGGGTAGCAAGGACTTCACCTTATAAATTGCTCTCCATTACTAGGTTAGGCGTAGTATGGGACTAAACAATACATGCTTTGGAATTTAGAAATGAATGGGCCTTTACAAATAAGGGCCCAACTCTAACATATTGTAGCTATAAAATCATTGTAACAGTTTGTTTCAACACAAGAAAACAAGAAAAATGCACCCATGCAAGAACCAAGAGCATAGGGTGCTCACAGAGGTGTACTACATACCTCGGCTCCTGACAACATCGTTAGTCTTGGGCTGCTCGATGAGAAGCGGGCAAGATTGTCATCAGGGCGGGGAGTTGTGCATTTTTCGGCCGTGGCGCTGACTCTTGCACGGATGTTGAGGTCTAGGAACAGGCTATACACCCTAACCCTGAATCTGATTGTGACCATGTACCTGCTGGTGAAGGCAAACGGCGTGGCATGGCTATGGCATGCGCTCTGATCACCTCAACCTGCGCCTGCGGAGACATGGGCCTCAAGGAGATGGTGGGCGTTCACTCATCGAGCTCGTGGAAGCGATTCTGCGATATTTCGCGCAGCAACAAGACAAAGATGAGCCGTTCCCCAGCCACATCGTGCAGTGCTAAGCGTGGATTGGGCTGGTGCATGGCGACCTCTGCGGCTGATCACTCGACCACACCGAGTGGTGTCGCTATTTTTGTTGATCGTGGATTATCTAGCGGTACATGTGGCTAGAGGTGCTCAAGTCAAGGATAAGGCATTCAAGTTCTTCAAGAAGATCAAAGCGATGGCGAAATGATCTCGGCGTGAAGCTCAAGGCATTTCGCTCCGATCGCGGCGGGAGTTCAACTCCATCGAGTTCGATGACTCTGCGATGAGCTAGGACTTAAGTGGTACACCATCGCACCCTATTAAGCTCAAAGAGCGGGCTCATCGAGCAGCGCAATTAGATGGTTGTGGAGATGGCACGTAGCTCTTTGAAAAGCAAGGTGTCTTTGGTGAGTTCTGAAAGCGGCGGTGAAGATCGCCATGCATCCTCAACCATCCGCCCGTCTGAGTCTCGACGACAAAACACCGTATGAGACATGGTATAGGAGGAGGCCCAAGGTGCACTATTTCCACACGTTCGGTTGTGTGGAGCACGTGAAGAAAGTCAACTGACATGATGAAGCTCTCGGACGGATCAAGCGCGATGGTGCTTCTTGGCTACAAGGAGGGTCCAAGGCCTACCGTGTCTGACGGCGAAGATGAAGAAGTTGCATATCACCACGAGATGTCGTGTTCGAGAGGAAAGTGGGGCCGGGAGGCGGCTTATGCGATCCGTTCTAGTGGCATCGATATGTTCGCGTGGAGTACACCACTAACCATGTGGCGGTGGCGGCGGTGGGCGGCGTCACCTCGGGCCCGACAACGGGCTCGATTGGTGGCACCGCATGTGGTAAACCACATATGCCTTTAACTCCAGGTGCGGTTGCACCAGCGGTGTCGGCTGGCTACACCACCAGCCGTCGTCGCTTGGCTTAGAGCGATGCACCCGCCGGCACCGGATGGTGTCGAACATCTATGACACAACGTCCGTCCACGACATCGAGTACAGTGGGCTCTACCTGCTAGCTACTGAGGAGCCCGTTATGTCGAATAGGCACTAAAGGGGACATGTTGGAGGCGAGCCATGGAGGAGATGCAGTCAATCCGCGACAACAACACGTGGGAACTCACAAGCCTTCCCGTCGGCCACAGATCCATCGGGCTCAAGTAGGTGTTCAAGGTTAAAAAGGACCCTGAAGGTAATGTCGTGAAGCACAAAGCTTGTTAGGTAGCTAAGGGATACACTCGTGACGAGGATTGGACTTGACGAAGTTTTTCGCCCGTGGCAAGGATGGAACCGTGTGGGCTGGCGATCGCCTTGGCGGCGCATAGAACTGAGAAGTTCACCATCGGACGTCAAATCAGCGTTCCTAAATGGTGACCTTGTCGAGGAGGTGTACGTACAGCAACCTCCTGGGTTCATCGACGGCAAGCACGAGCACATGGTACTTAAGCTGCACAAGGCATTATACGATCTGCGGCAAGCGTCGCGGGCCTGGAACTCCAAGCTGGACAAATTACTGGTGTCGCTCGGCTCCGAGCGTAGCCCCATGGAGCACGCGGTTTATAGAAGGACAAAGGGAGGATCATTTCTGCTAGTCGGGTTGTACGTAGACGACTTCATCATCACTAGATCATGCATTGACGACATCATCGAGTTCAAGTCCTAGATGCAGAGGATGTTCAACATGAGCGACCTCGGCCTCTTGAGCTATTACTTGAGGATCGAGGTGAAGCAAGCCTCTAGCATGATCACACTGTGCCAGAGCAGCTATATGAGCAAGATTCTGGAGGCATCATGCATGGTTGGGTGCAATCCGTGCCTAACTCCTATCGAGAACCACCTGAAGCTAACGAAGAAGGATGGCAATGCTGCGGTTGATGCCACCGAGTACCGTAGCGTTGTCGGGAGCTTGCGCCACCTAGTGACACGAGACCGGGACATCGCCTATGCGGTGGGCATCGTGAGTAGGTACATGGAGCGCCCGCTACCGGCACATGGCGGTTGTGAAGCACATCTGAGTCACGTAAGCAACACGGTTGGCTTTAGATGCTATTACAAAAACACGACATTTGGAGCCCAAAGTGGTGGATTTGGCGATAATGACTTAGCGGCGATGTGGGCGACCGCAAAGAGCACCACGGGGATGACCTTTTCCTTGGTGCAAGCGATCACGTGGGCGTCATGAGCGAAGAAGATCGACACGTTTTATCCTATGTGGCGGAGTATATTGCGCGGCGACGGTAGAGTGCCAAGGCATCTGGTTGAGTTGGCTACTAGGAGATTTGAAGGGAAAAAGCGAAGAAGATCAGGCGAGGTGGACAACAAATCGGCGATTGCGTTGTGCAAGAACCCTATCCATCATGATCAAAGTAAGCACACCGACACTAGATTTCATTTTATTCGTGAATGTGTCGAGGATGGCAAGGTAGATGTGGAGCGCGTCGATTACTAAAGGGTAGCTTCACGACATCTTGTGAAAGCCTTCGGTCACATGAAGTTCATTGAGATCTGGCGGCGGGTGTCAAGGAGGTGAAGTCAAGGCAATAAGATTAAAGGGTGATTGTTAGAAATTAATGAGTTAGTGCATGTAGTGGAGGTAGTGGCGTACTTGAATGTGTTAGTGGAGAGATTACATGTCATATTGTAGCTATAAAAAGCATTGTAACCAGTTTGTTTCAACACAAGAAAAGCAAGAGAAAAGATACTGGTTGCGTTTGTGCCAAAAAGACTCGTGTCTGTTCTTTTTCGTGGTGTGTCACGTGAAAGTGTGTCCATTGTACTCGTGTGAGTTTTCTTAGTGTGCCTAAAAATATTATTGAGACAAAAAAGGAGAGATATGGACTTAAAATTAAGATTATTTATACTGGTTATTCTTTTGGCTCGGTGTACAAGAAAGAAGGCGTAAAGCCTCCTATACGATTCTTGTAGGCCATGAACAGAACCGGCACACTGCCGGTAGTGGCATGATGGCGCCACCTTGTATGAGAACACGGCGGTGAGCATCGTGGTGGCGACCACACCGCCACCTTGAGGTGTTCGGCGGGGTGAATCGGCGTGCTCCTTCTACGATCTTGGTGAGGCGATAGAAAAGCGAGGGCGAGATCTAGGTAGGAAGGCAACGAAGGAGATGGCCCATAAGTCTCTGTCAGGCACACACCGCCATTGCGAGTTGAAGGTGAGAACACAAATCCGATTAGGGTGAGCAGCGAGGAGGCATTGCCACTGGTCGGCACCACGGTCTCTCACTGTGTGACGAGGCACATTTGGCTCGAGCAAATCTGTTCCATGGGCTGCCGAGTTACTAATGGCTTTGAATTCATAACACGTCTGAGTTAGTTCCTAGGTGGTGATTTTTATAGGCACAGAGCGGTGTCTGTATGCACTGGCTGAGCGAAACTCCGGTGAGGTATTTGTACAAATCTGCGAAGTTTTGGAGAAGCTTGATTAAGATTCGCAAAACAATCAAGCTTAAATTTAAGATTAGCAATAAAACATGAATTTTTTACCAACCTACGATATATGTTAGATGCTTTAAGCTATTGATAAAAAATAAAAGTTTTCTTAGGAGCAAAAATTTTAACCATCATGATATATATATGTCTATATGCGATTGCAGAGGAGAGTATGGTTTTCTTAGCCCTACGATGGTGGCATCTCGAGCTCGGCCGTCGAGTTGGCTCGTGCGGTGGGGCGAGATACCAAGACCCGCTGCAGCGGCCGAGCCTATAATATCAGCGTGGGTAGGGCGCGCCCTCTCCAAGTTTTTGCCGACCACTAGAAGAAACCGCGACAACGATGGTGAATTCGATGGTTATGCCTCGAACATTTGGCGTGAGTGTCGTTTATGGAAGCACATAGTAGTGTTCACTGGCGGCGCCCTAGCCTATCTAAGCGTTGGCGGCTTTCCAGCCGTAGCATATAGTGCCAATCGGCGTCTATCTTGGCAGCGCCTAGCGGTCAAAGCGGCATAAAGCGAACAAGGTCTTGGCGACTCTAAGCGTTCTAAGCGTATTTGGCTTTGGCGAGTGGGGCGTTCGAGGTGGAGCTGGCGCCGCGAGGAAAACATAAAAAAGGTAAGTGAGCTCTCACCTTGTGCCTTGCGGTCCTAAACCCTACTCTTGCTCTGCTTCAAATGCGTGCTTGCCGCCTCCTCGGCGCCTCCTCAGTCCTCCCATGATTCCTCCTCGTGAATACCCCCCATGCTGCTGCCTCTCCCCACTGGCTCCATGGCGCCCGTATCATGGGAGGCTGCTGGGAGGCAGCCGGATCTGTCTTGGCGGAGGCAGAGAGGCAGCAGCGATGGGGCGAGAGGAGAGAGAGGATAAAGCGGCAGATCGACTTGGATAAAGAAGCGAAGAGTAGCGAGTAAGTTTGTGACTCGATCGGCGTGGGCTTGGGTGGCTGGGCCGAAGGTAAGTTTCTTTCCTTTCCTTTTTTTTTCTTTTTTTTTTCTTTTTTCTTTCTCTTTTCTTTTTTCTTCTTCACTTGTTCTCCTCTCCCTTCGGCTACTCTCTGTCGGGTGCATAGACCACCACCTAGGCGGGCTAGGCGTACCTTCTACCCATATACGCCTAGCGTCTCGTGAACATTGGCACATACTACTTGTGAGTTGCAAGAGGACATTTCAAGATATTGTTAATATTAAGTAATGTCCTAGAAAAATGATTCATTGTATTTTCTTGTCATCATGATGTTTGTATCATTGTAGGAGAGCTGATTAGTTCAATGGTTTTAACAAGTTGTATGGTTGAATCTTATTTTTCTAATGTGATTAAAATGTCATATGATACAAGAAAAATGCCAGTCATATAGTCCAGTTGTGTATTAATTATGCTGTGATTAGTTATTTTTTAAAATTTCAAGAGTGACTCTATCGTTCATTTCATATATGTCCAAACTCTAAAGTGATGCGAAACATTGAATACCTCGAGTACATGAAAATGTGATAAGTTATAATTTCTCTTTTGTAAATATCTAAACCGAAAAAAGCCTATCAGTTTTAGACTTGTTACCAGTTTTAGACTTGTTACGAAAGTAACCTCAATTAATATGAATATGCTAAAATTTTAATTAAGTTTAACTGGTGAGTTTTATTAGTTATATTATATAAGAACCAAGATTTGAAATAGTTGTAGCAAATCTAATTTGATATTATGAGCGCGGGAAAAATATATATGAAAAAGGATGTTTTGTTAGGAATAAAGAAGGCCATTAATCACCTTCCCTATTTACATAACCATGGTTACCGCCAGTAGAAGATTATATTTGCATTAGACAAAAAAAATAATCCATATTGTTTTAACGTCTTTGATTGGAGTCTTTTTTTGATTTGGCCTTCTAGTGCCATGCAAATGTAAAAATAACCTCATTGTCATCGTTTTTGCAAAACTAGCCCCCAAACGAGCGCGGAATCATCGTGGAGCTGACACGTGGCCCTTCCGCGCTCGGTGACCGCGGAAGGTAGTCGGCTAGCGGCATTGGCGGCGAGCAGGCGCGTGTGCGGCCGCTTTCACGCCCGATGACAGCGGAAGAGCCTTCCGCGCTTCACGCGCGGAAGGTGGCCCTTCCGCCACCTTCCGCGCTCATACGCGCCAGCTCTCGGTCCCGCCGCCACACTTGCGCTCGGCGGCGCGAATCCTGCAGGCGACCAGAGCAGTGATTCAGCGCTTCGTTTGGGGTCGGGCAAAAGCGGTGGTGAGAACTATTTTGCATTGCATGGCGCTAGGGGTCAAATCAAAAAAAATTCCTTTGATTGAAAGTTTCTCTCTCTCTATATCTCTCTCTCTCTCTCTCTCTCTCTCAGGAAGAATTGAAAGTTTTCTGACCTCAAGAGAGTAAGACCATAAGATTATAACTAAAAAGAGCTCTAATCAGTAGGGGCTAGCCTAGTAAACTTCAAATGCTCCTGCATCCGTCCCTGCAAGAAGGTCTGCATTACGGCATGACTCATGAGCAAGCAAGTTCAAGTTTAACATTCGAAAATAAACATAGTAAATCTTAACGTTTGAAATTGGAGCAACAAGCTGATTCACGTAAGCAATTAAGCCCAACATTAATATTCGAAAAGGAAAGGCTTCATGTAGATTCAAAAATCTGGAGTAAGAAGCTGGTCTGCGTGAGCAAGCGAGCTTAGGATTCGCTAGGAGACGTAACCTAAATACACATATGAAACATTCGGATGAGGCTGACCAAGAAACTCCGCATGCAGATCAAATTAAAGTTCAAGATTTGAAAAACGAAACACTATGAAATTTCAACATTATGAGCAAGAAGCAGATTTACATGAGCAAGCAAGATTGATTTGCAACAAGGACTCGTGTAAATTAATCTGGGTTATTTGGGTAAATTTTTTTTGCAAAGTTTCAAGTTCATTCAGCACGAAGACATGAACAGTAACATCCAGCAAAATTAGGAGTAGGATCAATCCTCCGATTCAAGTACATCTGGAACTTTATGCAAAGAATTGAGAATAATAAGCAAGGAGATCTTAATCACCAGTGAAGCGCAGCTCTGCTGATAAAAGGCGCTCGGCTCGGGCGAGGACGGAGGTAAATTAGTTAGTGCTATATGAACCAGTGGGGGGTGTTTCGGGTATTTGCCACGGCAAAACAAGTCTGGAGTTGCTCCATTTATAGGAGGAGATTAGGAGCAGGTCGGGGGCAGCTGTGACAGCTCCCTGTCCCGTGGTGGTCCCGGGGTGGTCCACCATGAGCCTGTTTTTTTGAAAAAAATACTCCCATTTAGTCTTTCCGCACTTTTAGATCATGTTGATGGTCTTACCTTAGCTGCCTATAGTTTCAGTCATGTAGAGTTTAAGTTGATATAAATGAAAAAGAATAAAGATAGAGAAATATGTTGTTTACAGTCCTGTTGCCGATTGTAACTTCAGAACCTAGAAAAAACAATAAAAGAATTGTATATTGTCTATGATCCTATAATCGATTGTATCATCATAACCCATTATATGAATTGTTTTTAATACTTTTATAGGTGATACATCATTGTTTCATGCCTCTAAATGAAAGTGACTCAGAGGAAGCTTCGTCGAAGTTGCGCGCTCAGTTCATTTTCTTTTAAATTCTTTTTTTATTTACATAGGACAACATGTCCTAGTTAATTCCGTCCGTATGGACTGAGGGCGTAGGAAAAAACCAAAAGAATCCACAAGGGTGTAGGGCCTGTGTTGTTTGTTTGTTCGTTCTTGGTCGTTTGCTTGCGACTGATATGTATTTGTGCCTATAGGGCTATGTTGGGATAACTTCGTTTCAGCTTTTTGTTTACAAAAAACGGAAGCTATTTTAAATAGGAGGTTTTTCGCATCAGTTTTTTTTTCCCAAAGTCGGAAGCCGCCTAACACGCGATAAAGCCGAAAGTGCCGCAGAGCAGCTTCCGTAGCTTCCTACAACCTCCGTTCCAACTTTATCCCTAACATTTAGGGGTAATTACCCGTTTTTGCCACTCGATCAAAACTCCTTCCCACCCCTCGACCGAACCCTATTTTGCCTCCTCCCCATGCCCCATCCTCCTCCTTCTTCTCCTCACTGCCTTGGCACCCCGCCTCAAATCCTCCTCTCCTCCTCCTGTTGCCAAGCATCCTCCTCCTCCTCCTCCTCCCACGCCGTCCTCCTCCTCCTCTCCCGCGTCAGCCTTTCTTGAATCTGGATCTGTGCCGCCTCACGCGTCGTCTGCTTCTCCTCCTCCCCAACGACCTCCTCCTCCTCCTCCTCGGTGCCTCCGCTCATGGCTCTTGGGACCATGTCGCCGCCCGCGCCTCCTCCTCCTCCAAACACTTGGTGCAGCCCTTCTTCCTCTCCTCCGACGCCGCTGCCAGCCTTCTCGAGCCAGCGCCGAGCTCCTCCGACATTGCATCTCTGTCGCCATCTCACTCTGCCTCCGGCCTTGCCGACCTCGACCTCGGCAGTAGCCGCTCACTGACCCGCCATCCTCACTAATGTCGCCGCCACACTTGACCTCCTCCTTCTTAACCGCCATAGAAGGTCCTCACAAGCGTTGCCTTTGCCTTGAGTTGTCCTCTCCGTCACTGAAATGCCCTAACCCTAGCCATTGGTTATTATTATTCTTATTCCTTTCCTTTTTATTCTTACATAAATGATTTATTTATGTATTAATTAAATTGATTATTTATGTATTAATTGTTTTATGTATTATTTATTTATTGTAATAATTATTTATGTAATAATTGTTTATTATAAAATTATTTATTGTCAATTTTTATTAATTACGTTAATTGCGGTAATTTTGATCAAGTACGATAATTGCGTTAATTATCGTTAATTGGGGTAGTCATCGTTAATTGCGGTCAATTACGATAGTTGTCGTCAATTGCGTTAGTTTATCATTAATTATCATCATCAATTGTCGTTAATTGTCGTTTGTTGTCGTTAAATACCATCGATTGCATTAATTGTCGTTAAACGGCATCAAACTAGCCATTACTCGCCTAAAGGGCGTTTCAGATATTTGCCTTCTCAGAAGCGGCAGCCAGCCTATGTAAAAGCCAGACGGCCAAATAACAAACATATTTAGCTCAGCCGTTTAGCCCTGCAGCCCAGCCGGAAACCGTTTTTCATAAAAGCTGCAGACGTGCCAAACAGGTCCATAGTTAGCTCTGGAGTTTTTGGCTCATATGACACTGTTGACGGCCATAACAATTTTAGCCTCCTCCCGATATCAATGCCAAAAATGTCACCACAGATTTGTCGGTGCTCGACACCTCGTCAAGTTTGGTCCCTAAGGGGCCGGACTCTCCTCCACCGTGCCCTAGGGGGGTAGACTCCTCCCCTGCGCCATGTGGTAAATCCGGCCCGTGGGGGCCGGATCTAGATCGTCTATGCCCTTAGGGGCTAGACCTAGCTAGTCTGTGCCCTAGGTGCACGATGCTACAGAGGTCAGTGCCCCTGGGGCGCGATATTGCCCTGACCTAGATCGTCTATGCTCGCTGGGGTTTGATGATTGGTTGTGGCTAGTGGCTTGGCCATGATTTTAACTCAGGAGTAACCGCCTAACTGGAGAGTACATTTGAGCACATTAACATTTCGTTACTAATTATTACTGTAGCATAACAGCAACTGTGCTTAATGTTGTTTTCACAATGTTAGGCAGAAAACAATTGTGGGTGAATTGATGACCTTTGTAATTAGGTAAGAGCGAACTAGCATGACAAATGTTTTCGATCTTTTTAATTTTGATTATCGAGACTCGATTCCTGATATCCATCATTTTACTTTCTCTAAGTTAAATTAAGCTCCAAGAAGTACTGGTCTTCAGAGAGGCACATCAATATAGAGTACACTCGATTTAAAAGGGTGAAAAATAGTACTCTTCACTTTAGATATTGTGATTAAGCTTCTGCTATAATGGTCATAAATAAGGCTTCTAAAAAGGGGAAAGATTGGACCCATACGTCAAACACAGAACCAAAAAATCGGACGCTAGAACAATTAAAGTTCATCCCGTCGCCCACCCATGCAACCGTGCCCCCCTCATTGAGCGTATCATACATGGATGCATTGATTTTGTCAAATGGAGTTCACCGTCAGAGGTAAGGAATCTCGTGCGTGTGGTGAACACTCCTATTCTAAACGACGCCCATCTGAATTGAAGAACAATTTAGCCTCTGATGGCGAACCGATTAATTTCCTTCGTACACATATCTAGATGCTTTGTTTTGATTTGTGATGTTGCAACCGTTGTCTGTGGATGTTGCAACCGTTGTCCGTGGATGTTGCAACCATTGTCCTAGGATGTTGCAACTGTTGTCCGGAGATGTTGCAACTGTTGTCCGGGGATGTTGCAACTGTTGTCCGGGGATGTTGTGTCGGGACCCCGGGTAAGCAACCCCAGGACCCTCTGTGTATTCTGAACTAGTCCCATGATCAGTGGCTAGCTCACACAGTTGCAACATTGGTGTAATCATAACCACACAACCAAACAAAAGATGAAGTAGACAAATTAATAATATTAAGCAAAAGGGACCTTATGGTCAAGTCTTACAACGGTTGCCACGCAGGGCTAAAGATAACAGAGTAAACTTGCAGGGGGAGAACAAAACATCTGGTGGAGGTCACCCAATATGCCCACCGCAATCGAGTGAAGGACGCGACCTAATTCATAAAGTCTTCAAAGAAGTCTTCTTCATAGAACTCGAGTTCATTGGATCACCTTCCTCTGTTGATTTAAGCAGAGGCGCAAGGCCATGAGTACTTTGAATGTACTCGACAAGTCATAGTGAATTGTATGCAAGTAATATTTATGCAAGGCTTAACAAGGATAGCTTTATGGCTAATTTGCGGAAAGCATTATTTAACGATAAATACAATAAGTAGATTGCAAAGCATAATTTAAAAGACTAATACATAAGTAAGCAATTTTCTTTGAAACAACTAGTGAACACCTGTTCACTTCCCAAACATCAACCATCTACAAGATTAGACCAAACCATTCCAACATTTTCGACAAAAGTTCTACCCTTGCGTGAAATCACCGGGCATGTCCATAGCAGGGACACGGCTATTGAATAGTTTTACACTCTGCAGAGGTTATGCAGCTTGACCCACAAGACCACGAATTTCTCTAGTTTGTCGGCATATATCTATGCCACCGCTTTCGCTTCAAGGGTAGCAGTCTAGAGTGCGTGACAAGGCTTTTACAAAGTTCTATTTTGACTCGGTCGACCACTAAGGGGTTACTGTTCACGGGCCCCTCTTGTCGCGTTCCCAACCAAGGCGAACCGACCCAAAACATCGCTAATTAATCGGCCGAGTCTATCGGTGTAGACATGTGGTTGTCTGATAATGACCCAGATCAATGGTTCAAGATTAAGTCCTTAATTGGTTGCTTTCGGGCGAGGCGGTTCCACGTTTCAAGTGTGCGTTCTGGCACCGCCTCTTTCCACCACCCGCTCGCCGAGAGCATAAATCATTTTCGTTCAATCACGGCCAAATGACCACCTAGTCATGGCACAACATCTTTATCAAAGTGGCTCTTGCGGTTCCATAATTCCTTTAGTCAAATTCATCTTGTTGGGTTCAACCCAGCCAGAGGACCACCCTAGTCCGGGCATACAAATTTTAGTAAGGTGACAACAAATGTCGTGGTCTCACACAGGACCACACTTCGCATTATTAGCAACACAGGTCGTTACTACACAAGCCACAAACCATGTGCGCTAGGGCAAATCAATATTTATTAATTCACGAGATTGAGACCAACGTCTACTAGAGCATGACTAAGCAATAAATCGTACCCATGTTGGTAGCACAATAATGTCCAACTAATAATTTACCATCCTAGGGTGTCCAAGGATTTATGTCATTCAAGGAAACATGTCAATTACAAATTATCAAGGAGGTATAATGGCATTTAGGTAATTAACTAATCCCGAAACCATTTATTATAAAACTAGCCATGCATGTTTATATAAAACAATATACTTTTATAAACATGGGATCAACATGATCAATGGTCTATGACTTGCCTTCGTTGAAGAGTAGCGGTGCGATTAAATGGGATTCTGCGAAATCTTAAAGCAGCCGGATCTATCTGCATAAACAAAGCTAAATAAATAACACAACTCCAAATAAAATCCAAATAAATACCAAATAAATACTAATAGGAAGGCAAGGATTTTAGATGAATTTAGAAATTGGAATCACTCGAATCGGAGTTCGAATGAGAAAGTTACGGCCTCCGGAAGAAAGGAAATGCATAAAATGATGAATTTAGGGAATTTCCTGATTTTCTGGAATTAATTTTCTAAAGGAAAATCAATTTATTGCTGCTATTGACGTCGTGAGAGAAACTCGGCGAAATAAAAAAAAAAAAAAGCCCGACAAGTGGGGCCCTTGTCATAGAAAAGTGCATGTGGACTAGGTCCGCACTGTTTCGAAGGGTGCCGTAAGTGACCCGCGTGCTGCGGAGCTGGCGTGGCGCCGACTGGGGCCAGAGCAGCCGACGGTGGCGGCCACGTCACCGGCGATGGCCTTCGGCTGAAGCAAAGCGCCGCAGCAAACGGCGGCAATGGCCGTGGCGAGACACCGTCGCGACAAGCGCGACGCGCGAACACTGGCGCGCCGCAGTCTCGAGGCGACAAGCCGAGAAAAGCGGCGGCGGCAGCGAGAAATGGCGGCGGCGGCTCAGCGGCGGAGAGCTCGATGGGTTTGAGCGGCAGGAAGTCTTGTGCGTGTCTGCCGTATTGGCGATCTTAGAAGAATGGTCGGCGGCAATGAGGGAGGGCTTGACGGCGGGCGGGCGGCGCGGAGAAAGCGTCGCGGCGGCGATGGCGAAGCTTCAAATCGGCAGAGAGAGTGGGAGAGAGGAGGAGAGAGGAAAAGGAAGAGAGCTCGGGGCGGTCGGCGCGCAAATAAGCGACGAGGAGCTCGGAGGAGGAGATCGGCGTGGAAGTCGGCTCGGCATTAATGGCGGCGTCGGGCGTGGCGAAGACGTCTTTGGCGTGGGCGAGGACGTCTTGTGGTAGGCGAGGCGAACAGCGTGGCGTCGGCGGAAAGCAAGGGATGGGCAGCGGAAGTGGCGCAGCGGCGAGATTCATGATGCTGGCGCGGAGTGGTCTGAGTGGGCGCCGTCCGAGTAGGTGACGACCAGGCGGCGGTGACAGATGGGCCACCCGAAGTGAGAGAGAAAACGGGAGAGAAAGCAGGTGTGGCCGTCAGATTAGAATCGGACGGTGGCCGGGAGGCTGTGGCCGGGTGGGCGGTTGAAATTGTGGCGAGCGGGCCGTGGAGCTGGGCCGGGAAAGGCGGAGAGGGAGTGGGCCGAGAAGGATTCGGCCCAAGGCCAGGGAGTGAATTTAGAAATGGGTTTTTGATTTTAGAAAATACCGAAAAGCCAAAACATTTTTAGAAAATAGTTTTTGGCACCCAAAATTCAACAAAATTCTCATAAATACCTTGAATTATTTAGGATTTAATAAAAATACTTTTAGCTATGATTTTGCTTTTAATTTTTCAAATAAAATAGTTTTTTAGTTTTAGTTTAAAGGAAAACCCTACTTTTAAATTCGAGAGAAATATTTAAAATATTAATTTTGACTTTTAAATCCAGATAAAAGCTAGAAAACTCAAGTAACTAACTTTTGGATTTAATGAAGTTTAAATAATTCATTTAAATTGTTTTCAAAAGCTGATTTTCAATTAAGCTTTTAGCAGATTGATTAAACAAGTGATTACTTTTAAAGCTTTTGAAAATTTTCAAAATCTCGGGAAAATTGGGATGTTACATGTTGCAACCGTTATGCAGGGATCTTTGCGGCCGTGTATGCAGGAGATGTTGTATCTGTTGTCGTGCTTCTTTGCGATGTTGCATCTATATATAAAAAATGTTACGGTCGTTGAAAAAATGTTGCATATATAGGGAAAAATGTTGCATATTGTTCCGGCGATGTTGCAATTTTTTCAGCGTTTTTATATATATTTGTGATGTTGCAACTATTGTCCTAGGATGTTACAATTGTTGTCAGGGATTAGTTATACGTAGAAAAAAAATGTTGCATCCGTAGAAAATGGTTGCAAACATCGACTATATTATGTCTTCTCTCTAAATGCAACATCCAACCTTTTGTGTTGTTTGTCAAAATGATTAGTTGTGGCATTCGATATGAAATTACCTAACAGGCTTCTCTTTCAGGCTACTGGATTCTTTGATTCTGAAAAGGTCCGTAGCTAGTATCATGCCCTATCAAGAATTTTCGGACCGTACGGATCGGTGTTCCCACCTGTACGTCCGGCCCCTAGTCCCACCCTTCTAAAAATGCTGGAGGAAAGCTTGAGATTCTCAACATAAATTAGCCTTAAACACTGAGTAAGATCCTATTTGAGCTCTGCAACTATTGTGTGTCTATTTCTTGCATCAAAAGAGTAAACAACAATTTGGTTCTATGTAAAATAGTCAGCAGGGGGAACTCAGTGGCTTATCAGAGACATTTTGGCAGCAAACATGTTCAAAGTGTTATACTATGTTTCTAAAAAAAAGTGTTTACTATGAAAGTCTCATGGCACAAAACAGCATGTATGGGAAGTCTTAGTTCACTGTGCTATACTTCCATGCAAAGTTTTAAAATACAGTTTTGTGTACCCGTCCTAATGCATTGACCACAATTGAGCATATCTGCCAGCGAAGAGGTTAAAGCAGGTATGATCAGCTACAGCTAATCCACTGTGCTATTTTGTAACTTTGCTATCACATATCGATTTTAGCAAGTTTTCCCATCCAATCTTACCAATGTATCATCATTGTTCATATATCATCACCATTCACGACTGTTCTCACTTCAGCTCAGTTACTCGTGAGCTAAAATCATGGCCAAGCCACTGGCCACAACCAATCCGCAACCCACAACGAGCACTGAGCAATACCATGCCCAAGCGATACTGACCTCGGCAGCACTGTGCTTCTGGGGCACGGACCAGCTAGCAGTTCGGATTTGTCATGGGGCGCGTATGGAAGGAGTCCATCCTCTTGGGGCACGGTGGAGGAGAGTCCGTCATCATGGGGCCCTGGCGACCGGACTTAGCGATGTGTCGAGCGCCGGCAACTCCGTAGTGCTATTTTTAGTATTGACGTCGGGAGAAAACTAAAATTGCTATTATAGTCGTCAACAGTATCATATGAGCCCAAAGCTTAGCTGATTTTAAGAGAACCTTAAGATTATTTTGGTTTGCAAGGTCAATTTTAGGAGCGGGGTACTTTTGGACCCGTTTGGACGGCAGGAACACATTAAATATTTAACTTTCAAAAGAACTAGAAGGAAAAAAAATCTCATGTTTGACCTCCGAAACTTCCTATAAATATAACTTTCTCATTGCGTCAATATAAATTTGAATACTTGTTGCCACAAAATTAGTCTTATCAATATATATTTACAACTATGATAAAAGAAGGACTTGGTGGTGGTAGTGAGTCGTAAATCTACCACCTCTCTTCCCTTTTGAGTTGGTAGGATCTTTATAAGTTATTTAAAGGATCCTCCGTGGATAATTAAATTATATATACTTGTAGCTTGTGATAAGATTATATGTGGCTGTTGGTTAGATGTAAATTATGTATGAATCTTTCATTTGTAGGATAATTACCTTATGAATATTGGTTTTCTAAGTTAATAACTTATATTATATTTATTTGAACATTACAGCATACGGGCTTTTCGGCTAGTATTTACAATACAACTCGATATGGCCGGATCTAAGCCATGAACCCGTGACCACCGGATATGGCCTCCAGCGAGAACATGACAACCGGCGGCGATGGCCCAACATGAAGGAAAAATTGTACTCCATCCGGTCACAAATACATATCATTTTTTTTGTCAAACTTTCAAAACTTTGTTTATCGATAACTTTTGAATATTTAGATTGGATACATGAAAATTATATGTATAGATTTGTTTCGTATCGTATTTTCAAAATATTATAATTTTATTGGGTGATATGACTATACTACGATAGAAATTGGTGGTCCAAGTTATGTTTTGAAGATCGTGTCAATGTCCAAGACGACATGTATTTGATCGAAGGGGTACTGTAAAGTCGATGGCGTAAACTATGATTGTTGCAAAAGTTGTCTATGAACAGAGGTGACTAGTGAAGTTTGGAAAAACAGCCATGTTTATGACATATACAATAGTTTGTTATTTAAGTTGTCTCTAAATAGGCCTGCGTCATCTAGAAACAACGGCTCCAATAATTTATTTCTTGACACAAGAAAAAAAACAAAATTATATGATATGTACAACAACTGGCCACAGGTAATTTCTTTCCCTCAGTACCCTTCTCTTCTCCATCGTCCAAGCCACCGCCGAGACGGAGAGACCAAGTCATTCTACACTTCCGCCTTCTTCCTCGCTACCAGCGGTGCTCTCGCCGCCGTCGCCCTCCGCCCCATCCTCTCCCGGCTCCCTGTGTCTCCCCTCTTCTACCCACGCCTCCACTCCCTCACTGCGCTCCTCCCACCGCCGCCCGCCGGCCCCCAGCTCCCTCCCCCCTCATCGTCGCCGGCCGCCATCTCCGAGCCCGTCACCGCCGAAACGAATGGATCGGACCGGATCTAGCCAGATCCGGCCCACCGACGCCCGGATTCCACGGGAACAAAGCCGTGCTGCTAGATTCGGTCCGCCAGCGCCTAGATTCGACAGGATTGAAGCTGTGGCCACTGGATCTGGTCAGGACACGACCCTCGGTGATGTCGCCTTGGCCGTCTCCGTCGCAATAGGTCCGTGATTGCGTCTGTCTCTCCGCCGCCCTTCGCCATAGAGGTAGTCATCGTGTTTGCCGCGGCATCGACTGGGCCCCCACAAACCGCGTGGGGAACGGCTGTTGAGCCGTTCCACTTCCAACAGCGCGACAGCCGTTCCACTTCCAACGGCGCGTTCGCTCTTGGATTCGGTCTTGATTTTGTAATAATTGATGGGCTGTTGGTAATTTACCAATCACGCTTACTAGAAGTTGCCGTTACTCCGTTTACTTTACTTACACTACGTCCAAGATTACCAACAGCCCGCCCCATACGGCCCGTCATGCGACGCAGAGACGGCGACCTTGTTTGCCGTGTTCCTTCTGGCTCTTTCGCGACCGCGGGGTCAATTTTTTTTACGACTACAATAGAAGACTTTAATTACTAAAGTACAAAAAAATCAAACCGTTTGTCATGCTCCTGCGGACAAGAAGTGGTACGTGGGTTCTGCTGATCGGGAGCACTGACATATATAACTGTTATTTTTGTAATTTCGTATGAACAGATGTTATTTTTACCATTACAAATAAATAAGCAACAATTCGGCCAAATACCAGAGATTTGTGTGCGCACGCTTTTATCCGCGCATACTGTGGTGACAGCTTTACGGGTCGGCGTCAGTTGAAGCGGGCAAGTTACGCGTACCACATCCCTTGCGTGGAACACGCATGCTTGCTCCCCGCAGTTTCACGTTGTCAAGAGAAGCCGGTACCAGAATTAGGCGAACTGTATTCTTCTTTTTTGGTGAGCGAGAGGTGTGTATAGATGCCAATTTCATTCCGAATGCTATTCCGGCTTATCTCTTTACATAGAATGCGTCGATATCGGTCTATTCCAACGTACCCTTCTTAATTTTAATATAATAATAATATTTATTTATTTATAATTATATATGTAACTACAAGCACATATAATTTTACTTGAAATCTCACTTCAAATACGTAACCATAGAATAAAAATGATATATAGTTCAATGATTTCATAAATAATAAATGTACGTAGTTAAATAATAAAACACGAGTTTATAACTTCATATATTTTACCATAGTCTAGCATAATTTCACTTACCGAAGTAGTATTAGGCTAGGCCTTCTGAACTGATTCAAAGGAGGTGTCACTTCAATTATGCCCGGTATCAAAATGACCAGTATTGAGGTCGGTACGAGATTAAGGCTACTGTGTATCGCTTTGGGTACCCGTATGGTATGTTTCGACTATTCTAACCAGTACCGGAATAGAATTGATAATCTTGGCAAATGGTCCAAAGTCAGTACGTACCCACTTCCCCTCTTCAAGGTCCAAAGTCACTCGATCTGCCGTAACACGCCACTAGGACCCATCAGCCGAATCGGTATGACTTCACCAAACACAAGAAATTTTCTTGATCTCAAACTCAAGTTTTTTATTTTCAAACGGCCAGCTCACTAGGACCAATCCGCAGAATCGGTAAGACTTCACCAAACACAAGAATTTTTCTTGATCTCAAACTCATGTTTTTTGTTTTCAAACGGCCAGCTCATTCAGTTTGTTCACTCGGAAAAGGGAAAATCAAGGAGGGTGGGTGACCAACAACACAGAGAGCACGTTCAATGCTCAGATCAAGGTGGGCAAAAAGAAATCGCTGGATTCTCCAAAGCAGCTGGCCGCGCGGTACCATGCCACTCGATCGTTACGCACTAGCGGCCGGGTGCTTTAAGGAGTGCGGCAGGGTGCTTTTAAGGCGTATATAATAGTACAGGCATTTCTTTATGCCATAATAATTATTCGTATTATCGTAGATAGTATTAAAACCAACTCATCTGATAATCTGAGATAAATTTGTTGTCTTTTTAGTTATTTTTATAGAACACACAATCTTTTAATGTTTTTCTTATTTCTCGTGATACAGTCAACTACATAATTGTAGACAATATTTCTCTCTCTTCATTTTCTTTCATTCACGTCAGTAAAAATCTTGACAGCTAACATAAACCCATTGTACATGATCTAATGTCACCGTGCCTTCCCATTCCTCAAAGTAAAGCATAAATACACTAAACGATTCGGCGCCGGCCGGTAAAGGACACTTGACATATGATTCTATAACACTTTTGCAGATGCTTTTTTGAAAGCACGCAGGGGTGCTTTCATTTCATATTCCCCACTCACGAAGGATCCTTTCCTACCACTAGCACTCTAGCAGGTACAATCATGTTCTCACGCAAGGAAAATATACTATAGTGTTTCAAGAAGAGCGACTCCTTCAGCTCAGCTTAAAATGGAAAATGTCTCTGTCAACTAAACGAGCATCAAGGTTCCTCAACCAAGAAATATGGACAGATTCCTTATTAAAACGGCACTGCTTTTTCCCGGAAATTTCTATTTAATCATAAAATAGGAAAAATAAATAAAAATAGAGGACCAATGCGTTTCGTGCAAAGACACACAGTATTGCTGTTAAAAATAAAATATGGATGCGATTCATATTTCCATTCAAAATGAAAACAACGACAATAATCGTGCTGTTTTAATGAGTGATTTTTCTCTGTATGGTGAGTTCGATTTTTTCTTTTTAATATACAATTGTTTTTTTTAAAAGTCTTAGTTTGGCAAACTAATCCTCGTATATAGTTCCAGAGTGCAAGCAATCCATAGGCGAAGCATGCGGAGCCGGGAACATACCTGCACGCACGGCTGCAGTGGCGAGGGCAAAAGCCGGACGGATGCCCTGTTGTTGCAACAAATGGCGGCATGTGTTCGCCATTCGACCACTCCCGGTACTCGCGCCGTGGTATATGAACTAGTCCGAGACTCCTAGTGCCTTGGGAGATTAGCAAACCGAGCTTTGCCCCCAAGTGAGAACATTCACGGGATCACGTCAGAATATTTACCATCGCAGGCAGAACTGTTGAATTGTCCAAAGTTAACCTGCGAGTTAAGTGTTCAAGCTGTATTAGTTGCAGCCTAAGCGCCTAGCAGTGCATGCTTCGCCGCTGTTGGAAATTAAACATCCCGCGCGTTCCATCCAGTCAGGTCGAGCGGATGTCCATCGGCCTCATCCCATGACATGTTCTGTAGTTCGTTCCAGAACAAGGGGTGAACGGTCGAATCGGTTCACACTTTTATGCAAGATTAACCGCTAGCTGTAGGCATGCATGTAGCAGCGGGAGGATACGGGGAGCGGCAAGGCGGATATGATGGAGTCGTCGAGCTAGACTCGTACGTGAGGTTGGGGATCGAGGGGAGAGCGGAACACGCGCACATACAAACAGGAGCTAGCTGAGGTCGATCTCTCGTGTTGACAGACGAGTTCGAGATCAGATCTACCCTACTTCCTAAGGCGGGTGATTTCGAGGAAACCGCATCAGATCTATCATGTCCCCTACTTGCTAAGGCGGGTGATTTCGACGAAACCGCCGTGACACGATCAGGCGTTTACTCCACTTATATAGCGGCTTGAATGCTTCACGCTGTTGGTGGATGACTTGCCTGCCACTTGCCAGGTCTCAACATCCTGTACGTTTTCCTGTGAAAGCGGCAGAAGGGGAAGCTTCGGCGAAGCTGCGCGCGGATGGGGTGGGCCCCGTGGGTGGGAGGGAGCTAGGATGAGGACACTGCACCGAGCCATGGCTGCAAGCCTACAAACTTACGACTATTCCTAGGTCCAGGTCGGCATCAATGAAGTCGTCATCGCCGTATGCGTCCATGGTGACTTTGCCCCGCCAGAGAATCCGCCACCCCGCCGTACATGTCTCCTTCCACTTCAATCGATCAGCGTCCCCTCCTCAGACTCCAGCGTGGTCGTTTGGGCAGCGACGGTGAGGTGGGGGTGGCGCGGCCTCCTCCATGGCCTCTGCCCTCCCTGTCTATCTTTGTCTGTCTCGGAGAAGTCAGACCCAAGAAGAAGAGCATGGAAAAAAGAGGGCAAAAGGAAAGAAAGAGGACGAAATGAGTGAATGGAAAAAACAGAGGGAGGAAAAAAAGATTAGAGGAGCCACCCGCAGGTCGTGTCGTCTACTCGTCTTCGGTTCGTCGGGCCTGTTTCGTGCCGCTCATCGTGCACGCCTTGTCTTTCATGTCGTTGTCGGCCAGACCTTCCCTATCCGTGTTGTGACATGCTTTGGGCCGTGTTGGACTGGCCGGGCTAACAGCCTAGGTCTACTTGAGAGGAGGGGTTAAGAGTTCCCTCTCCCAGAGAATTTATGGAAGTAATTGAGGATTTTCTACCAATTGAAGATACACGTAGAGCTTTGAGAAAACTCAAGGGAGTCCACGGGCAACTCTCGAAAATGCCACTGGGATCCGGTGCTGTTGCTATTATAACTGCAACTTTAGCAGTAGCAGCATCTAAAGCCCTTGGAAAGCGATCCAACGTCTGACAATAAGGCAAGATCACCTTCGTCTTCTTCCTCAATCCCCATCAGCTCTGCTCAACGTCCTCCCCATCCCGGTCCATGGCAAGGAGAGACAGCAAGGTGTGCGGCCAACTTCCGGCTAGCCGTCATGGCCAACCATCGGGCCTGGCTGGCAGCACATGGAAGCCATCCGCGAGCCTCGACCGTTTCTTATCACCGGCAATGCGAGTATCCATGTATCAACAAGCCCAGCAAGTTTCATTACTACTCCGGCCACTGGCGACGATATTTCCGTACGTGACTGGTGTGCAACCTGTGGACCTGCAAGGAGCCTGGAGAGCTTAATTCTGTTTGTATTGCTCATGCTTCGGTGCCAAGTGACCAGGACTAGTTTTTCATGGAGCAAGTACAATGTCTCAGGCATGTACTAGTTCACCGTTGCAACTCTGGATGACGCAAGTTTGTGCCGCATATCATATTTGCAACTAATGGTATAATGTCATGTTATATATTTTTTATTTTATCTAACGGAGGGTGGTTGTGTTTGAAAAATGTATTATCAAATCGTTTGAGTTGAAATTTGTGCCCCCAGCCGGAGCCAATGTTTGGCCGGGCTGCCTCGCCGGAAGTTTGCCGCGCATCCACCGCCTTTCTCCTTGCCATTGGCGAGATGGGGGAAGGCTTGGATGAGAAGAGCCTGACGGGGGTGAAGATGAATAGGAGAAAGTGAGCTTGGCTTGCTCTCAGACGTAGGATTAGTTTTCAAGGGCTTTGGATGCTGCTACCGCCAAAGTTGCATGACTATTTTTTATTCGAACATACAGAAATAATACCGCTTAATTTTTATTTACAGAAATAATCTCGTGTCGCAGACGGTTGGCGAGTCCAAAGAAGTCGCCCAACCGCGATGTGACACATATTCAAACGTGATGGAGCAGCGATTTAAATGTTCGAGGCGTCGTCGCTTCATGGCATGGCGACTTGGATAGAGTCGCCATACGGTTGAGCGAATTGCTCGCAGCTCAATCAAAGTCGTCCAACCGTATGGCGACTTGGCCACATGTCGCTCAACCCTTGGGCCAACACTTCCTACCAAGTCGTCCTACGGTTGAGCGACTACGATCATATAGAAAAGCGACCTAGGTCCGTCATGGTTTCTTTCACCATTTGTCTCGGCGGACAAGCATAGCGGTCGGGAGAGGAGAAAAAGGGAGAAGGTAGGAAGAGGAGAAGCAGAGGAGCTCGAGAGGAGACAATAGGAGGAGAGGAGCTTGGGAGAGGTACGAGGAGGGAGCAGAGCTCGGGAGAGGCGGTTCGGGAGGAGAGGAGCTGGAGACGTGAAAGAAAAGACGAACGAAGGTAATACTCTTGTTTGTTCTTGTTCTCGGCGAATGTAGGCGGCGATGTAGCTACTTGTTTGTTTACCACGTATATGGGGAATGTATGTCGAGAAATCCTTTGGTTGCAGCGTTTGTAATATTTGCGGTCATGTCTGAGCTCACAAGATTGAAAGTGCATTACGGTGTTGATACGATTCGTGAAGGTCCGCAAGGTATTGACCTAAGTGATTTCGACAAGTCGATTTGGTACACGAACACGGAAAATGCCGAATCGAGATGTTCTACATGGCTCACTGAAGCTTCTCCTTGGACCCCGAGGTGTGGAGTGTCGTCATACAAGGGGTTTGGAGTAGGTCTCCACGCACATTCGATGGGAGTTGAGTAGAGTGATGCGCGGTTGCATGGAAGGATATCTGGAAGGTATGAGGCGCGTGGCTCTGATGCGTGCTACTCGTGCGACCATGTCTGAAGGTACTCTCGCGAGCCCTTTCGGCGCCTCCGTCGGGTTGGTGGGGCGGCTTCGGTTGTGGTTCATGAAGAAGACCTTGGTGGGCGATGTTGTGGGCGCACAAGAGGGCGAGGTGGCCGGCGTTCGAGAAAGCGTAAGAGGACGAGGTGGCCAATGTTGCGGAGGCGTAAGAGGAGGCCGAGGCGAAGAGAGCGGAGGCGAATATCGCACCGCACGCTCGAGCCATGCCGAGCGGATGCGAGGAGCATGTCCTGACATAATCGTCGAGATGGAGATTGATGACTTAACGGCTCGGGCGGAGGAAGCTTTAGAAGAGGATGGTGATAACTCTTCGAGGAGGGCGAAGGTCCCATCCGCGAGGATGGAATAGGGTGGACGTTGAGGGTCTTCTTGTGCACGGCGAGCACGAATCACCGTGGGAGTACAATGGGGCGGAGGTTGACCGTGCAATGTTCTTGACAAGGGATCATTGCGGGATGCCATTAAGTATGGGCCTTATCCATGCAACGGCCGTTTAGTGTACTCAAATCAACGGGAGCAATACACCGCGTTGTATGCGAAAGCATTTGGGTGTCCTTGGCGTGTGCAAGGAGACCCAATCACGAGATTCTTGGATTGTTTCGAAGGTGGAACCGCACTCCTGCTTGCTCAGTAGTGTTTTGCCGAGGCATCGCAACCTGACGTCCACCTTCATAGCTAATGTCATGTATGGAGAGATAGTGAAGAAGATGGACCTGGAGGCCAAGCACATCATGGTGGCTATCGAGCAGAAATTCAAGTACAAGATTAGCTACGCGAAGGCATAGCGTGCTAAGCAGAAGGCTTTGGAAAGGAGGTTCGGTTCTTTCGAGGCGTCTTACGACAACCTTCCTCGTATGCTCCAGGTGCTGCAGGACAGGAACCCGGGCACATACATTGCTGTGAAGGACCAGCCACCCAAAAGGCCGCCGCTAGGTTTTATGGTATTGCAGAGGACCTTCTTATCATTCGGTCCCTGCATCAATGCATTCAGATACATGTTGCCCATGATATCAGTGGACGGGACATTTCTAACTGGGAAATACAAGGGCATGATCCTGACAGCAATTGGCGTTGATGGCAACAATCAGATTCTGCCCTTAGCCATTGCTTTCGTGGAAAGTGAGAATTACGACAGCTGGTTGTGGTTCCTTCAACATCTGAAGGTGGGAGTAGTTGGGGCGCGTCCTGATGTCTGCATAATCCATGATTGCCACTCCGGGATGATGAAGGCCATCTGACAACTTCAGCAGGACCCCGATGAGCCGTTCCTGGCGGACACGAGGAGCAGATGGTGCATTCGCCATCGGGGCCAACTTCTTCAAGCGATTCAGCGAAAGAACAGTTGATGAAGGCTGTTCAAGAGGCTTGCTATGCGAGAACCGGCGTAAATTTGATGCGTTATGGCGGATGTTGGGCGAGCACACCAGAAACATGTCGTCGAGAGGAACAAACATCCCTCGTTCTGAGGCGGCACAACCCAAGCGCCTCGCACCATGCTGCGAGCTCGACCCTCCCGTTTGATGCGGAGGACCTCGAGGGACATCGGTGTTTCTCTCATTGGATTGAGGCCGAGCCATTGGAGAAGTGGTCCTTCTTGCGACGACACGGATGGTGCAAGGTATGGCATAATGACCACTAACCTTGCGAGGTGTACAACCGGGTTATTAGGGCCCTCCGTTCTCGGCCTCTTGTTGCCATCGTCGGCGTTACATATAGTACAATCGGATATTTCGAGGAAAGACATGCAAATGCGGCACTTCATGCAGCCAACCCACAGACACCCTACTGCTAGAAGATTACAGCATACATGCAGGCCAAGACCGAGAAGGCTCAGTCGCACACGGTCTTCGTAATGGGCAATGCGGAGCATCGATTCGACGTGATCCTCCGAGACAGAGCCGGATTCGGAACGGCTCGGTCTCTTGTTACCCATGAGGTATGCCTTGGAGACCATATGAATGAACTTAGCTGCACATGCAATAAGCTAAAGCTCCTTCACAAGCCATGCTCTCATGTCCTCGCCGCGTGTGGGACCATCTGCATGGACCCATTGAACTTTGTATCGGAGTACTTCATGAAGGAAATAGTGCAGCAGGTGTGGTGCGGCGAGCTAAGAGGCTTCAGGGTTGTGGGTAACTTCACCACGTTGGATACTGCAAATAGGACTTAGATTCCGGATCTAGACCTGTTGAAAGGGGGGAAGGGCCATCGTCAGAGTCGTCGCATTCGTAACGATATGGACAAAGGGGAAGCTGCAGCGACGGGTAGACGTTGCAGCCGCTGCCGCCAGGAAGGGCACACTGTCAGAACTTGCAAGGCACATGTCGACACGTAGGAACTTGTATTACAACTGCTAGTATGTTGTAACTTGTACTTCAGTCAGTACATTGGTTCTTGTAAGCAATTGTGGAACTAGTATGTTGTGGAACTAATTGTAACGTGTAATGTGCTTCTGTCCGCGGACTTTAATGTACTTCTCATTCCGTGTCTCCGCTAAGCCATCAAAGCAAGCCTATATTGCAAGTATACCTCTTCTAGTGGAATCCCAGAAAGAACCATTCGCACCGCCATCGAATCATCTATGTTTTATGGCATCTTCATAACCACAACGAGCGTTCTCAACATCTTCATAACTTCATCGAGGAGAGACTCCCTCATGTATCGTAATATCACTTACCTTTCTACTTACCACTCATTACTATCTCAATCGTCTTCACAAAATTCTCTGAAATTTAGCGACTACAACAATATCTGACGATCAAAAATGTTATTATGAGTCGACAAATTTCGTACCTTTCATATTCTCTGAAAATAACAAAGCAGACCAACCAACATTGTCACCACACTTTTATCTTTTAGAAAAATAACATCATATAATACGATTTGCTAAATACAATACCTAAAAATGTAATATATATTTTAACACAATTGTTCCAATTGAATTTGCATAATTAGGGTTTCTGAGCTAAAATCGCCTTTGGTTGGGCGACTTGAACTAAGTCGCCCAACCATCGCACGACTTCCTAAACTCGCTCTACAAATGGGCCGATTCAACACGTGTCGCACATCCGTTTGGCGACTAGGTCCACTCACGCTCTAGTCGCCGTTCCATTGGGCGACTTGAATATGTCGCCACGATGGTTGGGCGACTTGCGAACTAAATCCAACCGTATGGCGACACGGGATTATTTCTGTAAAAAAAAATTAAGCGGTATTATTTCTATATTTTTGAATAAAAAATAGATTTTTTTAAAAAATAATTCAAGTTGCAGTTATGACAGCAACATCACCAGATCCCGAATCCCAGATCACAGTCCCTCGAGAAAAAAAAAACTCCACGGTAGAGTACATGGCAACTAGGTTTGTTCAAACATTAGGCCGGTCCAAAAAAGCCTAGCCTTTAATGGCAGGACCCGAGTATGTTTGGCTAGGCACAAAGCTTAAAAACCTAAAAAAAACTTTTTTTTCCATCATTTCCCGAACAAATATTGTTTTACGATTAATTTTCCACGTAAAATATTGTTTATCCGGGCTTTTTTGTGCTTCGGCTAAAGCTTTGCCTAGGACAGAAAATTTTTGGTGCAAAGAGCTATTAGAGGGTGCAAGGGAGGGGCTCTGCACTAAGAAAAAAAGGGGGAAAATTGGCCACAAGACACTGCAAATTGACGCCTTTTGCCAACGGATATTTAAAAAACAGGGTTACACCAGAACACATTGTAAAAAGATGTAATTTTGTCGTAGGATACTGAGGCTATTATTTTATCATTTCCGGATCGAAGGGGAGAGAGAGCACACGAATTGTCAATTTTGCCCTTCCTGTCCTCTCTCCCCTCATCTCTGACTTCTCCCCATTCTATTTCTTCTCACTTGGAGCTCTCTTGGCCGAATGGTGGCTCCATGGTGCCACCTCTCCTGGCTCCGGCTCGGCCCAGCCGCCGGTGCGCCTCGGCCCTCTATGGCGTCGCCCGTGCTCCTCCTCGCGCCCAGCTCGCTTGGCCCTCTCCATGGCGCCAGCTATGCTCCTCCTTGCGCCTGGCTCCCTCGGCCCTCCATGGCGCCGCCCTTGCTCCTCCCCGCGCCCGGCTCCCTCAACCCTCCATGGCGCCACCTCTCTTGCTCTGGCTCTACGGCCGCCGCCATCTCTGCTGGCTTGCTTGATGAGGACATCGACCACGGATCTGACCACGCCCGCCTCCAACCCAGACTACTTGGCGCCATCGATTAATTTGTGTCAAACGCTACTCAACGTCTTCGACAAAATTATTTCACTTATACAGTCTTTGCAACACCTCATATTGGGCCAAGGGCCTTGTATTTGTATCAATTATTTGGCCCAAAGGGCAGCCACCACTCTAGGTTATCTGGACCGGTCACCTCCTTGGCCTATTTGGGCCGGCCACCTCCTGGAATGCCTCCACCAGGGCTGGACGCACTATTCATGGTTACTGTTTATATGAACAGTACCCCACGAATAGTACCACATTGCTAGTTCTTTTAGTTTTGCGGCTCCTCATCCCCTATATAAGGAGGCCGCACCCCTTCTAGTTTTCTTGGATTTTGTTTAGTTAAAAGTTAGCATTGTTGCAACTTCGTGTATTGTTGGCTTGTGTCGATTAGACCAACCATAATACTGCTTTCAAAATCCCAATTCAATATTTCAATCTTTATTTGCAATTTCAGATTGCTTTATCTTGTTCTTGCGTGCTTCTTTGGTGTATGCAGGAATCAACCTTCGTGGTCGAGTCAAGGGTATTCGTGCACGGTTGATAACGACTTATCAATCGATTCGGCAATTGCGTGGTTTGAGCCTTGCGTGTTCATAGTCGGGATCGTCGAGTTGAGCGGCGCCTCTGGGACTTATCGTTCTCATCGAAAGATCGGGCCAACAATCAAACCTTAGGGTTCATCAGGTGGTATTAGAGCTACAGTTCATCGGTGAGAATTTTTTTCCTACAGTCCAAATAGCCAAAATAAAAAAAAAGGTTTAGGTCATCGTCCAAACCAATTTGTGTCTTTGCAATTTTTTCTTTTTAGTTTGCGTTATTGAATTTTCGTTGCATCGTCAAGTCATTGTGCTAGTTTCCTGTCTAGATTGGTCTAGTTTAGATTTTCTTGCAAATCGACTAGTGCTATTCGTCAAAAAAAAGGAAGGGGCGGGGGCGCTCTGTTCCCCGATCATCGCTGCCTAGTACCGAAGATATTAGGGCAAATTTGGTTCGGCTGCTCCCATCGCACAACTACATCACGTGGAGCAGATCAAGATCATCAAAGGCAAAAGCAAGCCAAGTCACAGATACAAGAAAATAGCGGTCGGTTTACGCCACCGCCATTTTAAATCCCACAAAGACGGGAGGCCCAATCCAACGCCACCGCCACGCGTAGTGCCTCTCCCGATGAGACAGCGCCGCCGCTCGAGTTGCCACCTACCATCGGCGCGACCGTTGTCGCCGTCTCGGTCGCGCTTGCGTCTCGATGCATGTGAGCCAACCAGAAAGTCACAAATACAAAAAAAACAGATTGAGAGCGCCGCCACCGCTGCCGCCGGCGCCGCTGCCACCAGCCGCCGCCGCCGCTTTTGAGCCGCCGCGCGCTTCGCCCTTAGTCGCCACCGCCACTTGCGCCACCTACGTCGCGGCAATGATCAAGGCGCCGCGCCCGCCACGCGTGCCTGCCTGCTTTGTCGCCTTGAAAGATGCGGTGCCGCCGCGCCGACGATCCGCCGCCGCCTTGCCTCGCCATCAAGACGGCTTGCGCTTAAACGGCTACTGCCGCCGCCTTGGATTCTCCGTGCCTCGAGCCAAGACGCTATGTGACACCGCCACCGTCGGAGGCGCCGTTCTTGCCACCGTCGACCAACCCACCGCTGCAGCCCGCCGCCTTGCGTCGCCGCCTTGGGGGCCGCCGTCGCCGCTAGAGAGCATTGAGGATCCAGTGCTTTTGTGTTCGGGTTGGCAAATAGGAATTCCAGTAGCATCTTGTAGTTTCGTTAGGCTTTAAAGCAAAAGAGAGAAGGAAAAAAAAGAAAGAGAAGAAAAAAAAGAAAGGAAAAGAAAAGAAAAAGAAAACAGAGAAAAAAATAGAGAAGAAAAAAAATTCAGAGGTGCCTCTTTTTGACTTATTTTCCTTGTTTCAGTTTGGCATAGTCATCCGTTGCAAGTTTGGCTTGATAGTTCTGGTACTAACCTTCCGTTGTTACTACTAGTCGTTCTTGCGAGTTGCTCTAGCTAGGCTTGGTTTAGACTAGGACCAGCACTTGTGACTAGTACTTTGAACTGCTATTCAACTTTGCATACTGATTTGAGCAATTGCTACTCCTTTGCTACATACTAGCCTTCCTAGCTCCACTTCCTACTAACTTAGCAGGTGTCGTTCCTCGCAATCGTTGGGCTGATCGCAAGTGAGAGTATCACGAACCAGCAACCGGTTGCACCACTTCCTTGCTGCATTGGTAAGAACTTATAAGAACTGGGTATAAGCTTGAGTGTGAGTGACTTGGTTGAGCCTCTAGAACCTAGTAGTTGATAGGGACATATACTTGTGATTTATTTCCTTGTTTTCTACTAACTATGGCAGGTTCACGGAATGATTGCAAGATATATCAACCTGTTTTTCGAACCGTTCGACGAGAGTGCAAGATAGTGAACGAGGAAGATGCACGCTTGAGACAAGCTTTTTCACCACGGAGGTATATGATCGTGATAGTACGTCTCATAAAATTAAATTCGCTGTACCTTCTTTTGCTGGGAATTATGATCCTGATGCTTATCTCACATGGGAATTAGCTGTACAATAATTATTTGCATGCCATGAATTTCCTTATCATCTAAAAGTTAGAATTTTATTACGTATGCGTTTTATGATTTTGCATCTATTTGGTGGAGTGAATACTGTCGTACTCATAAGAACATACCTAGAACTTGGGATGCTATGAAGAGAGCTATGAGAGCTGGATTTATGCCTTCATATTATTCTCGTGATTTGCTGAATAAATTACAACGTTTACGCTAAGGTAGTAACACTATAGAAGAGTAATATCAAGAATTGCAAACAGCCTGGTCTCGTTGTGGCTTAGAAAAGCGAAGATGCTAAAATGACTAACTTTTTGGAGGATTAAGCGGTTACATTCGGGATGAACTTGTTTATAAACCTCCAAGCATCACTCGCTTGTTTAAGTCTTGCTTGCAATATTGAAAAGGAAGTACAGGGACAACAATCCAAGACTAGTTGTGCACTTTCATCGACTGTCACAACACCTTCACCTGTACAAGAAACAAACAAGTGCATGGTACATACCTCCGCATCAAGATAATCTTAGGTTGTTTTTTCTACTATTGCATCAACCATGATTGCCTCCCCTACTGCTGTGAGTGACACTCTGTCTCCCTGCCTGGCGTCATCGGCTCGCTCATTGGCAATTGAACTAGAGCAAGAAAAAGAAGGAAAATCTTGTGACTACTCACCATCTCCAGTACCAACATCATCTGAGTCGAGTCTACAAGACAATGACAAATGTACTGATTTGGTACTACAGCAAGACATAGAGCAACCTTGTGAGTATATACCTGCTGTAGTGTAATCTTGTGATTTTCCTTATGTTGACTTGAATGAACCATGTGCTGCTCTTAAATCTCATAATTTTGCACATATCGAATTAATTACACATAAGGAAGTACTTGATAGAATATCCCCTATTGATACTTTGTGCTATATCATGCTTAATGAGCCCGTTAGTTTGGAATGTGCTATGGAGAAAGTTTTTGAACTTTCATCTCTAAATTCTCTTTCTAGCACCTCCACCTACTATTTTAAATTAATTGGAGATTATGGTATAGAGAACCAATTTCTGGTTTATCGAATATGCATAACTTGTGCTCACATGGATGAATTGAAACTTGTTGTTTTGGATAACAATTCTTGTGTGCTAAATCTTGTTCAATCTGAGAGGAAAATAAAATTTAGTGCTCATCCAATGCCTATGTGTTCACCTTTTATTGCACCATCTAGTATGGACAGTCTGAATAAAAATGTTGAATTATGGAAGAACTTACAAATCTTTTCACCCTTGCTAGATGAATTTGCTATTGCTCAATTGAAAGCTGATTATATGAATGACTTGTGCACTTTGAATTCAATTCTTGTCTTGCCCATTTCTGAGCAATGAATAACTCTACTATATACTTCACTTATACTTGCAAATTAGTCGCATAAGCTGAATGCTATGAGAAAATATACCTTTGCTGATTTGATGCATGCACAATCACCTTTAATTTCCAAAGTTTTCTCTATTTCTTTGCCACCGTTATTGCTAACATTTTGCAGAAAGATGAGAATGCATTGCTACAAGTTTTAAAGTTTCTCTTGCCATTGGAGGATGGCGTGAGTCGAGGGCGACTCAAATGCAAGAAAGGGAGGATGATGAGGAGATCGACCCACGGATCTGACAGCTACCCCACCTCCAACGGACTACTTGGCGCCATCGATTAATTGCGTCAAACGCTACTCAACGTCTCGATTTAATTTACTTCACTTATACTGGTGTTGCGACACCTCACATTGGGCGAGGGTCTTGTATTTGTATCAATTATTTGGCCCAAAGGGCAGCCACCACTCTAGGTTATCTAGACCGGCCACCTCCTTGCTCTATTTGGGCCGGCCACCTCTTGGGCCGCCTCCACCCAGGCCGAATGCACTATTCACGTGCACTATTCATGGTACTGTTCATGTGACCAGTACCCATGAATAGTACCACATTGCTAGTTCTTTTAGTTTTGCGGTTCCTCGTCTCCTATATAAGGAGGCCGCACCCCTTCTAGTTTTTTTTTGGATTTTGTTTAGTTAAAAGTTAGTATTGTTGCAACTTCGTGTATTGGCTTGTGTCGATTAGACCAACCATAATATCGCTTTCAAAATCCCAATACAATATTTCAATCTTTATTTGCAATTTCAGATTGCTTTATCTTGTTCTTGCGTGCTTCTTGGTGTATCGAGAATCGACCTTCGTGGTCGAGTCAGCGGGTATTCATGCACGGTTGATAATGACTTGTCAATCAGCTCGGCGATTGCATGGTTTCGAGCCTTGCGTGTTCGTAGCCAGGATCGTTAGAGTTGAGCGACGCCTACTGGACTTGTCGTTCTCATCGAAAGATCGGACCAACAATCAAACCTTAGGGTTCATCAGCACCCGACGCCCATGAGCCGCCCCAAGGGGAGCCCCTCATGCAGCGCAACCTCGCGGCGTCCTCCTAGAACATCGTGCTCCCGTTGTTCCACGTGCACGGTCTCCTCTACGGGCTCCTCAGCTCCCTGGCCTCCAGCGCCTCCAGGAGGTGGCGGAGGACTTCGAGGCGTACGTGACGCGACTGTCCAGGGTGGAGGACTTTCGGCTGGAGGGCTTCCAAGAGGTGCCCCTCGAGGTGTTGGACGAAGCCGACGGCGGCATCAGCATCTGGGACCTTGTTGGAGTTAATCCTGCTTTCAGAATTCAATTCCTTGTTTGAGTCATAGAGTTATTTGTTAGTTGAATTAGCTTCAGTAGTTCTGCTCAGTTTTAGACTTCATTTCAGAGTCGGTTTCGTATTCTGATGTAATACCGAACCAATTCATCTTCGTATTCCGATTGGTTACGGAAGTAGTACTATCTATCTTTAGGCTGTAAATTGAGTATAAATCGATGAGAAAACATAGAAAAGGGTGCGCAGTTTTGCACCACAAATTCCTCTATTTTTCCTGTTTTCGTTCATTCAGTTACTATTCATCATTTGGCAATTGCGTTTGTTTGAACTTCAGAAACGTCTGAAGTTTGAAGTTCAGAAACCTAAACCCAAGGTTCAGTCTTCAGACCTCACCATCCCGACGAAGGGCTCTTCCTTGGACTTCGGTATCCAGCTCTACAAACAAACACGCAACACATTTCGTATCACATCAGTGTAATGTTTGATAAACTTTCAAGTTGTCATCGTCAAGTTGTTGAATCACCTTAGTTTCTTTGGCTCTAAGGAGGTAGTCCATGCCAATCCTAAGCTTGTTCTCCATCCAAGCCTTGAGCAAGCCCATCACTACGGACTCCATGATCACACTATCGGCCGTGCCCATTCCGTTCTCAGTATCTGAAATCAGATCATATCAAAATAGTTATGAACAGAGATTGATATGTAGATAGCATCAAATTAAGCCAAAATGTGTTGTGTTCTAGACTTCTAGTCCATTAGCTCACTTTGGTGAAGGCGTTCTTCATCGAACACCTGACATAGTAATCGATGCGGTCACTAGCAAAGTTCCCAGTGCCTACGTATTTGCGGTCGGTGAAGATCTTGCCGGTAGCAAGCGCCAAGGATAGAAAGATCTCCATGCCCTCCGTGGCGGCGCCGTCGATGCCCTTCTCGTACCTGTCGTGGTAGTCCAGCAGCCGCTTCTCCGACCATTCCTGCATAGCCCCGAGCGCGCTCAGAAGCATGTTCGCGTACACTGGGTCACGGCTTCCATGCTTCACATTCACTACCACATCGTGTCCAGTAGCCGCTTCTCCGATCACTCTTGCATCGCCCTGACCCAAGCGAAGCACACGTTGTGCACCGCCCTGCCGATGCCATGGATCGGCCACGTCTTCTTGATGAGCTCCGAGGCTCGTCGACCTTATCGACATGATGGTGCACTCCCTCGGTCGAAGGCGGTGCGGAGGAGGAGACATAGAGGAGCACGTTGAGCGGGTAGCCGTCGACCCGATGGCACATGTCGATTCATTGCGGAGCACGAGAAAGGACATGCACAGTGTTTGTGAGGGAGCGCATGGCGTCGGAGCTCTTGGCCGTGTCAATGGTGCGGATCTCGGTGGTGCGCATGACCTCGAAGCGGAACACAGCGGCGTTAAAGCGGTCGTGGGGAGGGAGGGTGGAGGATGAGGCCGACCTCCAGAGAACGATCTGTCGGAGCGCCATGGTGGTACTCCTCACCATCAGCCGAACTCCACGGGCCGGTGTCGGAAGAGCTCCAGAGGAGGACGATCGTGTCGGGCTTCCTGCCCACCTGTGCAAATCCAGTTCGAGTTTTTGTCAAGAATGCGTTGCTGGGAGGAGCTCTTGAGGGAGGACTATTGTGTGGGTCCCTACTATCTGTGAGAGCTGGATGTGTGAGATGCGTTGTTGGAGGTGAGCGAGCAAGGGGCACTCGCGTTTTTTTTCGAAATTTTCTCTCTCCCTTCGGCCCGGAAATGATATAATAGTACGCTCGGTGTCTTATAGCAAAATTACACCTTTTTACTGTGTGTTCTGGTGTAACCATATTTTTTGGATGTCCGTTGGCAAATGGTAACAATTTGCAGTGTCATGTAGCCAATTTTCCTGCAAAAAAATCATAGCAAAAACTACTGTACCCCACCTTTCCTCTTAAGTGTAAGAGTCCATCGCAAAATTTTAGGAAAAAAAGTGGATACCATAGTAGGTGTCATCACTTGAACATCGACAGTTGAAGTCCCAGGTTCCAAGAAGCTTCAAAAGCTGACGTGCTTCTCAATTCCTTATCTTTTAGGAAAACAGAATCGAGTATAGGCCAGCATTTTGGCGAACTTTGCTGATTGGTGTTCGGGTTTTATGGTTCCCGCAACCCTCCAGAACGTCAACGCCTAGCACGCCAGCAAAGCCCACTTCTAATTGCTAAAACGCATGGGTCAGATTAGCTCGATGCCTTCTCTATTTGTTCCACATGAAAGTTTTCATCATCTTTTGTGTCTTCTGCATTCCGGCCGCTTCACCTTCGATTTTGGTTTGGTGATATAACAGTCCCGAGATGACATTGAATCCATGGTGTTCGCTGCGGTTTCCTTCTTGGACGTCATGCTCCTGTCCGCATGGCGCCTCGCGTGCTACGAGTGGCCGCTTGACGACTGCTCGCCGTGTAACATCCCAATTTTCTAGAGTTCTTGAAGTTTTCAGAATAAAAATAACCATTCGGTTTTAGTTGAATTGTCCAAGCTTAACTTGAAGACTTTGGAAAAAAATAGAAATTTAACCTGACTTAATCAAACTTCAACTAATGCGAAAGTTTGGTTTATTTAGAGTTGTTCGGGTTCTGGTCTTGTTCTCCTCTCTCCCTGTTCGATCTGTCCTTCAGGACCTCCCTTGACCTCTTCCCCGTTTGGACCTCCTATTTGATTCAAACCTCCTATCCGTTTAGACCTCCCTCTGGTCTAGACCTCTTTCTTTGTTTAGATCATCTCTTTGGTCTAGACCTCTTTTTCCTGTTCGTGTTGTGTCCACCTAATCTCAGCAGATCTCCATTGCGGTTCGGACCTCCCTCCCGGTCCAGACCATCCTTTGGTTTTGACCTCCCTTTGGGTCACGACCACCCCCGAGGTGCTGCAAGCTCGGGTTTGTGTTTCAAATGTTCTTGATTCCTGAAATTCAAGGTTCGGGTTGAATTTCTTCTTTCTGGATCCTTGTCCCGCTCAGCCCTCTTTCCTTTGCGGCTCGAGACCTCCCTTAGCTTCATCTTGACCATCAAGACCTCCCTTGTGCTCATCTTGATCGTTAGGATCTCCCTTGCGTTCATCCCGGCCGCCAGGACCTCCTTTGTGTTCATCTTGACCGTTGAGACCTCCCTTCATTTGGATCTAAGGGTCCAGACCTTCCCTCGTTTTGGCCTCCCCGCCGTCGATCCCTTTTTTCTATCTCTTCGCGCAAGCGCGCTCGTTCCGAGCCGCTCGATCATGCATAGGCGACCCGATCGGGATAAAGCGTTCGGACGGTTCGAACGTTCCTATCCCTTTTGGACCGCATGATCAAAATCGGACGGCCTCGCTTCGCCGTGCTTAGCTTTGTTCCTCAGAACCTCCTCGCCCTCAGGATTTCCTAGTCTTTTTGCAAAGACGACCCTCCTGGTCTTTTTGCAAAGACCACCTTCCGAGTCATGACCACTCCTTGTGGTCAGGACCACCTCTTTTTGTCATTTTGCCGCGATCCCCCTGAGGCCGCAACCTCCTCTTTTTGTTGTTTTGCCGTGACCTCCCCCTGAGGCCGTGACCTCCTTTTTTTTGTCGTTTTGCCGCGACCTCCTCTTTTTGTCGTTTTGCTGTGACCTCCCCTTCGGTCTTTTTGCAAAGACCACCCTTCTTGGTGTCACGACCTCCCCTTCTAGCCACGACCTCTCCTTCGGTTGCGACCTCCCTTGTTGGTCTTTTTGCAAAGACCACCTTTGCGGCCATGGCCTCCTTTGGGTCACGACCCCCTATGGTCTTTTGCGAAGACCACCCTTGCGGTCACGACCTCCCCTTGGTCATGACCATCTTTCCGGTGGGACCACCTTGTCAGGTCCTCTGCTCATTTCCTTCTTCCTCTCGTTGTGTCTCGGTACCACGGGGAGTCTTCGTGCATTTAATGCTGTTGTGTCGCATTAAATGCTATCACCTCCACCATACCTTGTCTTTTCCTCTTTTGTTACTTCTTTTACCCGCTCCTTTTCCTTCATTACTTGCTCCCGTCGTGTGCATTAAATGCACCGTCCTCCTCTCCGGACTTCCCCGTGCCTATATAAGGCACCAGAGAGGCCCCTTGTCCCCTTTGGCTCCCCAGTGCTTTGGACCTCCCTCCCAGCTCTAACCTCCTTCTGAAGAGCTCTTTCTCCTTCGATAGGAACTCCGTTCCAGTGATTCAAGTTCCTATCTTTGCCTTGATTCTATGTTTTTCTTTTTGCTTTAGTTTTGTTCTCTCGTTGGAGTTTTGTGGATTTGATTTATTTACTTTGCTCCTTTTCACACGTGTAAGATCCGGTTGTTCTGAGGATCTCCTGGACCTAGCATTCTCAACAGAAGACCCCTAGTTCTTCAGTGAAGGCAAGTCATAGACCTTTGATCATGTTGAACCCATTTTGCAAAAGTATATTATTTTGATATAAACATGCATGGCTAGTTTTATAAAAATGATTTTGGGAGTAGTTAAACACCACTTGCTAGTATGACTCCTTGGCATGATTGAATACAACATGTTGACATGTACCCTTGGATACCTGTAGGGCGGGTTATCTTTGTTGGATGTCTTTGAATTCCAATGTGGGTGCGTAGTATTCTTAGCCATGCTCTAGTGGACGTGGGTCTCGATCTCATGACTCAAAGAAATGTTGAACCTGACTAATGAACTATAGAACAGTGGCAATGCCACTACTGTTAAAATTTGTGTGCCACGACTAGGGTGGTCATTTGGCTGGTGTAAGACCCGGGATTAACACTCCCAAATCCTCTGTGCATTTCTGAACTAGTCCCATGATCAGTAGCTAGTTCACACAAGAAACAAATGTGGTAACATCCATAAATCGTATAACTTTATTAATAACCAGCGAGTTTATTACAAAAGAGGCTTACATGCCAACAATAAAGAACACAATGAAAAGCGAAGAAGTCGTAGTAGAGTCGATTAATCGCCACGAGGCAATCGTTGGGATAGTGGCCTAGTCGTCGAGATCCACACCGATGGTGAAGTCCTTCTCCTCTGAAATTTATTTGCACAAATCAAGTATGAGCACAACTACTGGTGCTGCAAGTTACCGAATCAAATAATGTAATGACATGCATACATGGATGTAACAAAGGATGGTTTATAGGGTTAATTTGCATAAAGCAGCATTTTCTTTAAATACTTGTACCAAGTTCCAAAGCAGTTATTACATAACTAAAATTCATTTTATAAATCAATTTTATAGTCAGATAACATTCACACATGAATGGTGAAGGATACCCTCCTATCACATGGCTTTCCGCCCAATTCCCATTTGCATAATCCATTTGACAAAGTCTTTTCAAACAAAACCAAAGTCTAACTTTGAGTGGCTTTGCTAAGCATGTCCTTGACCGTGGACACAGCTATTCGAATAGTTCTTAACACTCTGCAGAGGTGGTACAGCTTTACCCACATGACATGAATTCTCTAGTTTTTCTAGCATCCGTCGATGCCACCGCTGACTACCTTAGGTAAGCCTTCTAGAGCACGTGTCAAGGCCTTTACAATGCGTCATCCCAACGTAGTTATGCCTTGCTAAGGTTTCTCTATCGTAGGCTTCGCACCAAACGATAGCCCCCTCTTGCGCCATGTGAGTATTAACAATAAGTCTTCGCGACACCCACACAACCGGATGGCACAACCACATTGAAACATTGCAAATTAGTTAGCGAGTCCCGCCCATACGGGACATGTGGTAATCTGATTGTGGCTTAGCAAAAGCGGCTCTCAGGCCGGTCTTTAACTGACTTGGGCGACTTCCAAAACAATCCCTAGGCCTCAACCATTCGCTGCATTGAGCCCGTGCATAAACTTGCACCCACCAACCATCCATTTCGCCCAAGCACAAACCATCTTTTGATTTTATTTTGTTTTCAAAATCATTTCCATGAGTCCATGGTAAAACAATACCATAGCTTAATTTTAAACAAGATTTGAATCATTGGCTAAATTTCCCAAATCAAATACTTTTTGGATCTAAGCATTGCTAAGCATAAAGTTTTTCAATCAAACGCATCTTGTTAATACTATCGTATTAACAAGAGTTTTATCTAGGGCGACAAGGTATGAGGGATTCAATGTTCAAGATTTGTCAAGTACGAGACCAGTAAGTATACCATCCGTACTGTGCTCATAATCCAATAATCCAAACTCCAGCAATTATGTAATCCTTTACTCCAATGTTAAATAGTCTAATATCCACAATATTAGTCTATTTCTATGATCTGACCTGCATCGATCCAACATCCAGTAATACTCTAATTCTATAATCTGACATCCATCAATCCATTATTCCTTAATGAATCATTTCTAATAATTCAACACCCACCAATCCGATGATTATATAATATAATTTTTCGATATTCCGATATCCAATGATTATATATTTCTATAATATATTCCTCGATAATTCATTATCAACAATTATCTACTCCTAGAATCTAAACAAGTTTTATGTCTAAAATCCCACCAAGAGCTAATCCTACAATCCAACATCCAAGCCCATCAATTATTCTATAATGACTACTTCTATAATTCAATCTTAGTAGTCCAATCTCAATAATTAACTATTTCTACAATTCAATATCCATCGATCACTTATTTCTACATTTGTCAATAATGCATTCCTATGATTCAATCTCCAACAATTGTTTCTTCCTATAATCCAATAGTCAACAATTGTATATAATTGTATTATCAATATCTAAGAATCATGTATTCATATAATGTAATATCCAATGATCATGTTATTCTATAATCCATTCAATATATGTCTCTATAATTCAATTTCGACAATTCCATCTTTGCAATATTTATCAATAGACTATTCCTATAATCCGATATCCAACGATCATGTAATCTTATAACCCAATATTTTCACTTTCTACCTCCAATATATATATCACATTGAATGGTTCTTCATACGGTCTATCTGAGCAATAAATGGCTATACACGGGAGTTGGGTATAACTATAAAGCTTAAAACGAGGATTTAAATTACTTGAATATAAATACGCATGCAATAATAATTTAAAATAGAAATTAAATAATTTAAAATAATGGGTGCAAATATGGTCAAGAGTGTAACTTGCCTTGCTTAGTGTCGATGTTCCCAAATGGTGTTGAAATCCGATTAAATGCGAAGTCGTTGAAATCTATCTGGCGTAAGCGATCCGAATTCAAATAATATTCAAATAAAATCCAAATAAAATCTAAAAATTATAAAATAAATACTTCTAGGAAGGTATCGACTTTCTATGAATTTAGAAAGTTGAATCAAAGGAATTGGAGTTCGTATGAGGGAGAACGAATTTATAGAAGTTTAAATATCAAAAATTGGATGTATGTGTAGCTTGCATGGCACTGTTCATGCCATGCACGTGAACAGTAACTAGCTGGTTTAACCAAGCACAGTGTGCAGAGAAATGGCGGCGCTGGTGAAAGGGAAAGGAGAGGCGGCCAACAAAGCACAAAAATGGAATCCCGGGAGCGAGACGGACCTAATGGTGGTGGTCGCGTCACTGGCGAAGGTTCGGTGCTGTGGCGGCGCATAAAATAGTGTCGGAGGAATAGTAGCGCTGATGAGCCGGGGTGTTTCAGGGAAAAGGAAGGGAGCACTGCGTAGAACGTTGCGAGATGAAGCCAACGACGTGGACGATGCCGTCGGGGGATCAACGACGGCACCGGAAACGACGATAGAATGTGGTTCGGCCGTTTGCGGAAATTTTTTGCTAGTGGCGAGATTGAGGGCCGAATTCCAGGATATGAAGAGGAAGCCGAAGGGCACGCGGCGACATAGTTGACTCAGCGAGATGACCTTCGATGGTGACGCAGTCCGACGGAGAAGACCTTTGGCGGACGAACAACGGCGTTCCGGGCAAACGGAGAGGATTTAGCAAGTGAGGTTGGCGGCGATTTGAAGATGGAACCGCGGGGAACACCACGCTCACCCCGGTTGGAGTGGAATGCGCACGGTCGGCCGGCAATGACGACGGCGCAAAATGGACCAAATAATTAACAGAAATTAAATTAAATCTAAAAATTATAAAATAAATACTAAAAATAGTAGATGAATTTAGATGAATTTAGGTGAAGGAATCAACGGATTTGGAGCTTGTATGTGGGAGAACGAAATTTTGGAAGGAATAAACATGTGCATGTAGAAGATAAAAGGAATTACTGTTCATTCATCTTCTTCTTTGTATCGGCCGAACAGCACAATGAAGTGAAGCATGGTGCATCCATGGAGGTTGGTGCTCTGGTGAGGGGGAGGTGAGCGAGGTGAAAGCTGACGATCTACGCGGCGGTGGAGACTATGTGGCCGAACCTAGCTCGACGGCGACGCAATTCGCAATAGAAAAAGTTTCGGCCTAAGGTTTGGATGGCGACGTTGCCGGCGAACGACGGCGTTCCGACGGCCGGCGGGGAGTGTAATGGAGAGAGGGGATGATGGGGATGCCGGTGCTCACATCGGTTGGGGTGGAACGTGTACGGATGGCCGGAGGCGAGGACGACGATGTCAGTGCGGCGTGGCTCACGGTGGCGGCGGTGCTCCGGTGATGCTCCAGCGAAGGCGAGGAAAGCACGGCGTAGAACGCGTCGAGACGAAGCTAGCGGTGTGGTCGATGGTGCCGGGGCACCACTGTAGGAGGCGCAAGTGACCGTTGAACAGAGTTCGGCCGACGTCGGAAAATCTTCGATTGCGGAGAGGAGAAAGGGAGAGAGGAGCTAAGATTTTTGGGGATGGATGAGTGTTTGAACGCGCACCCGGTGCTTCCTTTTATAGGGGCCGGGGAGGAGCGAGGGCGGAGATCGGGCGCGCAGAGACAACGATGATCGGTTCAAAATTCCCGTGAATGCGAGCGTGATTGATGGGGAAATGGCCGGGGATGGGGGAGGAGTGACGAGGGGAGTTGAATGCCTGAATTTGTGTGAAGAAATAGGAAAGAAAATCACAGTTTGGGAAGCTTTTGTGAAGCCATCAATGGTGGTCGGCCGTGTATGTGCTTCTCTGGACAGCAGCCACCAGGAAAACGTTCCAGTTTAGGAAGAAAGGAGAAAAGAAGAAGGAATAGATGAATGAAAGGAAGAAAACATTAAATGGAAAGAAAAATGGAAAGGAGGTAAAGCATGGGAAGGTTGGCTGGTTAATAAGCGTGCAAGGGCTGGGGAAATTTCAGGAGGGGTGACCGTGCGGGAAGTTGCCACCCGTGCGGTAAATTTTTTTTTCTTCGAAATACTGTAGCAATAAATACAAATCAAATAAAATTTTTAGAAGATAGCAAATAGAGTCCAAAAATTCTAGAAAAATTTGCAAAAATTCCTAGAATTATTTTGGACTTAAATAAAATTATTTCTAACTTAAAATTGGTAATAGTATTTGCACATAATTTGTTTTAGCTTTAAAATAATTAGGTAAAAGCTTTTAAAATTCCAAAAGATAATTCGATTTTCATTTTTGGCTTTTAAAACTTCAGAAATCCAAATAAAGCAAATAAACTCTTTCAAATTCAGAAAATCCAATAAAATAATAATTTTATTTATTTTTATTTTGGTAACAGCGCTTTAGGATGTTACAGCTGGGTGAACCCAAAAATATTTTATGCTTGGGCGAGAAGTCAGGGGGTGAGTAGTGAGTGCCTTGTGCACACTGGGTTGTGGTCGATCTACTTTGGCGACCAACTAAGGACTTAACCTTGTACGCTATCGATCTGGGTCATTGCCGTGTAACCACAAGTCCATTATGGGGTGGTCCTGGCCAACTAATTAGTGAGGTCCTTATGCGGTTCTATCATGGTGGTTGAAAAAGCTCAAGAGGGGGCCCAGCAAGGTGAATCCTTAGTGGGCAGAACCAAGTCTAGACTGATCTTTGTAAAGGCCTTGTCACGAGCTCTAGACTATTTACCAAAGGAAGTGAGCTGGAGCTTCGACGGGTGCCCAACCAACTAGAGGACTTCGTGTCTTGTGGGTAAAGTGCACAACCTTTGCAGAGTGTAAATATATTTGAATAGCCACGTCCTCGGTTATGGACACACCCGGTTCTTTCACGCAAGGGGTAGATCTGTCTAAAAAGTTGTGGTTGGATCCGAGTGGTTTGTCTCATGACCGGGTGGTCGTGAGTAGTCTGGGCACACGACCAGGGTGGTCGTGTGTTGTTTTCAAAGAACATGTCTACTTATGTATTACCTTTTCAACTTATGCTTTGCAATCTACTTATTGTATTTCCGGTAAATGTTGTTTTATGCAAACTAACCATACAACTTTTCTTTGTCAAGCCTGCATAAGTATTATTGCATTCATTTCCCTATGGCTTGCTGAGTACATTCAAAGTACTTATGGCTTGTGCCCTCTGGTTAATCAGCAGCCGAAGACCTCCTAGGGTGCTCCGAGCACTTTGAGGAGGAGTTGAAGATCTCATGGACTAGGGGACATCCTCCACTCGATAGCCTGTGGCTTGCCAGGTGGCTCTGCGCTGTGTTTTGTTCCACTGCGAGTTTTCCTTTTTGTTGTTTGCCCTGCGTGGCACCTCTGTAAACAAGCTTGACCGTAAGGTCTTTTGTTATATATATTAATTTGTCTGCTTCATCTTAAGTTTGTTGTATGGATGTGATGACACCAACGTTGAGTCTGTGCAGGCTAGCAATTTGATCTTGGGGCTAGCTCATTGTGCACAGAGACTGGGACTTCCGGGTGGTCTTGGTGGACCTCCGGGTGGACCTTCGAGTCCTCTTGGGTGGTCCTGGAGGCCCTTCGGGAGGTCCTAGGGGACCTCTTGGGAGGTCTTGGAGGACCTTCCCAGACCTCCAGGCGATTCGGTTGGACCTCCTGGGTGGTCCTGGGAGACCCCTCCAGGTCCTCTTGAGTCAGGGATAGGCCGCCGTCCGGTGGATCATGCTAGGGATAGGCCGCCGTCCGGTGGATCACGCCAGGGATAGGCGCCGTCTGGTGGATCACGCGCTGAAGGCCGACGTCTGGTGCCTCACTGTGTTGCTCATGCTCGCGCTAGCATACAAGCTGGTGCAAATCATTACTCTGTCTGAAGAGATACGGGTAGGCTACACTAGCTGGCAATTCAAAAATTCTACCACGTAAATCAGAAAGTCATGCAATTAGGAAATCATAACGACCACTAGACGCGAAGTACAGCAGAAGAAGAGTTGGAGCAACCTGATCTAACATAGAGTGCGTCGATGAAGTGGTTGTAGTCGATCGTCCAACGTCCTCCGTGTCGATCATCTCCTCTAGCAACCAATTGCGTTCCTTGCAAAGTCGTGGATCGTCCTTAAGCGCAACAGCAACCGCAACAGCGCCTCTATGGTATCCACACGTCCAGGGATGGAACACCATACGCCGGTGTGCTGGCACCAACTCGCACGACAAGGCTCTCTCGAGAAGATGGCGGCTAGGGTTTCGGTAGAGCAACTCACATTCTCTGTCTCTTTCCAATAGTCTCATGCATCCCCTTATAAAGAGCCCATGACGGATCCTATCCGAACACGTTTGTTTCGTACCTCCATACGACTAGTCCGTATCTGATCGAACTGAACGATCTTGTTGGACCGAGAGGCGACTAGAAGGGGGGGGGGTTGAATAGGCGCCACACAAAAATGACCTCTTTTCAAAATCTTTTGCCTCAAGACATTAAAGGTTCTTTCACTCCAATAGCTATGTGGAGCTATGAAGATCAGAGATAATTATTCAAATAAGAACCAGGCAACAAAAGGATCAAAACTCACTGAAATCCCCACAGGCTGATCAGACCGGTGAATAGTAGCTATCAGACCGAGAACAGTTCGGTAGACCGGTGAACAGTAAAATCAGCACAGAAACTGAATTTCAGTAGGATTTCGAAATCGCAAATTAATTCAACTTTTGATCCACAACTCCAAACTTCATGAAACTTGAAACATACCTTCTCTAGGATGTCAGGAACCTATTCCAATCAAATATCGTGAAGATCATTGTCAAAGTTTTGACCTTTTTCCATTTGAGTGAAGGTTGCTAAAAAACCGGGCCAAATATGAAAACAATGATTGAGAGGATTTCGTGGGAGGAATCAATCCAAGATGGCTAAGGATGGTCTCTCATACGTCCTAGCACCCTTAATCACAGAAAGAATCAAGCCAAAAACCCTCAAGAGCAAAACCCCTAAAATCACCCTTTCTTTTACCAAAACCGGGGCAAAAATCAAATTTAGATCCAAAAACTTGCTCGTAGGTGGATGATGATCAAGATGACCTTAGATCATACCCCACACATCCCAGCAAGTAAGATCACAGTAAGATCCCAAATAAAAATATAAGAAACACCAAAAATCCCAAAGACATTAAAGTGAAAGCAAGAATAAGATAGAACTCAACTTTGGGCAAATCTTGCATGGATTGATTAGATAGATTGTATATTTACAGCCACTCCACCATGGAGGACAAAAGCTCAATACTAGAGCACTTAGTCAATCCATCTCTCATAAACCCTAGACTCTCCAACTTCCTTTCCTATCCCTAAAACACAAATTAGGGTTTTTAGAATACAAAGGTTGAGGGTGCACAACCAACATCCTGATGTTTTATAATGGAGGCTAGCTCTAGAGATACATCCCAAACGGGCACCCGTTAAGCCCACACACAAACGGGTTTCACTCACACACGCTTATCAAAGTGCCATCTTCATCTTATCTTGACCTAGATCGCCTCTCCTTGGGCCATCTTGCGTCGCGGTTTCTCCAAGGCCAAGAAGGTGGTTTCGCACACCACACTTACCACTTTTCCGGTATAGGGCAAGTTTCCAAAATGCCCCTCTACCGACCTTTGGTGATTCCTTTGCATCAAAGCATCTCCCATGCTCCGTCATCATCCATGGGGCCCCAATGACTTCCCGCCAAGCCTCTCACACGTCCGGATCCCATCGAACCGTTCTCGCTTGCAACTGGGACCAAGTCACTTGGCGCACCACATGTCTCACCATAACTGCACCCAGCTTCCTTTACCATTCAGGACCTCAACTCCTCCCTGATCCTAGTCCTAACCTCAACGCCTCCCTAAGTCTAGTCCCGGTCCACCTTGCCGTTGCCCATCATGTTCATCACCGGTAGCTCTCGATCCGGTTCCTTGTCTTCTCGGCTTGTAACCACCCCGCTAGCCCCAGTCATCTTCCAGCACCACCTCAATCATTCTGGACCTCAATTCTCCTAACCTAGTCCCGATCTAGTCCGCCTCACCATAGCCTAGCTCCGGTGTCCTACAACCATCACAAACAAGCAAATCATTACGTAGCACCGCACGATACGCACAATCATCAATTCACATAATTGATGAGGCATGAGCACATACCTACACAAAGGCCTTGCTCAAACTTCGCCTTTTATGGTTCTAGTCCATCTTGCGCCTTGCTTGAGTCCAACCATCTCACTCGACATCCATGACCGTTTTGGACCTTGGTTCTCCTAACCAAGTCCCGGTCCTCCTCGTCGTTGACCATAGTTGACTCCAAGCCACCTGTATAACAATAGACCAAGTAACCATTTTTAGGCACAAGTTCTTTACAACTTGACCTATGTTAGCCAAAACATGCATCATGCAATATCTATGCAATGAAACTCATGAATATGACCTAACCAGCAATACATCGCCGCCAAGCTAGCCGGCGAACAAGTCAAAACCGTTCAAACCGCAACCTATGGCCGGTCTGACCGCCCAGCAAAGGGAGTTAGCCAAATTTTCTATCTAGAAATCTGAAATCTCTCTAGAAATTTCAAACGAATAGAACTTTTGACTCAAAGATCCAAAAATTATGAGACCAAGTGTAGAAGAATCTCATCTCTTGCCTACACCCTCTATTTTTGGTCGATCCAAAATTCAATAAAACCTTTATGGCCGGTCAGACCGTCGCCTCCTGGCCGGTCCGCCAACCTATTGGCTAAAACCTAGGCCAGTCTGACCGCCAGAGATGGCCGATCAGACCGCCACAAAGGCAGTTAGACCTTTGCACTGGCGGTCATTGCCTCTGACTGACAATGACAAAGAAGCAGACTTTGCAGCGAGGTTTCTCCAAACACCTCGACGCTATTGCCAATTGTTCAACACAATAAGATTAGGATCATATCCACATAATCTCCACAGATCTGCTCACGTATTCTCCCTTTGCCTCATGATATCTGGTAGAACTCCAGGTGAGATATTTTGTCATCCATGGACTGTTCAATACTTTTTCAATCAAGTGACAGATAACTTCATGTGGTCGACTCTTCGACCACTAGTGGCATGTCCTGCACTTTCTTTATCCGACCTCATCGAGGGGCTCAGAGATATCTCTCATGTTATGTTAGGAGGGGTAAATCTCATATCCGACCTGTCACATCACTCCGCATGTTTTATAGCATACCTAAAAGCTACTTTTATAACTACCTAGTTACGGAGTAGCGTTTGGCAACCCCAAAGTGTACTATTACACATGTAGCTGATCTCAGGTCTAAGGATTATAAATCGTCATTGCTTGAGACCAACTGATGACACATAAAATAATAACAATATAATAGTGTCTCAAGGTGGGTCAATCCAACACCATGTTCTCTAACATGTGTTCAAATTATTGATTCGATATCCCTATATCCATGACCGGTGAAACATGGTCTTGATTCGATATCCCTATATCCATGACCGGTAAAACATGGTCATCAATGAATACATATGCTGGTCGATAAGTCACTAGCGTTCCGACCAGTGACATCCAACCAAGGATACATTTATAATGACATCGTATAATTTAAAGAGCTTCACCAATAAGTCACATACTTGTTAATCTTTATAACTGATGATTCATTCAAGGAACATAATAACATTTATTCCATAACTCATAAACATAGACGTGATACAATCATCTCTATGATTGCCTCTAGGGCATATCACCAACACTGTCCACATTGTCGCTGCTGCTCATGGTGGTGGCAGTTGGCGCAACAACATTTGGGTGCTGCTGCTCATTCTGCCACCACCGAGATGGCTAGTAATTAATTCAGACCCACCGTATTATTGCAACATGCAGCTTTGTTTTATGCGCACATGTATATCAGGATCAACTTTTTTGTACGACATATATAGGTTGCAACAAATTAATATTAGCTCAATACAGGGGCGATTCCAGCAAGGGGCTTTGTCAGGCTTTAGCTTACCCTCCATTGGCACCGGAACCACACCCCCCCCGTCCCAATCAACCCCAACCTCCAGTCGACGACGGCCATGGTCGAGGGCCTCAACCTCAACGCATTTGTTTTGCAAAAGTGCAGAAGGAGAAGAAAGGAGACGTCAGACGTTCATACGCGGGACTTTGTCGAAGCCAAGCCCACTCGGCCTACCTGCTCACATCCATCCTAGATCCCACATCCGGACATCCCCCACCACTGCAGCTCATGTTCCCCATTCCTAAATTTCCCCAATCGAAAATTCAATCCCAAATTTCCTCAATCCAAAACTCAATCGAGAGATCTGAGGAGGAGAGAACGCACCTGAGGGCCGAGGCGACGCTGAGGCTGGAGGGAGGAGCTGAGGACTGGAGGGAGCTGGTGAAGAATCTAGACCTACCATTATGTGTTAATGGAGTATTTTGGTGATTACTGACAAATCTATTTGTGAAACTAACACTTTCATTGATATATTTATTGCTTAGTCTCAGTTGGATAAAAAGGTTAAAATCAAAGAGGTATGCATTCATCATCATAATCTTATATCTTGTTGCATTCCTCAAATCCAAAATATAGGTTGAACTCCACTAAAAGTATAACTTGAATATTTGCATATGTTCTCATTATACATTCATGTATGCACACATCTAGGGGGAGTTCACTCTATGTTTTGTGGTTTCATTAGTATTGATCCATATTCCTTTCTCCACAAATATTAAGGATCTTTACTTTGAAACATATCATGTGAGTATACAAAACTTGTGTAGTTATACATACTCATATTTATCTACATTCAATTACTTGCAATTGTAATGGTTGCCATCAATTACCAAAGAGGGAAAGATTGAAATATCTTATCCCACCATTATGAGATAATGGTATGTTGTGGTAATTAATGACAATCATGTTGTGAGACTAATGTTTTCCATGAGTTGGATGAATAGGTTATGTCCCATGATGAAAGAGACTTTGTATGACATCATGAGTTGATCGTCATCAAGTCAAGATTCAAGAGTAAAGGATGCATCATGTGTTGATGTACATCAAGAACTTGAAGAAAAGGAAGTCATCATTGGTCGATGGTGTTCAAGAAGAGGAGATGGTCATGAGTTGATCATCAAGTCAAAAGAAGACCCATCATGTGTTGATGGAGGTCAAGTAAAGAATGCATCATAGGTTGATGCATACCAAGGCGAGACTGACCACAATATGTTTTCAGCTTTGATTGCAGTGGGCGGTCTGATCGCCCATATCAGTGGTCTGACCGGTTGGGTATCGGTCTGACCGGCGTGTTTGGAGCGGTTTGACCGATCGTTCTTCACCGCAAAGTTTGTGCAGCCATACCGCGCTTGTTTACGGTACTACCGTTATGCGGTAGTTCTGATATTCTCCTAGGCGGTACGTTTCTTTCAGAGAGCTGCTTTTCTGGTCCTTGGCCACTTTTTGTGCTGCGATCGATCGCGACTATTAGGCGATCTGCTGGTTTAGGCGGTCGACCGACCATTAGTTAGCGATCGGTTGGTTTTAAGCGATCTGACCGACCGCCATTAGTTGGCGATCGATCCGTGATGAGTCAACGGCTAGTTTTATAGCCGTTGGAGCTGGGACGGTCAGACCGGCCATTAGTTGGCGGTCAGACCGATTTCCCCCAGATTCTCTAGAATCTTTCCCAAATGGCTAGTTTTTGTGTGTGGGCTATAAATACCCATTTTGGCTGGTTGTGGGAGAGTTGCTGGTGCCATATTCATTTCCATTGAGCTAAGAGCAAACTCTCTACTCTCATTTGTGCATGTGTTGCACTTAGTGAGCTTTGAGAGGCAAACCCTAGGTAGTGGATTGTGTATCCACTTGAGTTTAGACACTTGATTAGTTCAAGTGAGAGTTCTATACTTGTTACTCTTGGTGTTTGCCGACATCTAGACGGCGTGGAGGTGTCGTGGTTCGGTGATCTTCTCAAAGAAGGTTGTGAGAAGACCCGGGCATTTGTGAGTAGCTTGGTGCTCTCCATCTCCGGAGTAGAGGAAGAGCAACTCTAGTGGATCGAAGTGTTGGTTCTTGTTGGAACCGGTCCAAGTGGTTAGACTTACCTCGGAGGGTTTGGCTCAATTCGTGGAGCTGGTCCAATTGATTTTGGGCTTACCTCAACGTGGATTAGGGGAGACTGGCAAGTCCCTGATCACCACGGTAAAACATCATTATGTTATTGTGGTTTGGTTTCTTGTGCTTTACTATATTGCAATTTACATTCCCCATATTAAATTGCTTACTTGTATGTGTATGATTGCCATCTTTTATATAGTCTCATGTTGTTGGTGCACTTAGTAAAGACTAATTGATTTAGGCTTTAATTGTGCAAAACCGAATTGATTTATAATTCCGCTTAAAACTCGGTTTTGGCCAAAAAGTTTTTAAAACCGCCTATTCACTCCCCTCTAGTCGGCCTCCTCGATCTTACAGCTGGCCAGGGGAGCTTCCGCCGCCCACGGCCCACCGGTGGCCGGATCTCGTAGGAGGCAAGGCAGAGCAGTGGAGGCGAGGACCGAGGAGCTGCGGCCTACGGAGGAGCCAAGGGAGTTGACCAGGGGAGTTGGGGAGAGGAGGACGAGGGTGCGAAGCTCGAGAGGGGCTGTGCGCTGCGGTGAACTAGGGCGGCCACTGTTTGCCGATGAGGGAGGCCAAGACTAGGAGGCGGGAAGCGGACTGGGGAGTGGGGAGCGTCAGAGCGGGGAGTGGGGACTGGCCGGCGGCCGCAGAGGAGTGGGCCGAGTGGCGAAAGCTGGGGAGCTGAGCTGAGGCCTGACTGCTTGAGGACTAGATGAGTGGGCCACTAGAATTGGGATTTAGGAGCTGACTAGGTGAGGAGTGACTAGTGGGGACTGGCTGGGCGACTGGAATTGGGAGGTGGGAGTTAAGGAGTGACGAGTGAGGAGTGAACAAGGCTGCTGAGTGCTGCCTGGTGTGTTGGGTCGCGGGGTAGGCTACGATAGCTACAAACAAAATTTCTACCACGCAAACCAGGAATCCAAGCAAGTAGATGATCATAGATCGTTACCACCAGACGCCTTGAGCGTGGAAGAAGGGTTGGAGCGACTGGTCCAACGAAGAAGCCGATGTGGAGGTCGTGAGTCGATCGTCCACGTCCGACAGAAGTCGGTCGCGGTGGTCGAGTCGATCGTCCCCTCCGGCAACCTCTGCAATTCCTCGTGAAGATCGCGGATCGTCCTCAAAGCGCGACAATCGTAGTAGCGCCTCTCTGGTATCCACATGTCGAGGCGAGGAACGGCCAAATGCGCGGTGTGCTAGCACCAAATCGCACGGCAAGGCTCTCAAGAAGATGGCGGCTAGGGTTTCAGTAGGGCAACTCGCGTCAACTCTCTATCCCAACGGCCTCATACATCTCCTTATATAGGCCCGTGACGGATCCTATCCAAACACGCTTTACGAATCGTATTCGTACTATTTTGTTTCAACCCGTTAAGTGTGTGACCTGTTAGGTTCATGTGCAGTTCGGTTGTGGCTTGGAAACCTTTCCGGCCATGAGTCGTAGCGGTTCCTAGCTGGACATAACGATTCCCGAATACACACAAATTATATCGGACGAACCTTAATGCAATATGATCTACGACCAGGTCCTCATCACTTACGACCAGGTCCTATCTCTATCTGACCGATTCGTATTTGATCACGACCAACTCGTAACTCCTTACGACTTGGTTTCGACCACTCTGTGATTGCGTTCGACCGATCTCGACTTGCTTGTATCTCCATACGACGGTCCGTGGTCTGGTCAACTGCGACCTACTCATGTATTCTCCCTTTGCCTCACGATATCTGGTTGAACTCGGTGAGAGGTTGTGTCATCCATGGGTATTCAATGCTTTCTTGATCGAGTATCGAGATAACCTTATGTGGTGAACTCTTGACCACGATGTATAGCCATGCACTTTCTTTATCCGACCACTTGAGGGCGGAGATATCTCTCTGTTATGTTAGGAGAGGCAAATCCCATGTCAGACCAGTCACATCCCTCTTCATGTTTCATAGCATACCCAAAGCTACCTTTATAACTACCCGATTTGAGTAGCGTTTGGCAACCCTAAGAGTGCTATTACACATGTAGGAAACCATCTTGATCTCGGTCTAAGGATTATACATCATCATTGCTTGAGACCAACTAACGACACATAGAATCATAACAATCTCAATAGTGTCTCAAGGTGGGTCTTATCCAACACCATGTTCTCTAACACGTGTCCACATTATTGATTCGATATCCCTATATCCATGACCCGGTGAAACATGATCATCAATCAATACATGTCTTTGGTCGTAGAGTCACTAGTGTTTCGACCAGTGACTTTCGACAAGGGATACTTTTAGAACGACATCATCATAAGTTAAAAAGAGCTTCACCAACAAGTCACATACTCGTTAATCTTCATGACTGATGATTCATTCAAGGAACATATTATCAAATATTGTGAACATAATGAAAAATAATCATCTCTATGATTGCCTCTAGGGCATATTTCCATGATCTCCCACTTGCACTAAAGTCAATCATTTAAGTATCTAATCCGATAGCTCTTGTGTGCGCCTCATGCTTTGGTCATGTGAGAGGCTTTGTCAGCGGATCGGCAACATTTAAATCCGTATGAATTTTGCATATCTTAACATCTCCTCTATCCACCAATTCGCGAATGAGATGATAACGCTTTGAGTATGTGCTTGGACTTCGATGGGATCTAGGCTCTTTAGCTCGCAAGAATGGCTCCATTGTTGTCACAATAGAGATCCATTGGGCTTGAGGCACTCGAACCACACCTAACTCGGCAATAAAATTCCTTATCCAAACACCTTCTTTTGCGACTTCGAAGCCGCAATGTACTCGACCTCCGTTGTGGAATCGACAACCGTCTCTTGCTTGGAACTTTTCGACTCACCGCACCTCCATTCAAAATGAATACAAAACCAGATTACGAACGATAATCATCTTTGTCGGTTTGGAAGCTTGCATCGGTGTAACCATTTACAACCAGCTCTTCATCACCGCCATAAACTAGGAACACATCCTTAGTCCTTCTCAAGTATTTAAGAATGTTTTTTACGGTTGTCCAAATGACCTTCACGGGATCGACTTGGTATCTACTAAGTAACACTTAGAGCATATGATACATCGGTCGAGTACATATCATGGCGTACATGATAGATCCAATAGTGAAGCATATGGAATACCATTCATGCGGTCTCGCTCATCGAGAGTCGAAGGACACCGACTCTTGCTAAGACTTATGCCATGTGACATAGGCAAGAACCCTTTCTTGGCATTTTGCATGTTGAACCGAATCAACACCTTGTCAATATAAGTACTTTGGCTTAATCCAATTAGCCTTCTCGATCTATCTCTATAGATCTTTATTCCCCAAGATATATCTTGCCTCTCCTAGGTCCTTCATAGAAAAACTATTTTTCAATGATACCTTAACAGATTCGACATAGGAATGTCATTCCCAATCAATAATATGTCATCCACATATAAGATTAGAATTATAAGTGCGCTCCCACTAACCTTCATGTAAACACAAGGTTCTTATTTGTTTTTGACGAAACCAAACCTTTTGATCTCCTCATCAAAACGTATATTCCAACTCCGAGATGTTTGCTTCAATCCATAAATGGACTTCTGAAGTATGCACACCTTACTAGCATTATTTGGATCAACAAAACCTTCAGGTTGTGTCATGTACACATCCTCACTTAGGTTTCCATTAAGGAAAGCCATTTTGACGTCCATTTATCATATCTCATAGTCGAAATATGCAGCAATAGCTAGAATGATCCGTATAGATTTAAGCATCGCTACCGGTGAGAAGGTCTCATCGTAGTCAACTCCTTGAACTTGTCGAAAACCTTTTGCGACTAGTCAAGCTTTATGAATGTGAATATTTCCATCCATATCAATCTTTTTCTTATAGATCCATTTGCACTCAATGGTTTTAACGCCATCAAGTGGATCGACCGGGTTCAAACTTGGTTGTCTCTCATGGAGTCTATCTCGGATTTCATGGCTCCAAGCCATTTCTCGAGTCTGGGTCCATCATCGCTTCCTTATAAGTGTTAGGCTCATTATTATTCGATAATAATCGTCACGCCCATACCTTATAGGCATTTGGCGTGGCCTTTTAGATCTCGTGGGGTGATGCCTCATCTCTGAGTTCAACAATATTTTGCTCATCTGTAGAGGTTCAATAGGAGTTGAAACACTTTCGGATGTTTCCGAATTTCTTGAGTTGCACCTTTCTCCCCTTGTTGTTTTGGAAAGAAACTCTTTTTCCAAAAGACACTATTCAGACAACAAACACTTTGCTCTCCTCTTGGTTGTAGAAATAATATCCTTTGGTTTCCCTAGGATATCCTATAAAGAAGCATTTTTCCGACTTAGGTGTGAGTTTATCAGACGTCAAACGTTTAACATAGACATCACATCCCCAAATCTTTAGAAAAGACAAGCTAGGACTCTTCCTAGTCCATATCGCATATGGTGTCTTATCTACTGATTTAGATGGTACCCTATTTAAAGTGAAAGCGGCAGTTTCTAGAGCGTAACCCCAAAAATACAATGGCAGATCAGATTGGCTCATCATCGATCGAACCATGTCCAACAAGGTCCTATTACGTCGCTCAGATATCCCATTCCATTGTGGAGTACCTGGTGGTGTAAGCTGTGGAACAATTCCACATTGTTTCAAATGATTACCAAATTCCTGGCTCAAAAATTCACCTCCACGATCAGATCGCAAAGATTTGATTGTCTTGCCAAGTTGATTCTGTACCTCATTCTGGAACTCTTTGAACTTTTCAAAGGATTCCGACTTGTGCCTCATTAAATAGATATATCCATATCTACTATAGTCATCGGTGAAAGTAATGAAGTACTGAAAACCACCTCTAGCTATCGTGCTTATTGGTCCACACACATCAGTATGTATGAGTGCCAACAAGTCAGACGCCCTCTCATTCCGACCAGTGAAAGGTATCTTGGTCATTTTCCCGAGTAGGCAAGACTCACACGTTTCAAATGATTCCAAATCAAATGAGTTTAGAATTCCATCATCATGGAGCTTCTTCATGCGTTTCTCACTTATGTGACCCAAACGGCAATGCCAGATAAAAGTGGAATTCATATTATTAGGCCGAAGCCTCTTTGCATTAATATTAAAGATGGGTGCATCATCAAGATTTAAAATAAACAACCCGTTCAAAACATGAGCATAGCCATAAAACATATCATTCAAAAATATAGAACAACCATTGTCCTCAATAATGAATTTATAACCCTCTGCATCAAACATGAGGCTGAGATAATGTTTCTACTCATGGCTGGAACGTAATAACAATTATTCAATTCCATAATAAATCCTAAAGGCAAAACCAATGGTAAAGTCCCGACGGCTAATGCAGCAACCTTTGCTTTATTCCCGACGCGAAGATCCATCTCCCCTCTTGCAACTCTCCTATTCTTTGTTAGACTCTGCATCGAATTGCAAATATGAGCAACCGACCCGGTATCAAATACCCATGAGTTAACAGAAGAATCAGCAAGAAGAACATCTATAACATTAATACCTGAAGTGGAAGGTTTAATCCCACCATTCCTTTTCAGATCAGCCAGGTATTTCTTGCAGTTCCTCTTCCAATGGCCTAGCTCTTTGCAGTAAAAGCATTCATTCTCTTGAGTCGGGCCAGACTTAGTCTTGGGTTTAGGTTTGTTGGTTTGGATCTCATCTGAAACTTTAGCCTTGCCCTTTTTCTTGACCCAAGTCTTAGCCTTCTTCTTGAAGCTTGTACTCTTTTGCACCATCATCACATGATTGTTGCATTTCTTAATGTTGTCCTCTGCAGTCTTAAGCATCATATGTAGTTCGGTGAGATTCTTGTCTAAGCCATTCATATGGAAGTTCAGAATGAACTAGCCATAGCTTGTAGGAAGCGAAGCAAGAATCAAATCTGTAGCCAACTCTTGACTCAGTGGAAAACCAAGTTTTTCCAAGCTCTGTGTGTAACCAACCATTTTGATCTCATGTGGGCTCACCGGACTACCCTCAGTTAGCTTACACGCAAACAAGTTCTTTGATATCTCAAATCTCTCGGTTCTTGCTTGTGTCTCAAACATGTCTTTGAGCGCCACGATCATATCGTAGGCCTCAATGTTCTCAAAGCTGTTTACGAAGGTCTGAGTTCATCGCGACAAGCATGAGGCAGCTAACATCAAGGATTCATCACATGCCTTTTTATAGGTGGATTTAAGAGTAGCAATGACATTATCGTGAGCACATCTGGAATTGGTTCCTCTAGAACATGTTCCTTTTATCTTGCCTAAGAACAATTCTTAGGTTCTTGGACCAATCTGCAAAATTTGTTCCATTCAGTTTTTCCTTTTCAAGTATCGAGCGTAAAGCAAAAGCTGGATGTTGTCTGATGATTGGTGCCATGATCTACAACATAAAATACATAAAACTAAGACATATGTTCAAGAAAAGTAACTTCTATTAAACAATTTAATAAAGATACTCCCACTAAATACCATATCCCTCTTATGATATTTAGTGATTCAAGATCCACAATCGGGTAATCTACTAGTGAGCTTTGGCATCCTTTGCTAGAAGATTAGTGAATTGGTGAGCAACCCTTTGCTAATCATATCTCTATATGACTCTTGTTGTTGGGCAGCATCTCTGTGCTTCGGCACCCAACCCTATGCCCCAAGGTCCATAACCATTATGATGACCTTGTCAAGTTAAACCAATGCAATGCGTGTAAGTGTCCGACACAAACCCATCTAGTCAAGGAAAGTTAATGGTATTCCGCTTTAGCAAGACCTACCATTAAAATACAAGACTTTTGATGGTGCAGCTTATTGGAGGGGCATCAATTTTAACTTAACATTATGTGAGGGAGTTTTAATCTTATCATGTTAAAAGCATCTAATAAAAAACATGACTTAATATCATGACAGGAATAAACACAAACATTCACGAGATAATCATATCCTTTGTGAAATAGTATGGCCCTTAACATGGCGATCTCCATCAGCATGCTTCCTGTCCTCCGACCACCATACTTGAAGTCTCCAACCGCATTCATCTACTAAGCAATTACTCCTAAGAGCTAGTAATGAATTACATAGGATATTATCAAGCATCACATGTCGGTACGCAAACCGCTATACAATAATATGTAGCTCGATGGCTATCTCACAACATGACACACAGGTCATGAAAATCCATACATGCATCACATACACAATGGGCCATACTATTCACATCAATCCCTGCAAAAATAAGTTATGCATAGAATCCAATTCTATCGGACGACATGAACACATACTACCTATAACGCGCGGTACGATTAGCCAGCACGGTGGTCCCGCTAGGAGTATCATGCAAGGTAGTCGAAAATCAAGTCGAGTGAATCATCTGGTGCTCTTAACTTGTACATCCTCGTATACCCATCTACTACCATTTGGCCGGTCGATCTAATCGACCGGGGCCTAGGTTTCTGACACGACCGATAATAGATCAATCTACTACTACCACATATCAAGTATATGCGACCGATCCAGATCAAAAACTACGCAGGATGGCTCTGATACCACTGTTGGGTCGCGGGGTAGGCTACGATAGCTACAAACAAAATTTCTACCACGCAAACCAGGAATCCAAGCAAGTAGATGATCATAGATCGTTACCACCAGACGCGCAGAGCAGCGGAAGAAGGGTTGGAGCAGCCTGGTCCAACGAAGAGCGCGCCGATGTAGAGGTCGTAGTCGATCGTCCACGTCTAGCAAGTCGGTGCGGTGGTCGTAGTCGATCGTCCCCTCCAGCAACCTCTGCAATTCCTCGTGAAGATCGCGGATCGTCCTCAAGCGCGATAATCGTAGTAAGCGCCTCTACGGTATCCACACGCCGAGGCGAGAACGGCCAGATGCGCCGGTGTGCTAGCACCAAATCGCCGCGGCAAGGCTCTCAAGAAGATGGCGGCTAGGGTTTGATGAGGGCAACTTCGCGTCAACTCTCTATCCCAATGACCTCATGCATCTCCTTATATAGGCCGTGGCGAATCCTATCCAAACACGCTTCTGAATCGTATTCGTCTTGTTTTATTCCAACCGTTAAGTGTGTGACCCGTTAGGTTCATGTGCGATTCGGTTGTGGCTTGAAACCTTTCCGGCCGTGATTTGTAGCGGTTCCTATTTGGACATAACGATTCGAATACACACAAATTATATCGGACGAACCTTAATGCAATATGATCTCGACCGAGTCCTCATCACTTACGACTGAGTCCTATCTCTATCTGACCGGTTCAGTATTTGATCACGACCAACTCGTAACTCCTTACGACTTGGTTTCGACCACTCTATGATTGCGTGTCGAACCCAGGAGCGAAGGATCCCGAATTCTCTGTGTTCATACACTAGTCCAGATTTCTAGTGTACACAGTTAAGCGTAGTGATAATCAAAACATATCACGCACTTTATTAATAATTATTCAAAGTTTATTACAAGCGGACTCGAGGCCAAATAAGGTAAAACTCTGCGGAAATAAAATAGCGATAGTAGACCCAACGATTCTCCACGGCAATCGTGCTGGGAAGCGTGGCCTAAGCATCGATGTCCTCGCGTCTTGATAGAGGTCTTCTCTTGAATAAAGTTTATTCAAAGAAGAGTAAGCACTACCCTTTGTGCTTGCAAGTTACACGAATCAAATAATGATTAGATGCATGCATAGGGTAAACAAGGGGTAATGGCGGGGTTTATTTGCGTAGCGGCATTTTCAATTTAAATAATCATATTAATTTCCAAGGCCATTTTATACTATACGAAATCGATTTTTAAATAACGGTTTTATAGTGTGGATAACCTCCATATTTGAATGGTGAAGGATACCCTCCTATCACAATGGCTAACCGCCCAATTTTCCCCGTGACTAACCATCCACGAAAACATTTGTTGAAATCATTGTGAAACCAAAAACAAGTCTAACTCGGAGTGGCTTTGCTAGCATGTCCATGACCATGACTTGCTATTGAATAGTTTTCTACTCTGCGAGTTTGTACAGCTTACCCACAAGAGATAATATGCTTTTTGTGTCGGCCAACCCACGCTTCCTAAGGCGTGTGTGAAGCAATTATCACAAGGCCGTTACAATGATCTACCTCAAAGTACTCATGCCCGCTAAGGTTTCGCTTCCATTGGACTGACCGTCCTCCGGGAGCCCCCTCTTGCGCCAGGTGGGACTATAGTCTAACCGACACCCACACATACAACACGGCACAAATATCTATGAGGTATCCCAAATTAATAAGCCAGGTCTTGCCCATACAAGACATGTGGTGGTACGGTAAGGCGTAGCAAAATACGCTCAAAGACCGGTCCTTAATTGACTTGGGCGTCTTTCAAAATCGGACCACAGGTTTTAATCTTAACAGATTAAACCCGTGCATAAACCTGCACCCACCATTCATCCGTTTCGCCCAAGTCCAAACCATTTTAATTTTATTTTAGTAGAAACCACATTTACAAATTCTCTATGGTAAAACAATACCATAGTTTTAAGTTTAAACCAATTTTGTAATGATTTGGCTAAATCCTCCCAAAATCAAAATCATGGTCAAAGCATTTGCTAAGCATGAAATAATTTCCAAACTAATTTATCTATGGTGACAAAGGAATGACATTTCAATATTCAAGATTGGCCATACAATAACAATTGGAATAACTAAGCCTTAAAACATGGCATTAAAATATTTGACTAAAAATATGCATGCAATAATAATTTAAAAACTGAATTAAATAACTTTAAAATACTGGGGGCAATATGGTCAAGGGTATAACTTGCCTTCGTTGAAGTCCTGAAACTCTAACTCCTCTGAAGGATCTACCTCTAGGAATCGTCAAAGTCTATCTGTGAAAGTACGACAAATTCAAATGAAATTCAAATAAATCCAAAAGACAAATCAAACTAACTCCAAATGAAATAAATTTTATTTTATTTAGCTAGATAATAATTTTATAAGATTTTAGCAATTTGAATCACTCAATTTGAAGTTGAGGTTCAAAAGATATGAATTTTACAAGTTTTAGCCTAGATTTGATATTTAAAAGAATTTCTAAAATTAAATACAGATTCAAAATAGCTTCAAATTAAATAATTTTGGTTTAGTTGGCTAGATAATGATTTTACATGAATTTAGAAATTTGGAACACCCAATTTGGAGATTGGATGTGGAAGTTATGAATTTTACAAAATTTAAACCTAAATCATTGTTTAAACAATTTCGAATTATTTTTCTAAAGGAAATTCCAATTATTGCGCAAGATGACGTCAGCTACTGAGATTTTCGGGTTTAAAGGAATTAAAATAATTCACGACGTGTGGGCCCCGTGTCATAGACACGGCTTACATGGACCAAGTCTATGTGGTGATTGGCTTGGGGAGGTGGTCTTGACGTGGCCGATGTGGTCGCCACATGGGCCGCCACGTTGGACCAGGTGAGGTGGCGTCGTATTTGGCGCTTCGTGGTGAGCCACGTCGGCTCGAGCTTCGGCGACGCTCGGCGAGGTGCTCATGCCGGCGTTCTCTGTTCGCGGTGAGATCTTGCGGGTGGTATCAACAGAGAGAGGGCGAGACGCGAACCTAGTGGCTACCTTAGACGCGAAAGCGGCGAGGATGGAATGTCGTCGGCGGTGAGCTTTGGCGGAGAAATCTGATCGTCGTCGAAGTGGGTGTTCCGTGGTCCTCCATGGCGTGGATGGGTGCTCCGGCCAGCGGCGAGGTGGTCTTCTTGGTGTAGATGAAGGAGGCGGAACGGGACGGCGCGCGGAATCGGGAAGAACGGCTTCGGCCGCCGAGCAAAACTTCAAAATCCATGAGCTAGAAGGGAGGAGGAGGGCTGGTGATGGCGTTGTCTTTGCGGTGGAGAAAGCGCACCAAGCACCTATTTATAGAGCGCGGCGTGGCGGAGCTGCGTGGAAACAAGAAGGTCGCGTCTTGCACGGCGAGAAAAGGGGATTCAGGCACGAAGATGGAAAGGGAGGCCGTGTCGGGCGGAGGAGATCAAGGGTTTAAATCTGTGCGCCAATCGGGGAGATCTTGGCGAATTCAGACGCGTTTGGAAGGTTTTTGAAACCGGCCATGGCGGACGTGGGGAGGAAAGGAAAAGCGAGGTTGAAGAAGGAAAGGGAAGGAGGCGCTCGGGCGGGCCCACTGTCGGCGTCGGTGAAAGCAGAAAGGAAGGGTGGTGTCCGGCGTTGGATTAGGATCGAGGGCCATGATTTGGGCTTGATCTTTGTGTAGTCTTGAAATTTGGTTTGGGCAGTGGAGAGAAGAGAGTTGGGTAGGCAGGATTTGGCCCAGAGACTATTTGGAATTTCTTTTGATTTCTTATTTGATTTAATTCGGACAATTCGATTGGTTTTTAGAAAATAGCAAAATGAGTCAAAAATTCTAGGAAAATTCACGAAATTCCTAGAGTTATTTTGGACTTAAATAAAATAATTCAATTTAAACTTGGTAAGAGTTTTTGCAATTAATTTTGTTTTAGCTTTAAAATAATTAAGGAAAAGCTTTTAAAACTCGGAAAATCCACAAAAATAAATAGGTTTTAAATTTCTCTGAATTTTGAAAATTTGGGTACATTACATTGCGTTCAACCGAGTCTCGACTTGCTTATATCTCCATACGACGGTCGTGGTGGTCAACTAAGCGACCTACTCATGTATTCTCCTTTGCCTCACGATATCTGGTTGAACTCGGTGAGAGGTTGTGTCATCCATGGACTTTTCAATGCTTTCTCGTCGAGTATCGGATAACCTTATGTGGTGAACTCTTGACCACCAAATGTATAGCCATGCACTTTCTTTATCCCACCACTTGAGGGCGAGAGATATCTCTCTGTTATGTTAGGAGGGCAAATCCATATCCAGACCAGTCACATCCCTCTGCATGTTTCATAGCATACCCGAAAACTACCTTTATAACTACCCGATTCTGAGTAGCGTTTGGCAACCCCTAAGAGTGCTATTACACATGTAGGAAACCATCCGATCTCGGGTCTAAGGATTATACATCATCATTGCTTGAGACCAACTAACGACACATAGAATCATAACAATCTCAATAGTGTCTCAAGGTGGGTCTTATCCAACACCATGTTCTCTAACACGTGTCCACATTATTGATTCGATATCCCTATATCCATGACCGTGAAACATGGTCATCAATCAATACATGTCTTTGGTGGTAGAGAGTCACTAGTGTTCAGACCGGTGACTTTCGACAAGGGATACTTTTAGAATGACATCATCATAAGTTAAAAAGAGCTTCACCAACAAGTCACATACTCGTTAATCTTCATGACTGATGATTCATTCAAGGAACATATTATCAAATATTGTGAACATAATGAAAAATAATCATCTCTATGATTGCCTCTAGGGCATATTTCCAACATGGTGAACAGCTGAAGCCTCGAGTGCTGACGTTGAACTATTGAATGTTGATCTGTTGTGTCTTTGCTGAACTGTTGATCTGTTGTGTCTTTGCTGAATTGCTGGTACATATGAACTCATTACTCAATTAGCAATTTATTTGTGTGTTAGAATATAGTGTGGTATATACTCAATTAGCAATTTATTTGTAGGTTTGCAATAATGGAGAAAAGAACTTTGCGTAATTATTTCACAAGCAATTCATGTAGTACCCCCCTACCGATGAGAGCGCAATTCAACCAAAGAAGCCTCGACAAGAATTTTATCCGGATGAAATTATTGCCGATCCGGCGCATCGCATACCAATAGAAGATTTTATCAATGAAATTATAGATGAAGTGAGGAGGGCATGAAATCTCGCATAATGAATTTGCCTCGTGAAAGTCGTGATTCAAGCTAGCGCCTTAGTGGTATGGTTCTTTTATTTCGAATATTCATGATCATTTAAGTACAATGTGCTATTGTATCACTAATTTTTATAATTTTGATGTACAGGTTGTTACCCATTGGAACCATATTGACATGTTTTGGGGATGCACTTTCCATTAGCGAGGTACCTTCATTGTATTTCTTTTTTCTTTTTCTTTTTTTGCTTTGCTTTGCTTTTATTCATGTATGAATTTGATTGCACAAGAATACAAGACTATACTTGTTTCAAATTAGTTTAGTCATTTTAGACTTTGACCTCAACCTCCATTTTCATTCTGGATTCGCCACTAGCTCAATCTGGTATCTCGACGGCTTTTCAAAAGCATTCATTTTTCCTTACTTAATTTACGATTTTGTTTTCTTGTTTCCCGTTTTTCTTTTCTTCGGCGAATGGTTCTCTTCACTCCGCGTTGTATGGGGATTTTTTTTCTTCTATCTTAATTAAAATTAGGGAAACAGTAATACTCAGACGTCTAGAGGAGCACTTTTCCCAGACGCCTTCTCATCCACTCACTCCTGACTACCTCGCTCTTATCCCCATCGCCCTCTTCGCTTCCACTCACTCCTCTCATCCACTTGCTCGCCTCCGTCCACGCCGACTCCCTCCACATCTCCACTGCCGCGCTCTCTCACTTCACCTAGGGCCACCCCTCTCTCGCCGATTCACCGTCTCCCACCACACCACGCCCCGACCTCCTCACCACCGCTGTGCCGCCCGCGCTCGCACCTACGGTGCCCGCCCCTCCATCATAGCATCCTCCTCCCTCTCGCCCCATGCTGCTCCCTCAGCACCACCAGCTGTCGCTGTCGCCGCAGCAGCCTGCTTTGATGAGGGCTCCGAGGGTGCGGCGCCCTCCGTGCCGGCCTGCCTCCTTTGCACCGACCTCCCCTCCTGTCCCACGCGAGGTGGTCGTCGGAACAGAGCAGCAGAGCCAGAGGGCCGTCAGATCCGCCGCAGTCGCCAAGATGCGCGACGCCGATGGCACCAAGCAGTTCCAGCAGATGGTGCGGTTCATCCACTAGGAGACCGGCGATGAGGCAAGCGAGATCTCCGTCTCCGCCGAGGAGGTCAGCTCTCTGCGCTTCCCCTCCCACCATGAAGCTTCCAGAAGCCTCTCGATCTGCACCTCCTTGAGATTTAACCGCCCGATCTGTTCATTGGCACGCCCCTCTTTGATATGTTGTGACCCTTAAAAAAATTGCAACTGTGAAAAAAATGTCGCGATACGATGAAAAAAATGTTGCACACGAGGGAAAAATGTTGCATACGAATTCTGAGATGTTGCATCTATTTTGTTTTTGATATGTTGGCGTCCTTCAAATGTTTGTGTGTGTTTGATTCTGAGAATGTTTGTGTTATTTTGATTCTGAGAATGTTTGTTTGTTTGATTCCGAGATTCTGAGATAATGTTGCATATGATTTTTTGATATGTTGCACCAAGTGAAAAAAAATGTTGCACCGTTCTTTCCCATGTGTTGCATCGGATCGTACGATGGGAGGCTTCACATCGTACGTCCGAGCTGTAGTTGCGCCCTTAAAATTATTTTGCATATTGTAAAAAAAATCGATTTAACAATTAGTTGAAACCATCTTTATTTAATTTGAGCCATGCAGCATAGCGCAACAACTTCAAACCGGCCGAAACCTAAACCTGTATGTATACAACAATTAAACACCTGATCATCATAAACATAGCTGTGCAGGGGCGGAGCTGGGCCTCGGGCCTCCTGGGCAATGGCCTGAGGCCCAACCAAAAAATCTCACGGGAAATGACCAAAAATGCCATGGGAAACCGATGTTGGGCCAAAATTGCTTGGGCCGGCCCAAGGCTTGCAGCAGTTCTGGCTACGCTCCTGTAGCTGTGTATGAACTGTTAAGAAACTATGGGCTTGGCCCAGAAGCCGGCCCATGTATGGGCTCCCCATCCCAAACCCTAGCAGGGTCACTAGCCTATAAATAGGGGGTGCCATTCACTGTAAACGATTGATCGATTGATGAAGGAATAAAGAGAAGCAAGAAGTCCCCTATATCTCTGTGTTCAATCTACTATTCTCTTCTTATGTTCTTGCATTGTTATAAGCGATTCTACGCTTGCCTACGAGGTAATCGCTTAGACTAGACTCGCCAACGACGGTTCCTTAACATGTTATCAGCACGATCGACTCCGGTCTACTTCTAGGCCTACTTTACTCGGATCGAAAAGGTAACCGTCGATGAACGATGCTCGTAGATTGAATCGTTTTCTAGATTGCTTTTCAATTCTGTAAATTTGGCTTTCTAGATTGTAACCTACGGTGTAAATTTGCTCTAATCCACCGCGAGCCGACTTGAAGTCGCCGACACAATGTCGATCGGTAGATTGCATGAAAAGATTGGATGTCGATTGTACCGTAGATTGAAAATCGCAAATTCATTCTAAACTACCACGAACCGACTTGAAGTCGCCGGCTAAGCCGATCGGTAATTGCATGAGCGATAATTGCATCAGATGAACGATAATCACTCGTGTGCAGCAAGCGCATAAATAGTAATTACGGGTGAACAATGCTTTCACATAAACAATGCACAGAGAAAAAAAACCGCAAGAAATTGGCCCGAAGCCGACGGCCACCCGCGTCAGCCTGGAACCACGCGCACGGCCATGGCACCGCCGGCTTGAAGCCGCCACCACATGCGCCGGAGGCCACCGGCCGCCAAAGACGGCACCGCCATGAACCGCCAGCGCCGTGCCACCTTCCGAAGCTGGTTGCCGCGGACCCGTCGTGAACAACCGCCGCCGCCGAGTCGCGCGAGCTCCGTGTCTGACCCCGCAAAGCGGGCGCCGCCGCCGGCCATCACACGTGCTACCACGGGCTCCTTTGAGCAATACCGCCGCCGACGACGCGCTGCCCGTCTTGTGCCATGGCAGCGCTTGAAGCGCCCTGCTGCCGCCGAAGCGGCGCCTCCCGTCGCCAGCCGCACCTCCCTTTGCTCATATGCGCATGAAGCCGTCTGCCGCCCGGCCTTTCGTGCAAGCGGCGCCCGATCGAACGCCCACTCGCAAGCGCCGACGCCGCCGGCTTGTGGCGACTGCATGCCGCCACCGAACCCTCTCGGTGGCCGCCATTCTTGGCCAAGCATGGGCGCCACCGCCCCCAAATTTGGAGCTAGGGTTCTAGCTCCCCTTATGAAGCAGGAGGGGCAGGTCGGTAAAAAGATTGGGCCAGCCGGCCCATTGGAATTTCGGTGGAAAGAAAAAAAAAGGAAAAGAAATTCTGTTTTGCAAAAAGGCCCCCCCCCAAATCTAAAACTTATGCGAAAGTATTTCTTTGAACCGAAATTTCGCGTTTTTACCCCTAAAAATAGCAGAATTTGGCGAAAATTCATTTTCCAGCAGAAAAGGGCATCGGGAATTCAAATTTTGAACCAAATTTTGCATTTGAAGCATGTTTAACTTTGTTATTGTTATTTCTATGCAATTTATTTATTGTATTTACTGTTTTGATTATCTATGATTGTTTATATTGCGTTTAATCATTGAAAATAGCAGTAAATCATGACAATACATAGAAAAGTACGGGAACACGAACTGGGAGTTCGAATAGCACTATAAGAATTTTGCAACTATTTTACGCAAATTACCAGTAGTAACCTTATGAACTCTTTGCATGAATATGAAGATGACTGACATCACGAACCAGGAGTTCGAAGAACTGACCCAGCATGGCCAGAATTTGTACAAGTATTCAACTCTGTGATAATGTAATCACGGATGAGCAGAAGATTGAGAAGACGCTCTCTACCTTTCACCCAAATGCGGTGAAATCCACATACAACTATCGTCAAGACGGCTACAAGGAGTATGCCGCATTAATTAACACCATGCAAGTTGCGGAAGCTCAATGTGATGTTCTATGGAAGAACTACATCTCACAGCCACCTAGTAGCAATGTTGGCCATGAAGCCAATGCTAGCAGCTAGAAGGTGATAAAGCCTCTCACGAAGGAGAGGGGCAAGAAGGGTATAGTCGTGAGTCGCACGTTATTGATGCTTACCAGTCTAAGAAGAAGGGCATAGGACAGCATGAGGCACACCTCACCATTGTAGGCACGGAGGATCCATATTCGTTAGTTGCACTCATGGATGTGGACAGTCTAGTAGAAGCCCCCATTATCCCTCCTTTGGGCATAGCAGCCGCCGCAGCCGTAGTTGCCCAAAAGGAGAAGATATCCATGGAGCAGATTGAGGCAAAAGTTTCTGAATACTTCGTTGATTCGACCTAGTGCATGCATTGCACTTGGATCTTCTACAGTAACTTGCAGTTTGTAATAGAAGCAGAACATTGAATTATTTTTTGAATAATGGTTGTAAGCTCCAGGAGAGCAAAGTAAATTCTTATTACGAGTCCTGCAAGAGCTTATTTTCCCGTATTTATAATAGCAAGTTATGTTCTGATATCTGAAGTATTTTATTTATGTGTTGCTTGCTTTCTGCTGTATATTAATAAAGTACATTATATTAGAACACGTGTGGCGTCCTTTGGAGGAAGTGTGCTTAGCCCGTAGCAGCACAACGAATACCATCTTGAGAGAGACGAAAATCTTTCAGTCAATTAGCAAGAATGCTAGTAGTCTTATGACAATCGCAGGCAGCGACACTTGTATAATAGGTTGTAACATCCCAAATCTGGGTATGTGCTTCAGATGTAAGAAAATGAGAAGAAATTAAAACTTTTCTTGCATCTTGTTGTTTTTGAACTTTTCTGTAATTCTTGTAAAGGAGTTGTGGAATTCAAAAACTCAAATATCCAATTGACTGAAGTTATGACCCCTTTTTCAATATTTGTTGAGAATCTTGTGTTCAACCTCTAGAATACTTTTGCTTTGTTCTAGGGCTGGTGTGTGACTCCTCTGAAAAATTTCATAATTTTTAGAAATTATTTGATAATTTTAAGAGACAAGTCAAACAAGTTTGACTCCTGGTCAAACCCTAGAACAAACTTTGAGGAATTTCTTGAGAAAAATTCTTTGCATACAAATATCTGGAAATTTTATGTAAGGTTGATCCTAGAGTGAGGAACCTCCAGTCAAAATTTTAGAATTTTTTGGAGTTTGTTTGCTACCTCTAAAAATTCTTCGAAACTCAGCTTTCATTTGTAAACCCTAAGTCTGGTTCCTATTCCTTGGACTCAGGTCGGACTCGAGCCCAACCGCTTGTTCCGATCGAACCCAACCGCGTTGCACTCAGACCCTGCCCGTTCAAAATGTGCGCGCCTCGTGGGTCGTTGGATCTTGATTCGACCGTTGTTGGGTCGCCTGTTCCTCCAACTCCACCCTCTCCTTGTGGTCCGGCTCAACCAACTTGCCTGTTGGACTCGAGCCGCACCAGTTTCCTTTCACTGCCTGGTGGGCCCTGCGGACCCGTTCGTCCTCCTCCACGGTCGCTTGCATGCATCTGCGTGCAAAGACGCCACTGCCTGGCGAGGGGAGAGCAATGCAGGCGCTGGTCACCTCCGTGGAGTCCGTCAAACGGCTCTTTGCTGCTAGCATTAACTGCGCGTCAGTGCTTTCGCCCCCAAAGTCGTGGTCGCACTGCTCCTGTCACCTTAGCTCGCCCATGGCAGCGCTGTGAGCCGAGTTCACCTTGGAGCTTGCCTCGCTCCCTTTCCTTGCTCTCCGGCTATAAGTAGCCCTTGAGCTCTTCCTCTGCCTCTCTTTAGCACCCCTGTAACCTTGCCTAGCTCCCTCTCGGCTTGTGTGAGCACAAACACCCGAGAGCCCCCTATCGCCATTGCCGGCTAGAGGAGCTCTTCGTCGCCGATGGTGCTCCAAGGGTTCCTTTGCAAATCCTTCCGTGTTCCTTCGCGCCCCTCTGCATTTGAGCATTTCCCCTAACTTAATTTGGGTTTGCATTCACAGGAATCGCTTGAATTGAGTTTTGGATCTCCTTCGGCCGATTTGCCCCCTTTCGTCCTCAACTCCAGTAAGGACCTCCTCTCTTCAATTATTTGCTCATGGACCTTCCTTGAGCCCTATTGAAGCTATTCTGATGACGCGGTCTTGCTCTTTTTGCTCAGGCCGTCTTCTCCGTGTCGTCTTCCTCAGTGCCGGTGCGGTTCAACATCGCCGGAGCTGCTCCGTCTTCCTTCTTGCCTCTTCAGTGCTCGGGTAGTTCCTGTGTAGTCCCTAGATGCTTGGGCACTCGCTTTCTTGGACTACTACGGAGCCATTTGTGTTGTTGTCTTTGGCCGTGCTTTGCACCGCCGCTCCTCTTCGGCTCGCCGCCGTTCTAGGCCGGCTCTACCGTCAAGAGTGCCACCAGTGGGTGCGCAAGGCTATTGCGGACCCATTCTTGTCCTTGGTTTGCGCCGTCATTGCTGGAGTCGCCAGCAGTGAGCCCAGCTCTGAGTCGGTTGCGTTGTCGGACGGAGATGACACTATTGCGCTGTCATTAGGACATATATCCGCCATTAATTGCTTAATGATTGGTTTAACAGTTAATGGCTGTCCTAAGATGGATAATGTGTCGCTGACGTGCGGGTCCCGCGCAGTTAAGTCCTCACTGTGCGTGTGCAGCGCTGAGGTTAGCTGTGGGCTGTCCATTTCTGGATCTGCGGTTCAAATCGCGTGAGCGTTTAGCATCCTCGTTTGCCGTGGGCCGTCCATTGTCAGATCAACGTTCCCCGTTAGCGCGGGTGTTTGCGTGTGCGCGTTCAAACGCGGTCGATCGTCCCGTTCATCTTGGGCCGTTGGATTCAATATCGACGGCCTAAGTTTCTCCGCTGTGGGTTAAATAAGGAAATTCCCGAAAGCTATTATTTGTGAACTAAAAAAGGTATTAAACTTCAAAATTGCTTAACTAATTTGTTTTAGCTCCGTTTTAGTTGATTCAAATTTGGTTAGCTTTGGTTTTAACTAAGCTTTAATCTAAAAATGGTTGGAAGCTTGGTTCGGCCCCAGAAAATGCTTTGGTAATTTGTTTAGAGATAGGCTTTAATTGTTGCCCTAAAAATGCATTTAACATGAAAATTGCATAAGTTTTTCTCTGTAGATCCTTTTTGAGTGAAACCAAGTATGTTGGCTTCCTATATTAGTGTGCTTAATTGTAGAATAGGTTTTAGGTATGCCACTATTTCTAAAGTGTTTGTGGTTGCATTTTTCTTGTGCCTTGTTTCATGTCTTTGAAAAATCTTTAAACATGCATCCTAGCTCCAAATGAGGTCAATCCAATTGTGTTGTTCATCTCATGAAGTGCTTCGTTTACCATAAAAATTTTAGGTGCAACACCTCTGTGGAAAATTGTGCTAAAGAATTAATTTTGGATGATCAGTAACCGGAATGAATTTTACAGCATTTTCCAGTCGGTTGAAATTGTTTTGGCCATAACTTTAGCATTGAGTATCCAAATTAATTGGTTCTTGTTGCTAAATTCCTTAAAAATCATGCTCTTCCTGATATGTAAATTTTATGGATTTTGGTGGAAGTTGGCTGTTGAGTCTTTTCGGTGTTCTTCGTTCTTATCGTTTCTTTTCGTTTCTTTCATTAGGTTTCGACGAGTTCGTTGAGTTCGAAAGCGATCCTCTGTAGCAAGAGAGCTACCACCAAGGCAAACAGTTTGATCATATTAATCCCATTACTTTCAAAGTATAAATATCTTGTTTGCAAAGTGTATATATGCATTGCTCTATTTTGTTGTTAAATTATCAATCGATTAGTTGATCCTCTAGATGCATAATCCAGAGGTAAATGTTCATTCTCTACTACTGAGCCTAGGATTATCTTGCTGTGACTTAGGGCTCGTTGGATGAGCTCTTGTCACTTAGTAGATTACGAGTTAATATTGCTTAGAAATGCTTAGCTACTCAGTAGAATTGGGCGGTTATTGACTTAGTCGATAACTTTGATCACACAAAAACTATTATTCCATTATGTCCAGCACTTTGTGCTTTGTTACTTTGTAAAGTATAAAACTGAAAATAAAATGTTTGGACTTGGGCACAATGGCTGTTGGTGTGATCTTTTGTGGTGTGTTGGAATGGTGCCTAAGTCAACAAGGACCGAACATCTTGTTACACTAAACCGAGCATTCTTGCGTGCTAACCACATGAGGGTATTGGGAACCCCTCTTGACTAAGTACTTTGGGCGGTATTAATTAATGAGTCGCTGGTGGTAAGAAAATGATTGTTTTGGGATGAGAGGGATGGGTTCCTTTCTAGGTTCTCCATGCCGGGAGCACTGCTTGATTGCTTGTTTGTCTTTGGTGTCTCCGACTCAATGTGTGGGTTCTTAATGGGAGCCCTTGGGTGGGTGGTTCACTAAGGCTAACCCCCATACGTGCAACTCTTAATTAGTACAATCCATTGGAAAGCGTCTCGTACGACTTAGCGTCTTACCGGCATACCAAAGGAAGTGTGCTAAATCATGTGGCAAAAAAGCGATCGGCGTGTGGGTACATTGGTACACCCTGCAGGTTTTGAATCTATTCGAATAGCCTCATCCTAGGTTATGGACACGCTTGGGGAGGTCTTTCAAGAGTTAGACTATAACCTTTAATTAAAACTTGTTGGGTTGGTACGAATGGGGAATTCGTGCTATTGTTGTGGTGGCTATTGGGTTAGTCACTTCCAGGTTGTCTTTACTGTTGTTATTATTTATTATCTCATTGTTATTTGAACAATTAAAAACATATTGTCAAATTGCTTTAAATCTATTATATTATTGCAAATGAAAACTTGCTTTATCTTTGAAAATAAACCTCTGACCTTCTCCTTTGATTAAGCTTGCATACTGACTATGTATATTTATTACTTGTAAGTCTTGCGAGTATATTTTTGTACTCATTTGCATTGCTTTAATTGTTGTAGAGGAGGTTGATACCCAAGGGATCGACTATCGTGAGACCGACTTCGACTTTGACAACTAGGTTGGCGGCCCGGTCGGTTGCCTTGTGGTGTTGTGGCAAACCGTGGCTTTTGTTTATCACCATCTTATAGCTTTTACTTCCGCTGTTTATTTAACTCTTTAGCTTGTTATTTGGCCGGTCGACCCCTTTTATAATAACTCTATTATGTATGTCTTTTGCTTTGTTTAGTTCTTGCTTCGGTTCTATGTTTGTATGGAATTGATGCATGATTTTGTAAAAGGGTGTGAGTACCGCACTTTTGGGAGGTACACATTGTCTCGAGGCACGGGATATTTTGTTTGTGATGCTAGGGTCAAGTGGATGACTAAGCATTACAAGCTAAATACCCCGGGGTCTCACAAAGTTTGGTATCAGAGCCGTACTGGCCGTAGAAACCCTAGCTTGGTCGTCTTTAGGATGTTTTGAAAAACTTAGTTTTAAAATATCAAATGATTTATAAAAGCTTAAGTAAGTTCTCAGATTTTACTCCTTACCTATCTTAGATTGCTCATCTCATCTTGCTCTTAATTGAGTTTGAAAAAGGTTGTTTTCCTCTCCTTCTTTCGAAAGATAGTTGTTATCGGTTAATTTCGGTTTTGGGGAACTAATGAGAGTTGTAAATTTGAAGTGTTAGCTGCCTTTTGGTGAAGAATAGAAGCGCTTGGAGCTGGATTCAAAATCGGGACCGCAAGCCTTTAGTTAGTAAATAAGGTAGATAATGAGAGGATAATTCAACTAAAACTTGTGGGAATAAAAGGGTAAGATGTGATACTAGTTGGCTAAGTATCTAAGTATCTAACACCCCCTTGGTTGGTTTTACCTTGCTCTTTAGCTGCATTAGATCTAGCATAGTGTTCTGAATTTTATCTTCTCAACCGATTGCTCATTCTTTCAATACGGGTTAGTCGTGTCGAGAAGTTAGTCTTAAGTCTTGTGGCTTCTTGTTGTCCTTGTGCCTGTTGTAAGCTTGTAGAGTTCATTTCTTTGCTGTCTTGTTGGCTTTCGGTTAGGGTGATGTCCATTCCCCTAGTCGTTGGCTTTCCTTTTTGCTTTCCTTAGCTTTCAGTTTTTGGGTTTTGTTGCTAACCCTTCTCTTCGGAACAGGATGGCTGGAAGGACTCGAAGCGGTCAAGGCCAATCAGCTGGTCAGGATGAGGAGCTCCCGCCTCCTCCGACCATGGCCGAGGTTCTCGCTCAGATCGAGTGCAACCACATGGATCAGACGAGGATCTTGGAGGCTATCGCGCGCAATACCTCCACTCTTTCTAGTGCTTTCGGATCTGGGGGAGGAAGTGGACATCAGCCGCGTGGGGGACTTGCGGAGTTCCTTCGCACTCAGCCGCCCACTTTCTCCCAGTCTGAGGACCCACTGTAGGCAGACGACTGGTTGCGTCTGGTTGAGCTGAAGCTCAACGTTGCTCAGTGTCAGGATCTTGAGAAGGCACTCTTTGCCTCCTATCAGCTGGAAGGTGCCGCTCTTTCGTGGTGGGAGAATTTCCTTGCCATGCAGCTCGCGGGCCAAGTCATTACTTGGGATGAGTTCCGTACTGCTTTCCGTCGTGCTCACATCCCCGCCGGCTTGATGAAGCTCAAGAAAAAGGAGTTTCTTACGCTCAAGCAAGGGCACAGATCGGTGGCGGAGTATTTGTGCGAGTTTCACCACTTGGCTCATTATGCTCTAGAAGAGGTGGCCACTGACGAGGCCAAGCAGGAGAAGTTCATGGATGGTTTGTCTGAAGAGCTGCAGGACAAGCTATCTATTGTTGACTTCCCCGACTTCCAGACCTTGGTCAACAAGGCTATTGTCTCTGAGCACAAGGGGAGAGCGCTGGGAGAGTCCCACAAGCGCAAGTGGGAGTCTCAGAAGTCACCCAGAGCCAACCATCCCCTCCTCGTTTCAGGCAAGCCCAGGTGCCCCGTCCTCAGGCTTCAGCATCTCCGAGGTCGTCAGCTTCTGCACCTCGTCCTTCGCAGGCCGTGTCGCAACCACGTGCACCTGCAAGTCAGCAAGGTGGCCTCCGCAATACAGCTGCCGGGGTCACTTGTTTCTTCTGCAACCAGAAGGGCCATTATGCGAATAATTGCCCTAAGAAGACTGGAGCGGCCCCTCGTCCTAATGGAGGTCACGGGCAAGGAAGCAGACATCCTCCAGATCAGAAGGTTGTCCCAGCGACCCAGAGCGTGAAAAGCGGCCGCGTTAACCACATCTCCGCTGAGGAAGCACAAGAGGCACCTGACGTCGTGTTAGGTATGCTTCTTGTCAACTCTCATCCTGCTACTGTTTTGTTTGATTCAGGAGCGTCTCATTCCTTTGTTTCTAAGTCTTTTGCTGCTGTTGGTGATCTTCTGTTTGCTCCTCTGTTGGTCCTGTTACTCATTCACTCTCCCGGTTCGGAGTTGAGAGCTAAAATAGAGTGTCGGGATGTTCCCGTTGAGATTGAGGGAGTTGAATTTTTGGCAAATCTTATCCTCCTCAATTCGGCGAGCTTGGATGTGATTCTTGGCATGGATTGGTTGCCTTAGCATTTGGGGCAAATCAATTGCGCTAGGAAGATCGTCTCTCTGTCTAGTCCCTCCGGCGAGCGAGTTTGTTTTTCGCCGAAGCTGCAAGGCCCACATCTCTTCGCGCTTGAATTGAAGCCGGCGTTGGATATTCGTGAAGTCCCAGCGGTGTGTGACTTCGTCGATGTCTTCCCCGAAGATCTTTCTGGGATGCCACCAGTTCGAGACCTTGAGTTCGTCATCGAGTTGGCGCCCGGTACCGCCCCGATTTCAAAAAGGCCTTACCAGATGCCTCCGAATGAGTTGGTGGAGTTGAAGAAGCAACTTGGTGAGCTACAAGAGAAGGGTTTCATCTGCCCTAGCTCATCTCCTTAGGGCTGTCCAGCAATCTTTGTGAAAAAGAAGGACAATTCTTTGTGCATGTGCGTGGATTACCGTCCGCTTAATGAAGTAACGGTAAAGAATAAGTATCTGTTGCCCCCGCATCGACGATCTCTTCAATTAGTTGACCGGAGCTCGAGTCTTCTCCAAGATTGACTTGAGAGTGGGATATCATCAAGTCAGGATCAGACCTGAAGATATTCCAAAGACGACTTTCTCTACTCGTTACGGTCTGTACGAGTATACCGTCATGTCTTTCGGTTTAACCAATGCTCCTGCCCTGTTCATGAATCTCATGAACTCGGTGTTCATGGAGTATTTGGATAAGTTTGTGGTGGTCTTCATCGATGATATTATTATCTATTCCAAGAATGATGAAGAGCACGCCGAGCACCTGAAGCTTGTGTTGGGAAAGCTGCATGAGCACCAGCTGTATGTGAAGTTCAGCAAGTGCGAGTTCTAGTTGAAGGAAGTGGCATTCTTGGGCCATGTTCTTTCAGCAGGAGGCGTAGCTGTGGATCCTAGCAAGGTCAGCGATGTGCTCTCTTGGAGTCAGCCCAGTTCGGTAACCGAGGTGCGGAGTTTTCTTGGTTTAGCAGGTTACTACCGTCGCTTTATCGAGAACTTCTCTAAGATCGCGAAGCCGATGATTGAGTTGCTCAAGAAGGACAAGAAGTTTGCGTGGTCCGCTGCTTGCGAGGAGAGTTTTTAAGAACTCAAGAAGCGTTTGACCTCAGCTCCCGTTCTCGTTCTTCCCGATGTCCACCAGAGCTTTGATATCTTTTGCGATGCTTCTCGTCGAGGACTCGGGTGTGTTCTGATGCAAGAAGGCAAGGTAGTGGCCTATGCATCAACACAATTGAGACCTCATGAACTCAACTATCCAACCCATGATTTGGAGCTAGCTGCAGTGATTCATGCACTTAAGATTTGGCGACATTACCTGATCGGTAATCGTTGTGAAGTGTATTCGGATCACAAAAGCTTGAAGTATTTGTTCACCCAACCCGATTTGAACCTCAAGCAAAGAAGGTGGTTAGAATTGATCAAAGACTACGACATGGGTATTCACTATTATCTGGGCAAGGCTAATGTTGTTGCCGATGCACTTAGTCGAAAGGTGTATTGTAATGCCTTGATGCTCAAGGAGCAGTAGCCCTCCCTTCTTGAAGAATTCCAGCATCTCAACTTGGAAATGGTTAAGCATGGTTTCCTCGCTACACTGGTTGTGCAACCAACCTTGGTGAATTGGATCAAGGCCCCTCAGCAACCGGACGTTAGAGTGAACCGAATCAAGCAGAATGTCAAGAACAAAACAGCCAAGTGTTTCTCAGAAGATGATCTTGGTGTTGTGAGGTTCGGACAGCGCGTTGTAGTTCCAAAGGACATGGAATTGCATAATTTGATCCTCCGCGAAGACCATGATTCTCCTTTGTCCATTCATCCTGGGGCCACGAAGATGTATCAAGATCTCCGCTAGAGATTTTGGTAGACCCGAATGAAGCGAGAGATTGCGAAGTTCGTTGCCGAGTGCGATGTGTGTCGTCGTGTAAAGGCCGAACATCAGCGTCCAGCAGGTCTGCTTCAGCCTTTTCCAGTGCCTGAGTGGAAGTGAGATTCGATCGGGATGGATTTTATCACCGGTCTACCCCGCTCTCCCAAGGGAAATGATACCATTTGGGTTGTCATTGATCGTTTGACTAAGGTAGCACATTTTCTCCCTATCAAGACTCAACTTCACGTGGGTCTCTTAGCCGAACTCTATGTTTCCCGAATCGTGAGTTTGCATGGGATACCGAGGACGATTGTTTCAGATCGTAGTTCTCTATTCACTTCTCGATTTTGGCATAGTTTGCAACAGGCTATGGGAACTCGTCTTTCCTTCAACACGGCATATCATCCCCAAACTAATGGTCAGACTGAAAGAGTTAATCAAGTTTTGGAAAACATGCTCCGTGCTTGTGTTCTTTCCTATGAAAAGCATTGGGAGAAATGCTTGCCATTCGCCGAGTTTTCGTACAACAACAGCTTTCAAGCCAGTCTCGGCATGGCTCCTTTTGAGGCCTTATACGAGAGGAAGTGTAGAACCCTGTTGAATTGGTCTGAGACTGGCGAAAGACTTTTCTTTGGTCCGGACTCGATCAATCAGGCCGAGATTCAAGTTCAGCTTATTCGTGATCGTTTGCGCACGGCTCAGTCAAGGCAAAAGAGCTATGTGGATCGTCGTCGTCGTGAGTTGAGTTTTGAGCCCAATGACTTTGTTTATCTCAAAGTCTCTCCTCTGAAGGGCCATCAATGTTTCAGCGCCAAGGGCAAGTTAGCTCCTCGATATGTTGGTCCTTACCGCATCATCGAGAAGAAAGGAGCTGTTGCTTATAAGTTGGATTTGCCTGCTGCACTTGAGGGGGTACATGATGTGTTCCATATGTCCCAGTTGAAGAAGTGCCTCCGTGTTCCAACCGAGGAACCTCTGTTGGAAAATCTCGATGTTCAAGAAGATTTGGCCTATCGCGAGCGTCCAGTTCGCATCCTTGAAGAAGCTGAACGAAGAACAAGGAATCGTGCCCTCAAATTCCTTAAAGTTCAGTGGTCAAATCATTTCAAGGATGAAGCTACTTGGGAAAGGGAAGATCATCTGCATGCGGACTACCCATCTTTCTTTTCCGAGTGAGCCAAATCTCGGGACGAGATTTTTGTAAGGGGGGGGGGAGGTTTTGTAACATCCCAAATCTGGGTATGTGCTTCAGATGTAAGAAAATGAGAAGAAATTAAAACTTTTCTTGCATCTTCTTGTTTTTGAACTTTTCTGTAATTCTTGTAAAGGAATTGTGGAATTCAAAAACTCAAATCTCCAATTGACTGAAGTCATGACCCCTTTTTAAATCTTTGTTGAGAATCTTGTGTTCAACCTCTAGAAATATTTTTCCTTGGTTCTAGGGCTAGTGTGTGACTCCTCTGAAAAATTTCATAATTTTTAGAAATTATTTGATAATTTTAAGAGGCAAGTCAAACAAGTTTGACTCTTGGTCAAACCCTAGAACAAACCTTGAGGAATTTCTTGAGAAAAATTCTCTATATAAAAACCTCTAGAAATTTTATGTAAGGTTGATCTTGGAGTGAGGAACCTCCAATCAAAATTTCAGAATTTTTGGAGTTAGTTTGCTACCTCTAAAAATTCCTCCAAACTCAGCTTTCATTTGTAAACCCTAAGTATGGTTCCTATTCCTTGGACTCAGGTCGGACTTGAGCCCAACCGCTTGTTCCGGTCGAACCAAACCGCGTTGCGCTTAGACCCTGCCCGTTCAAAACGCGCGCGCCTCATGGGCCGTTGGATCTTGATCCGACCGTTGCTGGGTCGCCTGTTCCTCCGATTCAACCCTCTCGTTGTGGTCCGGCTCAACCAACTCGCCTGTTGGACTCGAGCCGCACCTGTTTCCTTTCAATGCCTGGTGGGCCCCGCGGACCTGTTCGTCCTCCTCCTCGGTCGCTCGAGCGTGCGCACGCGCCAGCACGCCATGGCAGGGCGTGGGAGAGCAGCGCAGCGCCTGGTCACCTCCGTGGAGTCCTTCAAATGGCTCTTTGCTGCCAGCCTTAACTGCGCGTCAGTGCTTTCGCCCCCAAAGTCATGGTCGCACTGCTCCCATCGCCTTAGCTCGCCCATGGCAGCGTTGTGAGCCGAGTTCACCTTGGAGCTTGCCTCGCTCCCTTTCCTTGCTCTCCGGCTATAAGTAGCCCTTGAGCTCTTCCTCTGCCTCTCTTTAGCACCCCTGTAACCTTGCCTAGCTCCCTCTCGGCTTGTGTGAGCACAAACACCCTAGAGCCCCCTATCGCCATTGTCGGCCAGAGGAACTCTTCGTCGCCGACGGTGCTCCAAGGGTTCCTTTGCTCGCGTCCCTTCGCATCCCTCTACATCTTGAGCATTTTCCCTAACTTAATTTTGGTTTGCATTCATAGGAATCGCTTGAATTGAGTTTTGGATCTCCTTCGGTCGATTTGCCCCCTTTCGTTCTCAACTCCGGTAAGGACATCCTCTCTTCAATTATTTGCTCATGGACCTTCCTTGAGCCCTATTGAAGCTATTTTGATGACGCGGTCTTGCTCTTTTTGCTCAGGCCGTCTTCTCCGTGTCGTCTTCCTCAGCGCCGGTGCAGTTCAACGTCGCCGGAGCTGCTCCGTCTTCCTTCTTGCCTCTCTAGTGCTCAGGTAGTTAATGTGTAGTCTCTAGATGCTTGGGCACTCGCTTTCTTGGACTACTACGGAGCCATTTGCACTATTGTCTTTGGCCGTGCTTTGCACCGCCGCTCCTCTCCGGCTCGCCGCCGTTCTAGATCAGCTCCGCCGTCGAGAGTGCCACCAGTGGGTGCACAAGGCTATTGTGGACCCGTTCCTATCCTTGGTTTGCACCATCGTGGCTGGAGTCGCCGGCAGTGAGCCCTGCTCTGAGTCGGTTGCATTGTCGGACGGAGATGACACTATTGTGTTGTCATTAGGACATAGATCCGCCATTAATTGCTTAATGATTGGTTTAACAGTTAATGGCTGTCCTAAGATGGCTAATGTGTCACTAACGTGCGGGTCCCGCGAAGTTAAGTCCTCACTGTGCGTGTGTAGCGCTGAGGTTAGCTGTGGCCCGTCCATTTCTGGATCTGCGGTTCAGATCGCGTGAGCGTTTAACATCCTCGTTCGTCGTGGGCCGTCCATCGTTAGATCAACGGTCCCCGTTCACGCGCGCGCGTTCAAACGCGGCCGGTCGTCCCGTTCATCTTGGGCCGTTGGATTCGATATTGACGGCCCAAGTTTCTTCGCTATGGGTTAAATAAGGAAATTCTCGAAAGCTATTATTTGTGAACTGAAAAAGGTATTAAACTTCAAAATTGCTTAACTAATTCGTTTTAGCTCTGTTTTAGTTGATTCAAATTTTGTTAGCTCTGGTTTTAACTAAGCTTTAATCTAAAAATTGTTGGAAGCTTGCTTCGGCTACAGAAAATGCTTTGGTAATTTGTTTAGTGATAGGCTTTAATTGTTGCCCTAAAAATGCCTTTAAATTGAAAATTGCATAAGTTTTTCTCTGTAGATCCTTTTTGAGTGAAACCAAGTTTGTTGGCTTCCTTTGTTAGTGTGCTTAATTGTAGAATAGGTTTTAGGAATGCCACTATTTCTAAAGTGTTTGTGATTTCATTTTTCTTGTGCTTTGTTTCATGTCTTTGAAAAATCTTAAAACATGCATCCTAGCTCCAAATGAGGTGAATACAATTGTGTTGTTCATCTCATGAGGTGTTTTGTTTACCATAAAAATTTCATGTGCAACACTTCTGTGGAAAATTGTGCTAAAGAATTAATTTCGGATGATCAGTAACCGGAATGAATTTTTCAGTATTTTCTAGCCAGCTGAAATTGTTTTGGCCATAACTTTAGCATTGAGCATCCAAATCAATTGGTTCTTATTGATAAATTCCTTAAAAATCATGCTCTTCCTGCTGTGTAAATTTCATGGATTTTTGTGGAAGTTGGTTGTTAAGTCTTTTCGGTGTTCTTCGTTCTTATCGTTTCTTTCGTTAGGTTTCAACGAGTTCGTTGAGTTCGAAAGCGATCCTCTGTAGCAAGAGAGCTACCACCAAGGCAAGCAGTTTGATCATATTAATCCTATTACTTTCAAAGTCTAAATATCTTGTTTGCAAAGTGTATATATGCATTGCTCTATTTTGCTGTTAAATTATCAATCGATTAGTTGATCCTCTAGATGCATAATCCATAGGTAAATGTTCATTCTCTACTACTGAGCCTAGGATTATCTTGCTGTGATTTAGGGCTCGTTGGATGAGCTCTTGTCACTTAGTAGATTACGAGTTAATATTGCTTAGAAATGCTTAGCTACTCGGTAGAATCGGGCGGTTATCGACTTAGTCGATAACTTTGATCGCACAAAAACTATTATTCCATTATGTCCAGCACTTTGTGCTTTGTTACTTTGTAAAGTATAAAACTGAAAATAAAATATTTGGACTTGGGCACAATGGCTGTTGGTGTGATCTTTTGTGGTGTCTTGGAATGGTGCCTAAGTCAACAAGGACCGAACATCTTGTTATACTAAACCGAGCATTCTTGCGTGCTAACCACACGAGGGTATTGGGAACCCCTCTTGACTAAGTACTTTGGGCGGTATTAATTAATGAGTCTCTTGTGGTAAGAAAAATATTTGTTTTGGGATGAGAGGGATGGGTTCCTTTCTAGGTTCTCCATACCCAGGAGCACCCGCAGTTACTTCGGTTGGGCTGATGTCTCCGACTCAACGTGTGGGTTCTTAGTGGGAGCCCTTGGGTGGGCGGTTCACTAAGGCTAACCCCCATACGTGCAACTCTTAGTTAGTACAATCCATTGGAAAGCGTCTCGTAGGACTTAGCCGTGCCGGCATACCAAAGGAAGTGTGCTAAATCATGTGGCGAAAAGGCGGTCTGACGTGTGGGTACATTGGTACACCCCTGCAGGGTTTTGAATCTATTCGAATAGCCTCGTCCTAGGTTATGGACACGCTTGGGGAGGTCTTTCAAGAGTTAGACTATAACCTTTAATTAAAACTTGTTGGGTTGGTACGAATGGGGAATTCGTGCTATTGTTGTGGTGGTTATTAGGTTAGTCACTTCCAGGTTGTCTTTACTGTTATTATTTATTATCTCGCTGTTATTTGAACAATTAAAAACAGATTATCAAATTGCTTTAAATCTATTACATTATTGCAAATGAAAACTTACTTTATGCTGAAAATAAACCTAGAGCATTCTCCTTTGATTAAGCTTGCATGTAGCTATGTATAGGCTGTTACTTGTAAGTCTTGCAAGTACATTTTTGAACTCATTTGCATTGCTTTAATTGTTGTAGAGGAGGTTGATCCCCAAGTGATCGACTATTGTAAGACCGACTTCAACTTAGACGACTAGGTTGGCGGCCCGGTCGGTTGCCTTGTGATGTTGTGGCAAACCGTGGCTTTTGTTTATCGCCATCTTGTGGTTTTTGCTTTCGCTGTTTATTTAACTCTTTAGCTTGTTATTTGTCTGGTCGGCCCCTTTTGTAATAACTCTATTATGTATGTCTTTTGCTTTGTTTAGTTCTTGCTTTGGTTCTATGTTTGTATGGAATTAATGCATAATTTTGTAAAAAGGTGTGTGTACCGCACTTTTGGGAGGTACACATTGTCTCGAAGCGCGGGATATTTTGTTTGTGATGCTAGGGTCAAGTGGGTGACTAAGCATTACAAGCTAAATACCTCGGGGTCTCACAAAGATTGAAAGAAGGCAATAGAAGCAGAATTATTATCTCTGAATAAAAGAAATGTGTTTGGGCCTGTAAGCTGTTCGCCTCCCCATAGGTTTGTTCGAAAGAGAAATGAAAATAATGAAGTAAAGCAATACTTGTTGTACAAGGTTTCACTCAACTTCCAAGAGTTGTTTATGAAGAAACCTATTCCCCGGTCATGGGCGAATCCACCCTTTGGATATTTTAATCTCAATGGCAGTAAACTTAAAGTTAAAAGTGGAATTGATGGATGTGGTAACTGTATGTCTTCATGAAATATTGGATTCAGACATTTATATGAAGATACCTGAATGTATCATGTCCCGAACCAAGACAGAGTAAATAGAAATCTGTATAGTGTGAAACTCAAAAAGTCACTGTACAGACGTAAGCAATTAGGCAGGATGTGGTATAATCGCTTGAAGCGACTTTCTATGCAAGAAAGGCTACACGAACAATGAGAATAATTCCTGTGTATTTATACGACAATCCCAGGATGGATTTTGTATAATCTCAGTGTATGAAGATGATCTGAATATCATTGGAATCCTGTAAGGTATTAAGAAAGCAAGCTCTTACCTGGAGTCAGAGTTCGAAATGAAAGAATTGGGTAAAACCAAATGTTGCCTAGGCTTGCAACTTGAGCATACCCTTGAAGGGATTTTAGTGCATCAGTCAACCTACACTCAAAAGGTGTTAGAAATGTTTGATTTTGAAAGGTATACCCTTTGAAATTGCCAATGGTCGAGAGATATTTGCAACAAGACAAAGACCCGTACAAACCTAAAGAAGAGGGGGAGGAGGTCCTGGGATCGGAATTTCCATACTTAAGTGCAATAGGAGCATTTGTCGTTAACCTATTAGTAAGGTATAATGTAGAACCTACCAAAGGCATTGGTAGGGAATGAATGACATCTTCCGATACCTCCAAGGAAGCAAAGAATTTGGTCTGTTCTACAGAAAGAACCAAGACCTGAATATGAACGGCTATGCAAATGCTGGGTACCTGTAAGACCCACATACAACCAAGTTGCAAACAGACTATGTATTTCTATATGGTGGAACTGCAATTCCATAGAAATCGTCTAAGCAGAGTCTTGTATCGACTTCGACGAATCACTCGAAAATAATAGCACTGTACGAGGCCTCACAATAATGTGTTTGGCTTCGGCGGATGATTCACCATATCCAGCAGTCGTGTGGATTGAATACCGCGCAAACCCCTACTATTATCTATGAAGATAATGCAGCTTGTGTTGCACAAGTGCAGATGGGTTATGTGAAGAATCATCTTATAAAGCATATCAACACCAAGTTCTTCTATGCTCATGAATTGCAAAAGATGGACGAAATTAAAGTACTGCATACTAAGTCATGTGAAAATCTTGGCAGATTTATTCACTAAGTTATTTCCAGCATCTAGCTTTGAAAGGTGCATATGTGGAATTGTAATGACGAGACTTAGAGAAGTACAGAATTCAGGGGAAGAATCTTCACGAACTTATTATTGAAACTTGATTACGAAGATCGAGTACCCAAAGAGTAAATTCTGGAGATTAAATGAAATTTGGTGGATTGTACTCTTTTTTCCTTGACGAGTTTTCCTGAAGTTTCTCGGCTAAGGTTTTTAATGAGGCAATTTGTGCAACACAGTAGAACTTGTATCATGTGCTCTTTCTTCAAAATTTTCCCACTGAGTTTTTATGGAGTTTTGACGAGGCATGAACATGTGAGGATAGGTGCCCAAGGGAGAGTGTTAAGAAACTATGGGCTTGGCCCAGAAGCCAGCCCATGTATGGGCTCCCTATCCCAAACCCTAGTAGGATCTCTAGCCTATAAATAGGGGGTACTGTTCACTGTAAACGATTGATCAATTGATGAAGGAATAAAGAGAAGTAAGAAGCCCCCTATATCTCTGTGTTCAATTTACTATTCTGTTCTTATGTTCTTGTATTGTTCTAAGCAATTCTATACTTGTCTACGAGGTAATCGCTCAGACTGAACTCGTCAGCGACGATTCCTCAACATGAACCATGGAGATTTTCCACAAACACGTTATCTTGACATCACGTGTATCTATTACAAGTAAACAGCTACGCAAGAACGACCTCTTTTTTGCTATATATGTCTAATTCTCAATAATAAATGCTTATTCTTCCAAAAAAAACAATGCCTATTCTGGTCACTTGCAGGTTTTGATCAGCCGCGCCACGAAGCAGCCTTACCTCTTATGCAACAGTTGTCGAGACAAACTCACACAACCAGTTAATTGGATTTATATATATGGGATCGATGAGACACTTTGGAATGTCGTATAGACATGGGTGTGCTTGAAAGCCCTAGTTGAAGAAAAATAAAGTTGAGGGTGTAACATAGAGGTTGGCAGGGGTGGGGTTTCAAGCAAGCCAATCTAGGCGTGGCCCTTCTTCTATTTTAGTATCTCTATATGTATCGTTAAAAAGTTATTAGCTTATACTATATATCAAACTAAAAAATCATTAATTTTGTCCTGTAGTACATCTAACTTGTAAGTTCAAAACTTAACTTTCCAATATTGATGTTTCATCTTTACAGATGGCCCCTTCCTGATCTTTGGTAAGCTCCCATTGAAGGTGGGTCAATCGATCTCTATCGATGAACACTTGTTGTCGACTCATTCACAATTGTGCAACACAAACAGCGTTATTTTCATAGATAATTGTGGGGATATCGACAATATTAGTGCTATGTGACTTCTGGATATAGCTAATCACTCGTCTGAGCCAAATACATTCACATGAGGTTTCATATAATGCAATAATTTCTAAGTGGTTGGTAAAAGTAGCTACCAAAATCTGCTTAAATGACCGCCAAGAGATAGCTGCACCATCACATAGAAATACAAACCCAGTCTGAGATTTGGTACTATGGGGATCAGACAGATAGCCAGTATCCAAATATCCCACCATGGTTAAGTCTTGGTCCTTTTGGTAAAATAAGCCAAGATCTTGCGTACTTTGGAGGTATTTGAGAAGAGTCTTAACGTCAGTCCAATGCCTTCTGGTTCGATTGCACTGTGTCTAACCAATAAGTTAACCTCAAATGCAATAGCAGGCCTGATAGGGGTGAAAACGGGCTCGATATGGGTTGATATTGCTATTCTCGTATCCTAATCTATATTTTTTGTCGGATTTGGAGCCGGATACAGATACGATTTTGGATTATTGGGTATATCGGCACGGGATGGATATGTGCCAGATTCGGATCGAAAACGGATAAAAATACATAGATAGTGCGCACGAAAATGTAATGAATAAAATTGTTCATAACAATTTCAAAGATAAAGAGGTCTGATTTGTATTACCAAAAGTTAGAGCAGTTGCAGACATCAACTACACACTAAACTGAATTAGTCAGTCCTAAGCCCTAACTCTAAAGGGCAAACAGCTACAAAGTAAGAGATGTCTATGGACATGCATACCACGTGGGTAGACAAGAAGCCAGCGAGGCCGAGTCAACTGCCAAGAGCCAAGGCAAGTATATGCCGTGAAAGAAATTTCGCAAATGGTCATCGCGATCTGCTGAAAGCCTGAAACCAGCGAGCGACACAAACAGCACCAGCCAGATTCAGATCCAACCCCCCTCCCGATCTTCTCAAACCCCCACTCCAGATCTCGCGTCCCTCCCATGACCGCTCCCCCTCCTCAGATCTAACCATTCCCCCTCGCTGCGACCGGAGGAGAGATCTACGCGCGCACCGGTCATGGCGGGCGCCGCGGGAGGCTTCACCACGCGGGCCTTCGAGGCCATGATCAAGGAGTGCTCCGCCAACCGCGGCAAGTTCGCCGCCCTCCAGCAATCCATCCAGTCCTACCTCGGTGGTCGGTGCGTGCCCCCTCCCTCCCCCTCGCATTGGGTTCTCGCTGCAATCCATGGGTGTGCATGTGCCCGATCGGTGGCTGAGGGAACTGTGGTTTGTGGTCTGTGTTCGCAGATAGCATCAAGGGGGCGGCCGGCGGCGGGCTAGGAGCTGCAGCAGCAGGAGGACGGGAAGCAGCCGGCGGCGGGTGCCCATCAGGCAGGTGCTCGCGTCAGCCGGGCGCGTGCTCTAGGGGTCCCAGGCCGTGCTCGCCGAGGTAATCTGTGGCGGCGGGGGCGGAGGAGGATGCGGAGGCGGAGCAGAGGAACGGCAAGGAAACATCCCGACATCCGGTTTCCGTCCGGATTTGCTGGATATTGCCTGCTCCGTGTCCTGTCCCGAATTCGGATTCAACTATCCGGATTCTGTCCCTGATATTCGTCCCGTTTTCACCCTAAGGCCTGGTGCACTTCGTAAGGTATCAGTTCTCTTATGGCGCTTAAGTATGGAACTTCTAGTCCTAAAACTTCTTCGTTTTCCATCCTTGGTTCTAAGCCACGGCCGGCACGGCACATGCGGCGCGCGGCCGGCCTCGCGAGGCATGCTGTCGTCGGCACAATGCACGGCTTCGGGCCGTCCGTGCAATGAACAAGATTGGATGAATAGATCTAGAACTCTAATCAGCCATTAAAGGATCTAATCTAGGGAACTAACAATAATTAATCTATCATGTTAATCTAATAGTGATTTACGGAAAGGAGAGAATCCCGACGACATACCGATTTCGCCGTGTAGATGCAATTCGTGCTGATAATTGTAGTCGTCGCAAGAAAAAACCAAGCCAATCACCAATAAGAGAGATAATAGATTGAGACACAATATGGAGGAATATCTTTTCTTTATTGCTATCAATCTTTTAGAGTACATGAGAGGTCCTATTTAAAGACTAATACCCATCTCCATATCTGGTTTACTTGTAAGCTTTACTGGGTATGCCTTATATACTGCGTTTGGGCAACCCTCTCAACAATTAAGAGATCCATTCGAAGAACACGGGGACTAATTGAAGTAGGAAGTCTCCCAGATGTATTATGCCCATCAACATCAACCCCAAGATTAGTTCAGAAAATTTTTATGTGCAGTAATCAGCCACCAACAAACCATCATGATGATGTTAGCAAAGATGGGGTATGAACAAATCTGGGGCGTAAGACATGCTTTGTTAACCATGCTTCGAAATTAGAAAAACATAGTTCAATATTAATAGGCAACCCGATTACACGAGATGCAGCATCGCTTCATCCGGCTGTGGGTTCAATCTGCAAAACAGAAACAGCAAATAAGACTTGTCAGCATATACTACTATAGAGATATAGGAAGTCGGGATGATGGCATTCTTAGTTTGGCACATGTCATATGCCTAGATGCGATGCGTGAATACACATACTCAAAATTCGTTGGTCTTACGTATTGCTAGTTTGTTATTGCAGTCACAATTAATTCAATAGCAAAATCTGGATTACAGGTCCCTAAACTTATAGCAAAGTATTGTTTTTAAACACGCAAAAGCTTTGCTCATCATTTCATTGAACAAAAGAAGAAAAAGCGCAAGAAAGGGTCATACAACAACATAGTGCTTATATCAGGGCACCCTCCAGCATTATAGCAAAGTATAAGACCCCTTAGATCCATATACTTGAAAATAAACTCAATAGGTTGTAAGATTCATCACTTAAATAATGTCGTTTGTTAAAATTGCTCGTATAGTAGTAAAAGGAAACTACAAAGCTAGCATCAATCATCACATGATCCCTAAACTCTAAACCCCTAATTGCTACATGGATTATCTACACTACCAATAAAAATTCTTAGGGTTAATTCACTACAAGAGTGCTGGAGTTGACATGGTGCCACTTATAATTTCCCTTGCAAAAGTAAACAGAACTGCAGAAGAGATAGGGGTATGGATTGTATTATAATCTACTTTGGAGTTTCAGGCGAAAAAGGCAAATGCTAAGGGCAAGTGGGGAGAAGACTTACTAATGGTTAACCAATTTCCTACCACTCGATCCACTGCCAGGTTATCACTTCCAAGTAATCAAAAGGTTCTAGTACCTCTAAATTGCTACATGGTTTATCCATCTATATGATTCACACCATTTCCATATGTTAGCACTTTTAAAGCGATATTGACCTAACCAGCGCAACATAAAAGTTATTTTAGGAGTGTTCTTGCCTATAAATTTAGGGACCTGCAAAGTTAATGTTCAAGTTTGGAGACCTAAGTGACTTCACAACAAGTTTACTAACCTTTCGTGCGATTTTTCTCTTAATTAAATTTTCATTGATTTCACTACATTTCGATCAGAAGTACTAGCTCATTAATTTCCATTTCTGTTTCATTGTTTAGCAGGCTGAGCGCTGGTGCGATTTGATCACGAGAATAGCTACAATGTTTCTTTCCTTTCAGTTCACCCACCGATTATCTTTTTCACTGCTCACTAGTTAGTAACCTACAAGGCTACAACCATCTTCACTACTGAAAAGACACGATAACTATGTGTTCAGTGTATCTAGTTACAGTATGGAAGAGCAGTAACTAAATCAGTGTGAATACTAATAAACACGGCGAAAAGAAATGATTTGTGCTGCTATTACCTGTCCTGTTCGAAGAAGGCATAGAAAGCCCCAATCCCAGTCGCGGCGGCTATCGCCCAGACGAGCAACGCCATGGGCAGCGTCAACCGAGCCGTCCCCATGACCACGTACGCGAACGAGAGCGTGAGCGTCGTGGTGAGCCCCCAGACGAAGGCCTTGAGCCGGTCCCTCTGCGGCGAGCCGTGGGGCGCCTTCTTATACCGCTGGAGGCAGTAGAACAGCAGCACGAGGTCGAAGTAGCTGCAGACGACGAACGAGATGGCTGCTACGTCGTCCTTCGAGCGGTAGATCGCCATGGCGGAGTTGAAGGTGAGGAAGGCGAAGCCAGCAAACACGAGCCAGGAGAAACCGACATCCTCATGGCGCGGGGCTACGCGAACGGGGGTGTTAAGGAGAGAGCCTTCAGATCCCAGATCCGCCGGATCGTTCGGACGTGGTTGCTGGGAAGTCATTGTTGAGGTCGATCGGAGCCGGTGAGCACCGTGTAGCAGTGAGCGCCGCCTTGAGGTGTTCCCAGCACTGCCCCTGCACACCGCCATATGAGGGAATAGTAGCGGTTAGGGATTAGTGTATTATTACTTCCTGCATTATTTGATTTGGTTTGATATGCGGAATTTTTGTCTTAAATAGCACTATTTGAAGCGTGATTAACAGAAATGATGCTCTTGTCCGTTCGGTCAAGGGACGGACAAGTCCTGGCACGACACGTGGCGCCTCGTTCGTCCGGTCACAGGACGGACAAGCCGTGTCATATCAGGTCACGGGATAGATAAGGCACCACGTGTCGCGCCACGGTTTGTCCGCCCTGTGGCTGGATGGATGAGAGTGTTATTTTTTTAATTGCAGTAGCGAGCGTCATTTTTGCTTATCCTGTTTTAAATAGTTCTATTTAGGAAAAAAAAAATCTGACACGAGTGTATGACCTTCCATATCTCCCGTGTTTTACTTGCTGTACTGTACAAGTCTTTACTCGGGTAGATGTACTACGGGAATCGTAACTCGCGCTCGCTGGTTGGTTAGCTAACGCGCGGTGGTGTGGTAGTGTGGTGTGGGCTCATATTTTTACACATTCGAGCTGTGGGACCCATGTTTTGATTAAAAAAAAAAGTCACTACACTGAGTAGAAGGCTATGAAACTACAGTACTGAGGAACCATTTATTTGAGTAAAAAGTTGTGTTATTTTGAGGATAAAGTCGTACGGTAGAAAATTTCGCTATTTGAATAAAAAAAATATTTGAGTAAAAAGATTAGCTGGATTTCGATTTGAAAGTTTGGATTCTCAAGTAGAAAGCTTTCAAAAAAGATGAAAGCTCTTGATTTCTCAAGTAGAAAGAAGTTTTCAAATCTAAACTCTTGGTTTATCGAGTTGAAAGTCCTACATCTCTCTTCTCTTGGAAGATATGATTGAGAAGCAGAGGAGGTGGAGCTGGACTTCGGATCTCTAGGATAATGATTTGAGACCCAAACTCAAATTCCCATGTGAATGAGACCATGAATTGATGAATGAGACCAAAAATTCCCACGTGAACGAGACCACCAGTTGGACAACGACTGGGCGGCCCGAGGCGCCACTGCTCAAGGCCTCTGGGACAATGGCTCGAGATCCAAACTTAAATTCTCACGTAAAAGAGACCATGAATCGATGAATAAGACCAAAAATTCCAACGTGAAGGAGACCACCAGCTGGACGACGACTGGGTGGCCTGAGGCGCCACTGCTGAGAGGGGAGAGACGATGCAACGGAGATACAGACACCACCGCTAGAAAAACAGAAAAGGGTAAGATTAACCACGCGTATGCTATACTGTGTCTGTGTGTGTGCAGTCAGTTGCCGTACTTTGTTATGCTAAAATTTTAATGAAGTTTGACTGGTGAGTTTTATTAGTTATTATATAAGAACCAAAATTTGAAATAGTTGCAGCAAGTCTAATTTGATATTATGAGCGCGGTAAAAATATATACGAAAAATGGTTTTTTGTTAGGAATAAAGAAAGCCATTAATCATGGTTACCACCTGTAGAAGATTATATTTGCATTAGACAAAAAAATAATCCATATTGTTTTAACGTCTGTCTCTCTCTTTATATACATCTCTCTCTCGGGAAGAAATGAAAGTCTCTTACGTCCATAGAGGTAAGATCATGTACAATGAGTTTGCATCAGTTGTCTATAGTCTCTGTTACGTAGGATTTAAGCTGATATGGATGAAAGATAATAAAGAGAGAGAAATGTGCCGTCTACAATTCTGTAACCGACTGTAGCATCAGAACCAAAAAAAGCATTAAAAGATTGTGTATTGTCTACAATCTTGTAGCCGACTGTATCACCACAATTCATTGTATGAGCTGTCTTTAGTGTTGTCTACAAGTGACATGAAGCGTTGCTATAGACAGCAGTTGTCTGTACCATTGTACATGCCCTAAGACCGTTAGATTATAACTATTTCCCACGGTTCACAAAAACAAGTCGTTTTGGACATCGATACGGTCCCTAAAATACAACTTTTGATCACTACTTAGTATTGTAATATATTTGTAAAACCTAATAAAATTATAATATTATGAAAGTACTTTTCGAGACAAATCTACAAATATAATTAACATGTATCTAATTTAAATATTTTAAAAAATATTGATAGCTAAAGTTTCTAAAATTTGAATGCATGTATTCCAAAACGATTTGTTTTTATGAACTGGATGGAGTAAAAAAGATCTCTAATCGGTAGGGGCCAGTCTAGTAAAGTTCAAATGCTCCTACATCCCTCAACTCAAGAAGCTCTGCATTATGGTATGACTCATGAGCAAGCAAGTTCAACATTCGAAAATAAACATAGTACATTTGAACGTTTGAAAAAGGAAAGGCTTCATGTAGATTCGAGAATCTAGAGTAAGAAGCTGATCTGCGTGAGCAAGCGAGGCTAGGAGACGTAAACTAAATATACATAACACTATGAAATTTCAACATTATGAGCAAGAAGCGGATTTACATGAGCAAGCAAGATGATTTGCAACAAGGACTCGTGTAAATTAATCTGGATTATTTGGGTTTTTTTTTTGGGTGCAAAGTTTCAAGTTCATTCAGCACGAAGACATGAACAGCAACATCCAGCAAAATTAGGAGTAGGATCAATCCTCCGATTCAACTACATCTGGAACTTTATGCAAAGAATTGAGAATAATAAGCAAGGAAGATCTTAATCACCAGTGAAGCGCAGCTCTGCTGATGACGGAGGTAAATTAGTTAGTGCTATATGAACCAGTGGAAGTGTTTCGGGTATTTGCCACGGCAAAACAAGTCGGGAGTAGCTCCATTTTATAGCCGAGGTGGACAGCTCCCTATCCCGAGGTGGTACTCCTATCCCGTGGTGGACATTTTGGACAGAAGGTCAGGAAAGACTAAATGGAATAACACATAAGCTTTACAAGGTCAGGAAATACTAAATGGCAGTGTTGTAAAGCTTATGTGTTATTCCGTAAGTGTTGTAAAGCTAAGCTTATGTGTTATTCCGTAAGTGTTGTAAAGCTTATGTGTTATTCCATTTAGTCTTTCCTAACCTTGGAAAGTATGTATATGAAGTGCAAAATTTTGCACACTTATGGAATAACACATAAGTATACTTTTGTCTGAAATTTGCAAAATTTCAGACAAAAGTATGCTTATGTGTTATTCCATTTAGTCTTTCCTGACCTTGGAAAGTATGTATATGAAGCGCAAAATTTTGCATACTTCAGACAAAAGTATGCTTATGTGTTATTCCATTTAGTCTTTCCTGACATTCTGTCCAATGTCCACCACGGGATAGAAGTCCATTCTTTGAAAAAGTTCCAGATGTAGTTGAATCGGAGGATTGATCCTACTCCTAATTTTGCCGGATGTTGCTGTTCATGACTTCGTGCTGAATGAACTTGAAACTTCGCCAAAAAAAATAAAAAAATAAATAATCCAAATAACCCAGATTAATTTACACGAGTCCTTGCAAATCAATCTTGCTTGCTCATGTAAATCTGCTTCTTGCTAATAATGTTTAAATTTCATAGTGTTTCGTTTTCCAAATCTTGAACTTTGATCTGCATGCTTTCTCACTCTGTCATGCGGAGTTTTTGCAGGATAAATTGGACGACCATCGGAGCGCAGCAAAGATGAGAGGAAAATCAGGTCCCACCGGGCGTGCCGTTTTTTTTTTGTGTGAAAACAAACGGACAAAAGATGGAATAGGAAAACACTGTATTTCATTAATTCTGTATTGAATTTACAAAATTACATGCTACTGCAGGAGTTCGTCCTTTGAATATACAAAATTAATTATGTATTTACAACCCTAACAAAACATGGACATATCAATAGTAACACGTCCAAGAACACGCTGACGAACTAATGAAGAAAGGCGAGACCAACACAAGTGACCTAGACGATGATGCCACTATGCAAAAACTCCAGAGGTGGTAGCAGCAGTGGTGGCGAAGGTACTGATAAGTCGATTGTGGAGAACTCGACGTTGATGATCCAAAGGCTCCGACCAAAACAGATCGAACCCCTTGCAATCACTACACCACTGCTCCGTTGGTTATCAACCGTGTCGAACGCGGTTGACCTCGCCAAGAAGGCTATCTCCTGCAAGTGAATCGAGAACACAAGCAAGAGAGTAGAAGATGCAATCTTTAATTATATTGTGAATAAATCTTTAAGCTCATAAAGTTGGGGTTTCTCAACCGAACAAGCGGTGAAACTACTATGCAGAATAATCCTTAAGAAAAATCCAAGGAAAACTAAAGGGGTGTGGCCTCCTTATATAGAGGAGGGGGAGCCACACATGGAAAAGAACTAGCGGGGTGATACTAAAGGTCACGGATTACTGTTCACGTCCAGAATGATTACAAAGCCCAGTTTGGCCCAAACAAGTGATATGACGTCTTCTTTTGATGATTGCGATCAGTCCAGAAGGAATTTAGAGGTGAGGCCGGATCCATTGGAAAGAGGACGAAATCAGCTTTCCATCAAGTACTCGTGGACCTCTAAAGGACGCCGTATGTGAAAGTTATGGGCGTTTGAAGTTAGTGCTATCAAGTTGATTCCGAACTGATCTGACCAAAATGTATCCAGCTTGAACTCCTGATTGGCACATGCAGTAACACCATGGCATGTAAACATAGTACCATGGTATGTAGACGTAGCACCATGTCATGTAGACGTAGCGCGATCCAATTGGGTAATGTGGTGTTGCAGTAGCCGAAAGTCCTATTGGAGAGGATGTTGTTGAAGTAGAGGATGCAAAGGCACAGTCGAAGCAGTGGTTGCATCCTTAGGGTCGGTGTCCTCATCATCCTCCCTTTCTTAAATTTGAGTCGTCCTCGACTCATTTGTTTTCTCCAAATCATCACTTTCCTGCAAAAGATTAGTAGCAACAGGAGGCAAAGAAATATTTTCTAATGTATCTTTGTACACCGCACAGTTTGGCAAAGTCACTCCCTGAATTAAATCAATTTGGTGTTCAATCCCTCTAATATTTGGCAATCCCGGGGGTATTTCTGCAAGATCAGAGTTGGTGGCAAGCATGAAACAACCCTTTAATTTAATTCCTTCAGTCCTAGAGCTAGGTGCCAACTTCTCTTTCTTAGGTGGGAAAACATTCTTCATTACTTGCTGATTTTCAGATTCATGTTCAAGTTCTTTCTTCTCATTTTCAGCTATCTCTTTTTCATATTTCACAATTTCAGCAGGTGACAAAGGTAGCAAAGTTATTTTCTTCCCTTTGTGCATAAGAGAGTACTTATTACTTCTACCATGATGAGTTGCATCGGTATCAAATTCCCATGGGCGATCTAATAAAAGTGAGCAGGCTTGCATAGGTACTACATCGAAATCAGCAACATCATGATAGGAACCAAAGGAAAAATGCACTCTTGCAGATTGTGTTATCTTCACCTTACCGTTGTTGTTCAACCACTGAATGTGGTACGGGTGAGGATGCGCACATGTGGTCAAGCCAAGATTCTTTACCAACCCGGAATCCACCAAGTTATTATAGCTCCCGCCATCAATTATGACACGAACACGGCAATTCTTGACGATGAGGAACATCTGAAACAAATTATGGCGCTGTAGATTCTCCGTTTGCTCCCTTTGAGTGCTCAATACTCGCTGCACAATTAGGGTCCTATAATTCTTTGTAGCAGCGGTACCTAAAATTTCCTCATTAATGGTAGTGCGTTGTTCATCCATAAGCGTCATGAGCTCTCCCTTTACAATACACTCTTTCTCATCAGACGTCTCACCTATCATGGTTAATAGAAAATAAAAGACAACACAAAAGTATTATCCCTATCAACTACTAGGTGGTGGAAAGGTGGAAACACACTCTCAAGCGTTTTACCACACTCTTACAAGTGTTCTTATCAATGCAACAGGTGGTACAACCGGTGGCTGGTTCGTAATACCGTGTCGAGCGTGGGTTCGATTGCAAGAGGGAACCTGTTCTGATCAAGAGTAGGTGGAGCTTGGCAGGCTTTAATATGGTAGCAAGGAATAGCAATTATTCAATTCAGTATGCAAAGTTGAAAAGCAGTTCAAAATAAGTGCTGGTCCTAGTCTAAACCAAGCCTAGCTAGAGCAACTCGCAAGAATGACTAGTAGTAACAGTGGAAGGCCAAATTGAACAATCAACACCAACGAGCAATGGATGATTATACCAAACTGAACAAAGAGGTAGCTCCCTGATTTTTTTTCCTGTCCTTCCTTTCTTTTTTTTTGTTTGTCTCTCTCTTTTTTTTATATCTCTCTCTCTCTCTTTTTCTTTCTTTCTCTTTCTCTTTTTTTTCTTCTGTTCTTCGCTTACCTCAAAGGGCACTTTAATTGGCAAACTTCGAACCAAGAACCCGAAGCCAAAGACTTGCTTCCTCCCGATCGGCTCTAGCGGCGGCGATATTTCGGCCGGAGGCGGCGGCGACGGCGACAGCGCAAGGCGACGGAGGCGCTTGGTGGCAGCGCGGCGACGGCGGCGTCGGCCTCGGTGTGCGGCGGATCGCAGCGGCGGCGGCGGCTACGCAAGGCGGCGGAGGGAGCTTGAGGTAGCGGCGGCTCCCGGCAGCGGCCGCGTCTGCTGCTTAAGCGGATGGTGTGCGGCGAGTTTTGCGGAGGTGGCGCGAAAAGAGGCGGCGAAGCGGGGCGGCGCGGCGGTTTCGATCAAGGCGGACCAAGCGATGGTCCGAGGCGGCGGTCAAGGCGGCGGCTGATGTGGGCCCCGCCGGCGGCTGCGGCCGTTTGGCCAAAGCGCCCGGCGTGGGGGGCGATTCGCGAGGCACGACGGTGGCGAATCCAAAGACGGCGCCGAGGGATTTGGTGACAGCAGTGGAGTTCGATCCCAGGAGGCGTCGACCGGATGGCAGTGGCGGCGGTGGCCTGGCGGCACGATGGAGTCGGTGACGGCGGTGGCTCGTCCCGACGCGGCTTCGGATCGGCGTCGAACAAATCTGTGACTTCGCTCGTGACTTTGGTCTGATATGTTGGACTTGTTCGTTGGAGTAACCAAGCACACGGCTGTCTTCTTGACCGATGTCCACGTGTGAGGGCGGCGGCGGAAATGAATATGCTAATGTTCCTTTTTATCTCAAGCCTGAATGCCCTGATAGACAGCACACCTTCTTTTTTTTGCAAAGAAAAGACTAGACGATCGACAAGAAAACCCTAAAGCTAAACCAATCTAGACCGGAAAACCAGCACCAAGACTCGACGATGCAACGACAATTCAATAAAGCAAACTAAAAGAACAAATTGCAAAAGCTCAAAGGGTGATGGGACAGCGGAAGAATACAACGAACAAATATTTTTGTGGGGCTAATTTTCTAGGGCTTTAGGACGATGGACATAAACTAATCTAAAAGGGAAAATTGTGATTACCTAACGGACAACTTTTGTTCTGATACCAAATGATGTGACGGTGGCCCGATCTTCCGAAAGGTACTGATAAGTCGATTGTGGAGAACTCGACGTTGATGATCCAAAGGCTCCGACCAAAACAGATCGAACCCGTGCAATCACTACACCATCGCTCCGTTGGTTATCAACCGCGTTTAACGCGTTGACCTCGCCAAGAAGGCTATCTCCGCAGTTTAATCGAGAACACAAGCAAGAGAGCGAAGATGCAATCTTTAATTATATTGTGAATAAATCTTTAAGCTCATAAAGTTGGGGTTTTCAACCCAACAAGCGCTAAGCGCTATGCGAATAATCCTTAAGAAAAACCCAAGGAAAACTAAAGGGGTGTGGCCTCCTTACATAGAGGAGGGGGAGCCACACATGGAAAAGAACTAGCGGGGTGGTACTAAAGGTCACGGATTACTGTTCACGTGAACAGTAACCGCACCCCGGGTGGGCCGCCGGCAGATGGGCCAAGTTCAGAATGATTACAAAGCCCAGTTTGGTCCAAACAAGTGATATAACGCCTTCTTTTGATGATTGAGATCAGTCCAGAAGAAATTTAGAGGTGAGGCCTGATCCGTTGGAAAGAGGACGAAATCAGCTTTCCATCAAGTACTCGTGGACCTCCAACGGACGCCGTATGTGAAAGTTATGGGTGTTTGAAGTCAGTGCTGTCAGGCTGATTCCGAACTGATCTGACCAAAATGTATCCAGCTTGAACTCCTGATTGGCACATGCAGTAACACCATGTCATGTCAACATAGTACCATGGTATGTAGACGTAGCACCATGGCATGTAGACGTAGCGCAATCCAATTGGGTAATGTGGTGTTGCAGTAGCCGAAAGTCCTATTGGAGAGGATGTTGTTGAAGTAGAGGATGCAGTGCAGCAGGTCGAAGCAGTGGTTGCATCCTTAGGGTCGGTGTCCTCATCAAGTGATAGGAGTAACTGAAGTGGACGGAAGGTGGAGACGGTCAAGGATGTAGAGACCCTGACGATCCCTACGACACGGATCAGTCCCAAGTACCGTACCTGTCTGTCGATCCTGAATGGAATAGGAGTGAGAGTCAAAACCAATCCTACAGCCGAGATTGGTAAGCTGACCCACTGAAAGAAGCTCCATAGTAAGTTGGGGAACATGGAAAACAACTGGGACAAAAAAAATCAGTGGACAAAAGAGTGCCTTGACAGCTGACAAACATATGAGTACCGTCAGCTGTCTGAACAGAGATAGAAAAAACAGGAGGTCTTACTGAAGTGAGAGATGTGGAGTCCAGTGTCGTATGGAAAGATGTACCAGAATCCAGAACCCAAGAAGTACCTGGAGGAGACGTCTGAGCTAGACTAGTAGAACCTGCTGAGCTGAGAGAGCTGCTGAAATAGAGCATGGCAGAACTGCTAAATAGAGTCACCTCGCTGAGAAAGTCCTGACGTGCTGGTCTGTCCTCCTGTGGAGGAAGGGCCTCCCTGTCCCCCCTTGGATCGTCTAGCCTCACGCTCCTTGTTTCGCTTTTTTTGCACTGCACAACTCTGGTAGTCGTGCCCGAAGTTCTTGCTATAATTGCACTGAACTCCAGTTGGAGCAAAAACAGGAACAGAAACGGACACCTAAGGAGGGACTGTAGTTGAAGTAGAAGCCATCGATGTTGTCGAAGAAGAAGGGGCAGCAAACACAGCCGGAACAAACTGTGCTGCTAACCCGTGGCGAAACTCCTCAACATGAAGCGTCGAAAGAGTCTCGGTGACTGTTAGTCGTAGTGAGCAGCTCAGCAATTGAGCCCTGACAGGCTCAAACTCTGGGCGAAGACGGCAGACAAAGTCATAAAGACGAAGGCGATCACAATCCGCCTTCTGCACCTTATGACACTCCTTGTAGAGCGGATTAGCCAGCTCATCTAGCTGGCGCCAAAGACTGGCCAGGACTTGGAAGAAGTTATCGACGGGAGAATCCTCCTAGTGAAGCGTCTCTAACTCACGCTGAAGTAAAAAGAACTGAGTATCGCTGCTCTGCTGGTATCGCCCCCGCAAGTACTCCCAGACCTAACGAGTAGAATGCAGACCAACAATGTCTGGCTAGATGAAGTCGTTGACGCTGACCACCAAGATAGCTCGAACATGGGCCTCACCAGCACACCAGTGTTCAAAAGTGTCTATGACATACTGAAAGGCCTCATCAGCAGCGGTCTCTGCCCCCTTCTTAGCGGCCTCATCTTCTGCAGGAGGTGCAGAAGCAGGCTGTCTAGGAGGAGGCTGAACCGACGATGGCAGACAAGGTCGAGCACCAGTGACATGTCCCTAAAGGCGGAGACCGTCGAGCGCGATCTCCATGAGTGAAGACCACAACCTGTATTTCGTTCTATGAAACTTTGTTCCCGAGAATGGGATCGTAGGTGATGAAATGGAAGCCATCGATAGGCGGCGTTGGGCGGCGCGGCGACCAAAGCAACGAAGTCTAACAGGCGGCGTTGGACGACACGGCGGTTAGATCGACGTTATTTATTTATTTCGGGCCAGGCTTACACTAACCCGGCCTCATGGCCTGCGAAGGAAAGCACACGAAGGGCAACGGCGGCGACGGCCAGGCGTGGGCAACGTCTTCAGCGCGCGGTTAGGCGGCGGCGGCGACAGAGGTGGCCCGATGGCAGTGGCACTCCGGCGACTGGTGATGAAGGGTGACGGGCTCGGCCAGGCGGCGCGGGAAGCGTTGTAACGCCTTGATTTTCCAAATCCTTTTAAAATTGTAAAACAAAATAAAACTGTTTTGTGTTGATGAGAATTCACAGTTCGGTTCAGTTGGTGAGGTTTGAGTTGTTGTTACTTTTTTTTGCATGCACGGCAGATCCTCTTTTATCCTACCTCTTTTGAGTTATGTGAGGTTTAGACCTCCTTCGTGGCCTGGACCTCCCCAGGGGTTCTTGAAGTTAGACCTCCCTTGGGGCTCAGACTTTGCTCCTTCGGACGTATCAATATGTCCAGACCCTTCTCTTTGAGTTTGATCTCTTTGGATCTCTTTGTTGGTTTGAATCTCTTTGGTTCAGACCTCCTTCTTAAGCTCAGACCTCCTCTTGGTTAGGATGTGCCTACATGTCCGAGTTGTCCTTGACTTTAATTTCTTTGGACTTCCTACTAGGGATCTTGGACCTCTGGACCTCCTTGAAACCGTAGACCTCGTCCTTTGGACCTCCCCTCCATTGGACCTCCTTACTCGCTTAACTTAGGAACTCCTGACCTCCGAATATCTCCTCCCGAACCCTTAGGACCTCCTATATTGAGATCCTCACCGCCAGACCTCCCATTGTGGAGATCCTAGCGATTAGGACCTCCCTTGTCGACTTAGTTCTTTAGACCTCCTCTCAAGACCTCCTTGAGCCCGTGGGACCTCCCTTCTTGAGAGCCTAGCTGTTAGGACCTCCTCGTTGGTGAGATCCTACAGTCCAGACCTCCTTCTTACAAGGATCCTCACCAGACCTCCTTGATGGGATCTTGGTTGTCGAACCTCTTGTCGCGTGGACCTTCTCCATGTGTATTTGGACCTCCCATGTTGGGACCTCCTTTGTGTATATCAGACCTCTTAGCCTCTAGACCTCCTCCTCGAACATCGGACCGTTAAGACCTCCCATTGGAGATCTTAACCGTCCCGACCTCCCTTCTTTAAGCGAGAACCAATCGTTAGGATCTCCTTGGGAATCCTAACCGCTCGCACTTCTCTGGATTTGATCCTGTGGCTCTAGACCTCCCTTGCGGGTGAGGTTCTCCTCTTACCTTGCGGACCTCCCCGTTTGCATTTGATCTTGGCCGTTGGACCTCCTCTTTGGGGATCCAGCTGCCAGGACCTCCCCCTTTGACCCAACTGTTCCTAGATTTGACTGGTCCCACCTGCCAGGCTGACCCATTCTTATTTTCCCCCGCCACACCAGTACCATGGGCATTTAATGCATGTCTTGTTGCATTAAATGCGGCATTGAAAATAGCTGCTTCCATTGAATGGGGTCACTTGGGGGCACTGTTGGTGTCTTTTCTAGTCTTCTCCCGCAATAGTTCACCATGTCCTTTATTATTTTCCTTTGACATCCCCGTACCCTTTTTCCTATTTCTCATGCTCACAGGTCATGTACGCATTGAATGATCTTTTCACCTTCTTTGACTATAACTAGCCCCGGGAGCTATTCATTGCCACCTTTTTCCCACTCTCAACACCTTGGCTCACACTCAGTGGCTTCCTAGAGAGCCCTTGCTGCCAAGAGCATCGCCAGGAGCACCCCTCTTCATCGTATTTTCACCATTGGAGGCTCGACAGGAGCTTGGGCATTGACCTTAACCGCCCATACTGCCTTAGACCTCCCTTTCATCCGTCACCTCCTTCTTATTGCTGGTAAGCCTCCTTGTATATTGCTCCGTTCTTGTTCTTATCGCCACAATAAGAGGTTATGTCCCTTTCAGGACCTCTTCTCTTGGATTCTCTTCGGAACCCTATGGCCACATCTGAAGATCACCTCTCTGGACTTTGCATAAGCAATATCATCTTGGCCTTTTGCTAGAATCGCCCCCCTGGTCTTCTGTGAGGACCCTCCTCATTGGACCTCTCCCCAGTAAGTTGGGACCTCTCCCAAAGAACTTATTTTGAGCGTGAGATGTTTCTGTTGGTCGAGTTTTGGAGTTTATTTTGAAGTTCTTTTGGTTCTTTATTTGGAATTTGGTTTGAGTTTATCTCCTTTTCTCTCGTATAGAGCGTGAAGGCACCGAGGAGCTTGAGTGCACTGAAGAAGAAGACTCTCAGGACAGTGAGCAAGGCAAGTCATGCTCTTGATCATATTGCACCCAATATTTCAAGTTATTTATGTTCAATTTCAAAGTCTAATGCATGCTTATTTCTACCAAGATTATTTCAATACCTGTCTTTAAAACACATAGTTATGCCTAATTCCTTCATTTGGCCAACTTTGAGCTTGAACCAAATTCCTTGTCACCTTAGACAAAATCTGGTTGATATATTAGTGTGAACCAGGAACAATTATGAAACTCTATGCTTAGTCTGGCTTAGACCAAAAACATTTGATTTGGGGAAATCTTTACCATCATGACCAACTATTGTTTAAAATGTTTTGACCATGACATTGGGGTGTCATGGGCGTAAGAAAATGATGCTGGGGAAGCAAAGAAAATGGAAAATTGATTTGGACTTGGGCAAATTGGTTTGCTTGGTTGGTGCAATGTATGTGCACGGACTCTATCCTGGGTAAGGTGGAGGTCCAGGGGTTTGTGGTTGTCGCCCAAGTCAGTTGAGGACCGGTCTTTGAGCCGCCAATGCTAGGCCTATAATGGGCTATGCCAAAATCGTGCAACCACATGTCTCTAGTATGGGGTGTGGGACCTGGCCAATTAATTTGCAGAAATTCTACCGCAGTTGTTCCATTGGATGTGTGGGAGGTCTTCTATGGCCTATGGTCTTTTATAAACCTCTGTTTCCCACTGGCGCAAGAGGGGGCCCCGATCCTGCGAATTTGTGTCCAAAGGAGGCGAAACCTTAGCGAGGAGGGGCTGTGGTGGAACAATGCATTGTGAAGGCTTTGTCATGAACTCTAGACCTCTTACCTTTGGTAGTGAGAGGTGGCATCGACGGATGCCGGATAAACTAGAGGAATCATGTCATGTGGGTAAAGTGCACATCCTCGGCCGAGTGTAAATCTATTCGAATAGCCGTGTCCACGGTCATGGACATGCTGGCAGCGGCCACTCAGAGTTAGATATTGGTTTTGGGTTCTAAAAATGTTTAATAAACTATTTTGGGATTTCCATCCCATGGGGTTGGGCAGGGAGCCTCGTGACAGGAGGGTATCCTTCACCATCTCGATGATGAATGCTATCCAACTGAAAATAAAGTTTGGAAATTGATTTTATCTATTAAAAACCTGATTTGGAACTTAGTATTTGTAATTGAAAGAAACTTGGCTTTACACAAATTAGCCCTATTATGCCTTCTCTTGTATAACCATGTATGCATGTCATTTTGCTACTCCACGGGTGTGACTTGCGAGCACAGTGGTAGTGCTCACTCTTGCTCATTGCAAACTTTATCAGGAGAAGACAATAGCAGTGAAGAAGAGGACCAAGACATGTAGGTTGTGCCCTCCAGCCATTTTGCCTGTGGTATAGTGGATGGACGTCTGTTTCCGCTCTTTTGTACGCTTGCTTTTGGCCCAAGGCCACCTTTTGTAAACCACTCCTTTGTTATGCTGTAAATAAAGTTATGTCGTGGATGTTACCATTCTTGTATGCTGTGAAGAGCTAGCTTGAGATCCTTGGGACTAGCTCAGTTCACGCTGGGAATCACAGAGTGATCCCTCAAGCCTCACGACCTCCTCAGGTCAGGTCCTTCGACCTCTCCTGAGTTGGCCGTGGCAGTAGGGGATCTCCCCGTGACTCCTGCTTCCCTCGGTGGTAACCTTGAGCGGTCCTACCAGGGCCTCGATTGGTACTACCGGGGGCAGATCCTACCCAAGCCTTGGGAGGTGTTACCGGACCTCCTAGGAGGTCCTAAGGGACGTCCTAGGAGATCCTGGGAGGACTTCTCGGGTGCCCTAGGGTGGGGTCCCCACAAGAGTGGTATCAGAGCCATCTGACTACAGGTCGCAACCTAGTAGCATGGTCATAGAACTTCAAAGCTTATTTTATATAATCAAGAAGAATAAAATGTTCTTTCTTATCTGGGTCATCTCTCTACTCTTACCTTCTTTATGGTACTCATTCGTACCTTAAACCAAATCTTGTCTGGTCTCTTTCTTTACATTGATTTGCAATATCAAATGGACCCCCTTACCACTGTAAAATTCTATTAGAGGTCTTCGGGTTAGGCTTGGTGTTTAAAGTCTCCCTCAAGTGGTAAGAAACGAGTAGAACGATGTTTAGTTACTATAGTTTTTGAAAAAGTTTCCTTCTACTGTTTTCTTCGCACTGGATTTCCTTGTTGAGTGGGCGGTTTGGTTAGTCTTCCTTAGCCTTTTTCTTTTCTTTCCTCAGTCTCTGGAGATTAGCAAAATGGTGACAACCAGAAATGGCAGTGGAAGCTCAAGCAATCAGAATAGGCAAGCTGAAGGGGAATCCTAGAACCCAGCCCGGTGGAGTAACCAAAATAGAGGTGTCGAGGGCGTGCAGCAGGACCCAACCTCACAGCCGCCACCTCCTCCAGTTGATGGTCTTAGTTGGGCCCAAATAATGGCCAATCAAGCTCAGCTTATAAGCTTGCTGTCTCAATCCATTGCCAACACCCAGTATTTGCAAGCTACAGCAGCAGCCCAACCTCAAGCTCAAGTTCCACCTCCTCCAAGGTCCAGCATTGCCGAATTTATGAGGCTGCGCCCTCCAACATTTTCAAGTAGCACTGAGCCAATAGAAGCCGATGATTGGCTCAGGCGATGTGAAATTGGACATGGTGCGAAGGCATGCACCATGAAAGAGTTCTCTTTGCTTCTCACCAGCTTAGTGGACCAGCTTCTGAGTGGTGGGATAACTTTAGTCAATCTCATGCTGATGCCCAGGCCATCACATGGGATGAGTTTATGCGAGCTTTTCGCCGTGCCCATATTCCATCTGGCGTGATGTCTTTAAAAAGGACAGAATTCCGCACCTTGAAGCAAGGCAGCCGCTCTGTGAATGAGTATTTGCATAAGTTTAATCAATTGGCAAGATATGCTCCAGGAGATGTTGCCACGGATGAGAGCAAACAAGAGCACTTTTTGGAGGGGCTTAATGATGAAATTTCAGTCCACCTTGTTTCCCAAGAGCATTCTGACTTTCATCAACTTGTAAGTAAGGCCATTAGGCAGGAGAGCAAGCTCCAACAAATGGAAGGCCGAAAAAGAAAGAAGTCAGCACAGAGGTTTAACTCTGGGGGTTTTCCTAAGTCTAAGACCTCCCAGCCTCAGTCCTCCCAGCATAAGTTCTCTCGGACCTCCTCCTCAAAGGCATCCGGCACAGTGCAACGCACGAGCAAGTCAAGTTATCATAAGACCTCCTCTGGAAGTCAGTTTCAAAAGAAGCCAACCACGACCTCTTCTGCTGGAGTGACTTGTTTCTTTTGTAATGAGTTGTGGCATTATGCTAGTAGGTGCCCAAAGAAGCAACAAGCTTCTGCCCCAGCTCGATCTGGTCAAGGAGTCTCAGCCCAAGGTAGCGCACCAAGCGTGAAGCCAAAGCGATCTCACAAAGGGCGGGTCACTCATGTCACTACCAAGAAGCTCAAGCAAAGACACGATGTAATCTTGGAGTGCGTTCCTTGTCAACTCCATACCAGCATTGGTTTTATTTGACTCGGGAGCTTCTCATTCCTTTGTTTCAAGCAAGTTCGTGGGGAAATATGGGTTATCTATAGTCCCTCTAGTTAACCCTATGTTAATTCATGCTCCGGGCTTGGATATGAGGACTAATACCCTCTGCCCAAATCTTACATTAGAGATTTCTGGAGTACCTTTTCATGCAGATTTAATAGTTTTGCAATCTCAAGGTTTGGATGTGATTCTTGAAATGGATTGGTTAGCCAAGAATAAAGTGCAGATAGATTGTGCTACCCAGTCCATATCACTTGTTAATGACCAGGGAGTACAAGTGGAATTTAAGTCCAAGACCTCCCCTAGAATAAAACCCCTTCTGACCAGTTTGAAAGAAGTGAAGATAGAAGACCTCCCAGTGGTCAGTGAGTATTTAGATGTGTTCCCTGAAGAGCTACCTGGTATGCCACCAGATAGGGATATATCATTTCTAATTGACTTAGCCCCTGGGACTGCACCCATATCAAAAAGGCCTTATAGGATGCCAGTAAATGAATTGGTAGAGTTAAAGAAGCAGATCAAAGAACTGAAGAACAAAGGATTTATCCGACCAAGTTCTTCACCATGGGGAGCACCTGTGCTATTTGTTAAAAAGAAAGACAATAGCCTGAGGATGTGTGTAGACTATAGATCACTCAATGAGGTCACCATTAAAAACAAATATCCCCTGCCAAGGATAGATGACCTCTTTGACCAACTAAAAGGAGCAAGTGTGTTCTCTAAAATTGATCTAAGGTCTGGGTATCATCAATTGAAGATTAGGGCAGAAGACATCCCCAAAGCTGCCTTTACCACAAGGTATGGACTATATGAGTTCACTGTGATGTCATTTGGGTTGACAAATGCACCAGCCTATTTCATGAGTATGATGAACAAAGTATTCATGGACTTCCTAGACAAGTTTGTGGTGGTGTTTATTGATGACATCCTCATCTACTCCAAGAATGAAAACGAACATGAAGACCACCTTAGGATTGTTTTGGGAAGACTTCGAGAGCAGCAGCTCTATGCTAAATTTAGTAAGTGTGAATTTTGGCTAAATCAAGTGGCCTTTCTTGGTCATATCATTTCGGCCAAGGGAGTGGCTGTAGACTCTTCAAAGGTGGAAGTTGTGCTAGAATGGACACCTCCCAATACAGTGACTGAAGTAAGAAGTTCTCTTGGACTGGCGGGCTACTATAGAAGATTTATTGAAGGATTTTCCAAGATTGCTAAACCTCTCACCCAGCTCTTGAAAAAGGAGCAGAAATTTGAATGGACTAAAGCCTGTGAGCAAAGCTTCCAAGAATTGAAGAAAAGGCTTGTCACAGCCCCAGTCCTAGTATTGCCAGACATCCATAGAGACTTTGAAGTATTTTGTGATGCATCTCATCAAGGACTTGGATGTGTACTAATGCAGGATGGAAGGGTAGTAGCATATGCATCTCGACAGCTGAGACCTCATGAGGAGAACTACCTAACACATGATCTAGAATTGGCAGCTATTGTGCATGCTTTGAAAATCTGGCGACACTACCTTATTGGTAACCGCTGTGAGATATACACAGACCACAAAAGTTTGAAGTACATCTTTACACAACCAGAGCTTAATTTGAGACAAAGGAGATGGTTAGAGTTGATTAAGGATTATGACATTGGGATTCATTATCACCCAGGCAAAACCAATGTAGTGGCAGATGCCTTGAGCCGGAAAGGTTATTGCAATACCTTGTTGGTTCAAGAACAACAACCCAAGCTATATGAGGAGTTAAAATACCTCAACTTGGAAATTGTAGAGCAAGGATGTGTAAACACCTTAGAGGTGCATCCAACCATTCTGGACCAAATTAAAGAACATCAAGGGGAAGATGAAGACATCCAAGAACTTAAGAAGAATATGAGGAGAGGTAAAGCCCCAGGTTTCTCTGAAGATGAACAAGGAGTAGTATGGTTTGGCAGCCGAATTTGTGCGCCCAATCACCAAGATATCAAGCGGCTCATCTTGGTGGAAGCCCACGGATCACCCTACTCTATCCACCCGGGCAGCACCAAGATGTATCAAGACCTCAAAGAAGGGTATTGGTGGGTCAGTATGAAGCAAGATATTGCCAAATATGTCTCTCAATGTGATGTATGTCAGAGGGTTAAAGCCGAACACCAAAGGCCAGCAGGGTTATTGCAACCATTGCCAATCCCTGAATGGAAGTGGGAACAAGTAGGCATGGACTTCATTACTGGATTGCCTAGCACCCAAACGGGCTTTGATTCCATTTATGTGGTAGTTGACCGATTGACCAAGGTAGCCCATTTTATACCGGTCAAGACCACCTATAGAAGTGATAAGCTAGCAGAATTGTATATGGCAAGAATTGTCTGCTTACATGGAGTACCCAAAAGAATAGTTTGAGCATGAGGGTGATTCACTTCAAGGTTACGAAAAGCTTACATGAAGCTCTAGGTACTAAGCTCAATTTTAGTACAGCCTATCACCCTCAGACCGATGGGCAAACCGAGAGAGTGAACCAAATCCTTGAAGACATGCTTAGGGCTTGTGCTTTGGATTTTGGGAAGAGTTGGGACAAGAACTTGCCTTACGCTGAATTTTCTTACAACAATAGCTATCAAGCTAGTCTACGGATGTCCCCATTCGAAGCCCTATATGGTAGACCTTGTAGAACACCCCTCCTTTGGGATGAAGTTGGGGAACATCAACTCTACGGACCAGACCTGGTTAAAGAGGCTGAAGACAAGGTGAAGCTGATAAAGGAGCGATTGAGAGTGGCTCAATCTCGACAAAAGAGCTACGCTGATACCCGTCGAAGAGATTTGCCCTTTTAGGTGGGAGACTTGGTATACCTTAGAGTGACACCACTTAGGGGAGTTAGAAGATTTCGGTCCAAAGGAAAGCTAGCACCAAGGTTTGTCGACCCATACAAGATCATGGACAGAATTGGTGAAGTTGCCTATCAACTAGAGCTCCCAGAATCCTTATCAGCTGTGCACAACGTCTTTCATGTGTCCCAATTAAGAAAATGTCTTCGGGTGCCAGAAGATCACACCACCCTAGAAAGTTTTGATCTTCAAGAAGATCTTACCTATGTGGAGCAGCCAATTAAAATCCTGGATGTGGCAGAAAGAGTTACCAGGAGCAGGATTATCAGATCATACAAGGTGCAATGGAGTCACCATCCAGAAAGTGAAGCTACATGGGAGAAGGAAGAAGACCTCAAGGCTAACTATCCCTACCTCTTTGCAGATTCAGGTTGAATCTCGGGGTCGAGATTCCTCTAATGGGGGTAGGTTTGTAACGCCTTGATTTTCCAAATCCTTTTAAAATTGTAAAACAAAATAAAACTGTTTTGTGTTGATGAGAATTCACAGTTCGGTTCAGTTGGTGAGGTTTGAGTTGTTGTTACTTTCTTTTGGCATGCACGTCAGATCCTCTTTTATCCTACCTCTTTTGAGTTATGTGAGGTTTAGACCTCCTTCGTGGCCTAGACCTCCCCAGGGGTTCTTGAAGTTAGACCTCCCTTGGGGCTCAGACTTTGCTCCTTCGGACGTATCAATATGTCCAGACCCTTCTCTTTGAGTTTGATCTCTTTGGATCTCTTTGTTGGTTTGAATCTCTTTGGTTCAGACCTCCTTCTTAAGCTCAGACCTCCTCTTGGTTAGGATGTGCCTACATGTCCAGGTTGTCCTTGACTTTAATTTCTTTGGACTTCCTACTAGGGATCTTGGACCTCTGGACCTCCTTGAAACCGTGTAGACCTCTGTCCTTTGGACCTCCCCTCCATTGGACCTCCTTACTCGCTTAACTTAGGAACTCCTGACCTCCGAATATCTCCTCCCGAACCCTTAGGACCTCCTATATTGAGATCCTCACCGCCAGGACCTCCCATTGTGGAGATCCTAGCGATTAGGACCTCCCCTTGTCGACTTAGTTCTTTAGACCTCCTCTCAAGACCTCCTTGAGCCCGTGGGACCTCCCTTCTTGAGAGCCTAACTATTAGGACCTCCTCGTTGGTGAGATCCTACCAGTCAGGACCTCCTTCTTACAAGGATCCCCTCAGCCAGGACCTCCCTTGATGGGATCTTGGTTGTCAGAACCTCTTGTCGCGTGGACCTTCTCCATGTGTATTTGGACCTCCCCATGTTCGGACCTCCTTTGTGTATATCAGGACCTCTTAGCCTCTAGACCTCCCTCCTTGAACATCTGGACCGTTAAGACCTCCCCATTGGAGATCTTAACCGTCCCGACCTCCCTTCTTTGGCAGAACCAATCGTTAGGATCTCCCCTTGGGAATCCTAACCGTTCAGACCCCCCGTCTGGATTTGATCCTGTGGCTCTAGACCTCCCTTGCGGGTGAGGTTCTCCTCTTACCTTGCGGACCTCCCCGTTTGCATTTGATCTTGGCCGTTGGACCTCCTCTTTGGGGATCCAGCTGCCAGGACCTCCCCCTTTGACCCAACTGTTCCTAGATTTGACTGGTCCCACCTGCCAGGCTGACCCATTCTTATTTTCCCCCGCCACACCAGTACCATGGGCATTTAATGCATGTCTTGTTGCATTAAATGCGGCATTGAAAATAGCTGCTTCCATTGAATGGGGTCACTTGGGGCACCTTGTTGGTGTCTTTTCTAGTCTTCTCCCGCAATAGTTCACCATGTCCTTTATTATTTTCCTTTGACATCCCCGTACCCTTTTTCCTATTTCTCATGCTCACAGGTCATGTACGCATTGAATGATCTTTTCACCTTCTTTGACTATAACTAGCCCCGGGAACCCTTCATTGCCACCTTTTTCCCACTCTCAACACCTTGGCTCACACTCAGTGGCTTCCTGGAGAGCCCTTGCTGCCAAGAGCATCGCCAGGAGCACCCCTCTTCATCGTATTTTCACCATTGGAGGCTCGACAGGAGCTTGGGCATTGACCTTAACCGCCCATACTGCCTTCGACCTCCCTTTCATCCGTCACCTCCTTCTTATTGCTGGTAAGCCTCCTTGTATATCGCTCCGTTCTTGTTCTTATCGCCACAATAAGAGGTTATGTCCCTTTCAGGACCTCTTCTCTTGGATTCTCTTCGGAACCCTATGGCCACATCTGAAGATCACCTCTCTGGACTTTGCATAAGCGCTATCATCTTGGCCTTTTGCTAGAATCGCCCCCCTGGTCTTCTGTGAGGACCCTCCTCATTGGACATCTCCCCAGTAAGTTGGGACCTCTCCCAAAGAACCTATTTTGAGCGTGAGATGTTTCTGTTGGTCGAGTTTTGGAGTTTATTTTGAAGTTCTTTTGGTTCTTTATTTGGAATTTGGTTTGAGTTTATCTCCTTTTCTCTCGTATAGAGCGTGAAGGCATCGAGGAGCTTGAGTGCACTGAAGAAGAAGACTCTTAGGACAGTGAGCAAGGTAAGTCATGCTCTTGATCATATTGCACCCAATATTTCAAGTTATTTATGTTCAATTTCAAAGTCTAATGCATGCTTATTTCTACCAAGATTATTTCAATACCTGTCTTTAAAACACATAGTTATGCCTAATTGCTTCATATGGCCAACTTTGACCTTGAACCAAATTCCTTATCACCTTAGACAAAATCTAGTTGATACATTAGTGTGAACCAGGAACAATTATGAAACTCTATGCTTAGTCTGGCTTAGACCAAAAACATTTGATTTGGGGAAATCTTTACCATCATGACCAACTATTGTTTAAAATATTTTGACCATGACATTGGGTTGTCATGGGCGTAAGAAAATGATGCTGGGGAAGCAAAGAAAATGGAAAATTGATTTGGACTTGGGCAAATTGGTTTGCTTGGCTAGTGCAATGTATGTGCACGGACTCTATCCTGGGTAAGGTGGAGGTCCAAGGGTTTGTGGTTGTCGCCCAAGTCAGTTGAGGACCGGTCTTTGAGCCGCCAATGCTAGGCCTATAATGGGCTATGCCAAAATCGCGCAACCACATGTCTCCAGTATGGGGTGTGGGACCTGGCCAATTAATTTGCAGAAATTCCACCGCAGTTGTTCCATTGGATGTGTGGGAGGTCTTCTATGGCCTATTGTATTTTATAAACCTATGTTTCCCACTGGCGCAAGAGGGGGCCCCGATCCTGCGGATTTGTGTCCAAAGGAGGCGAAACCTTAGCGAGGAGAGGCTGTGGTGGAACAATGCATTGTAAAGGTTTTGTCATGAACTCTAGACCTCTTACCTTTGGTAGTGAGAGGTGGCATCGACGGATGCCGGATAAACTAGAGGAATCATGTCATGTGGGTAAAGTGCACATCCTCGGCCGAGTGTAAATCTATTCGAATAGCCGTGTCCACGGTCATGGACATGCTGGCAGTGGCCACTCAGAGTTAGATATTGGTTTTGGGTTCTAAAAATGTTTAATAAACTGTTTTGGGATTTCCATCCCATGGGTTTGGGCAGGGAGCCTCGTGACAGGAGGGTATCCTTCACCATCTCGATGATGAATGCTATCCAACTGAAAATAAAATCTGGAAATTGATTTTATCTATTAAAAACCTGCTTTGGAACTTAGTATTTGTAATTGAAAAAAACTTGGCTTTACGCAAATTAGCCCTATTATGCCTTCTCTTGTATAACCATGTATGCATGTCATTTTGCTACTCCACGGGTGTGACTTGCAAGCACAGTGGTAATGCTCACTCTTGCTCATTGCAAACTTTATTAGGAGAAGACAATAGCTGTGAAGAAGAGGACCAAGACGTGTAGGTTGTGCCCTCCAGCCATTTTGCCTATGGTATAGTGGATGGACATCTGTTTCTGCTCTTTTGTACGCTTGCTTTTGGCCCAAGGCCACCTTTTGTAAACCACTCCTTTGTTATGCTATAAATAAAGTTATGTCGTGGATGTTACCATTCTTGTATGCTGTGAAGAGCTAGCTTGAGATCCTTGGGACTGTTCACGCTGGGAATCATAGAGTGATCCCTCAAGCCTCACGACCTCCTCAGGTCAGGTCCTTCGACCTCTCCTGAGTTGGCCGTGGTAGTAGGGGATCTCCCCGTGACTCCCGCTTCCCTCGGTGGTAACCTTGAGCGGTCCTACCAGGACCTCGATTGGTACTACCGGGGGCAGATCCTACCCAAGCCTCGGGAGGTGTTACCGGACCTCCTGGGAGGTCCTAAGGGACGTCCTATGAGATCCTAGGAGGACTTCTCGGGTGCCCTAGGGTAGGGTCTCCACAAGCGTCTTTTGCGGGCAGGGCACTCGGCCTTCTCTGTCGCAGGATCCAATGGTGACGCAACCATTGCGGCGACGACCCGATTTGGGCGGTGGTGGCGGCGGAAGGATGGTAGCGGAAGGATGGAGTTAGGTTAGTGTCCTAGCTCTAATACCTTATTATGAATAGTGTGTGTATATTGATGAGGCCCAATAGACTATATATATATATATATATATATATATATATATATATATATATATATATATATATATAGTAAAAAGGAATATGTCATATACAGATAAAGAAATGTAAAAGACATATAAAAAAAATAGAAAAAGGATTCCTGGTATAACGACCCTCTTGAACGTCGACGCTTAGCAAGCTAGCATGCCAGCAAAGCCCACTTCTAATTGCTAAAACGCATAGGCCAGATTGGCTCGACGCCTTCTCTATTTGTTCCACATGAAAGTTTTCATCATCTTTTTGTCTCTTTTGTATTCCGGCCGCTTCACCTTCAATTCTGGTTTGGCGATATACCAGTCCCGAGATGACATAGAATCCATGGCGTTTGCTGCGGTTTCCATCTTGGACGTTGTGCTCCTGTTCGCATGGCGCCTCGCGTGCTACGAGCGGCGGCTTGACGGCTGCTCGCCGGGGATAGGCCGCCGTTTGGTTGATCACACGCCGAAGGCCACAGTCTGGTGGATCACGCTCGCGCTAGCGTACAAGCTGGCGCGAATCATTGCTCTGTCCACATCGTCGCTGCTGCTCATGGCGGTGGCAGCTGGCGCAACTGCGTTTGGGTGCTGCTGCTCGTTCTGCCTCCACCGAGATGGCTGGTAATTAATTCAGACCCGCTGTGTTATTGCAGCATGCAGCTTTGGTTTATGCGCACATGTATATCAGATTATCAGGATCAACTTTTCTGTACGGCATATATAAGTTGCAACAAATTAATATTAGCTCAATCTGGTATCTCGATGGCTTTTCAATAGCATTCATTTTTTCCTTACTTAATTTACGGTTTTGTTTGCTTGTTTCCCGTTTTTCTTTTCTTTGGCGGATGGTTCTCTTCGCTCTACGTTGTATGAGGATTTTTTTCTTCTATCTTAATTAAAATTATTTTGCATATTCTAAAAAAATCGATTTAACAATTAGTTGAAACCATCTTTATTTAATTTGAACCATGCAACATAGCGCAACAACTCCAAACCTGCCAAAAACTAAACTTGTATATGTACAACAATTAAACGGCTAATCATCATAAACATAGCTGTGTATGAACCACGGAGATTTTCTACAAACACGTTATCTTGAAATCACGTGTATCTATTACAAGCAGACAACTACACAAGAATGGCCTCTATTTTGAGAATTGCTAAATAACCTTCGACAGTTTTTTGAAGGCAACACAATCGTTTTTCTATTCGTTAGATGTGCTCTACGATTCGTACGTGTTGTCACGTTGTGAACAGGTTATAGTCCGTGACTTATTTGAGAGGTTATTTGGCTACACTTTAATAGTCTGTATAGTGCATGCATGATGTATCACTCTGTATATTACAAGCATGATGTATCACGCATAGCACTTTAATCGTCTTTTGTTAAAAAAAAGGGTCGAATTTTCATCCGTCCGATATGATTTGAGATTTGCACTTTTTCTCATATGATAGATTGGGTCCGATTTTATTGTAATTTTTTCTTCGGAATATAACGGGTTCACCACATTGCCGTATTTTGTCGGTATAGAATTTCATTTTTGTCTTTGTTTTTGCACAATCTCTCAAAGTATATGTTAGATTTTGAATCATGTGACAGAAATATGAGTTATTAAGACTTTTGAGAATAATTACAGTGACCATGAACAAATATTATAGTGACCATGAACAAATATTACATAAAGAATTTACTGTAATTTATATATAATGAAGTTGTAAATGAACTAAGCCCATAGCCAGATTAACTTGTTTGAAGGGGGGAGCGGATCCATTAGGAATGGGCTATCGTTGATCATCTGGTTGATGGGCTTCATACGAGAGTTCAACGTGTGGTGCAGGATCTGACAGATTTTGACTCACAAAAACAATCGAATTTTCAATAGACAGTCCTTTTTGCTATGTATGCCTAAGAGCATCTACAACAATCCACCTCAGCTGTTACTAAAGGGTTGCCACATCAGCTTTTAGATGATGTGGAGGAGAGAAGATGAGGAGAGAAGGTGAAACTGTTTCTACATGAAGAAACTATCAGATTGTTAATACCAAGACATAAGAAACAACAAAAAACTCTATTGGAGCTTAGTTGTTACCTAAACACTCATTTTGTGGGTCCCACTGCCTACCAACAAAAATCTACCGGATCTTATGCAGCCCGTCTTCTTGGCTTCCCCCGTAGATGATATGATAAATGAGCCAAAACATATAGGCAACAAAGCTATACCCAATTGTTTTGATCATCAAGAATCATGCACACTTGTAGCAATTAAAGTCTTAGATACAAGCTTAAGAAACAATCCATTGGAATGCTTTTTTTCTTTTTATTAGATTAGATACTCTCTCTCTTCTTAGTAACAAGCTAAGAAACAAACTATTGTAGATGCTCTAATTCTCAATAATAAATGCTTATTCTTCCCTAAAAAAACAGCATATTCTTGTCTCTTGCAGGTTTGATCAGCCGCGCCACGAAGCAACCTTGCCTCGTGTGCAACAGTTGTCGAGACAAACTCACACAGCCAGTTAATTGGATTTATATATGGTCCGTATATACAAGATTTGACTGTTTTCTCAGCCCCAAACAGTCAAATTTTAGTTTCATTTATAACTTTATTATACATAAATTACAGTAAATTTTTTATGTAATTTTTGTTCGTGGTCACTGTAATTATTCTCAAAAGTCTTAATAACTCAGATTTCCATCACATGATTCAAAATCTAACATACACTTTGAGAGATTGAGCAAAAACAAAGACAACGACAAATAGAAAAAAAATGGAATTATATACCTACAAAATACCGCAATGTGTTGAACCCATTATGTTTCGAAAAAATCATAATAAATTCGAACCCAATTCATCAGATGAGAAGAAATGCAAATCTCAAAGCATATCGGGTGGATGAAAATTCGACTATTTTGACAAAAAGAAATGAAAATATCAAAGCATATCGGGTGGATGAAAATTCGACTATTTTGACAAAAGAAAACATTCGAATGTTGTTTAGCAAAACCGTTTATACATATGGGATCGAGGAGACACTTTGGGATGTAATATAGATAGGGGTGTGCTTGAAAGCCCTAGGTCGAAGAAAAAAAAGTTGAGGATGTAATATAGAGTACGACAGATCAAGGTGGTAAAGGGTGGGGTTTCATGCAAGCCAACCTGGGCGTGGCTCCTCCTTCTGTTTTGGTATCTTTATATGTATAGTTAAGAAGGGTGACAAGCTTCGTTGAAAATTGTAGTGGATTATGGTAATCTTGCATGGCGGCACTACTTTTAGATATATTTTTTTAATTGTGAGCACCCGGATTTATTAAGCTCATAATACTTAGTCATCCAATTGACCCTAGTATTATCAACCAAATAAACCCAGTCTCGAGAGATGTATACTCCCCAGAATGCAGTATACATACCTCACAACAAAAGAATGTATCAATTCCATACAACACATAGTACATAAGCAACAAACCAGAAGTTAATATTAATAAGGATAGGTTATTACAAAAGAGGGGCCTTCAGGCCAAATAACAACAAGAACTACAAGATAACAATGAAGCAAAAGTGCCATAAAGATGGCTATAACACAAAGCCAATCGGTGTGCCTTAACCCTAGGCATCCGACCGACCGCCAAGCTAGTCGTCGAAGAAGTTGCAACACGTAGCACAAAAGAGAGGCTCTTGGAGCTCACCTCCTTCCTCTGCAACAAAAGCCACAAAATGCCACAACCACGGCGAGATGAGTACATAAAGTACTCCATAAGACTTACGTGTGAGATAACAGAACTATAAATAGCTACATGCAAGCTTTATTTAAGTGGATGAGGCTTTGGACTCATTTTAGCATAAAGCAAGTTTCATTTGCAATAACATAATAGATGGAAGGCAATTTGGCAAAGCATTTTAATTGTTGAAATAACAACGAGATAATAACATAGTAACAACAACAAGATCAACCTGGAAGTGACTAACCCAAGTCACCACAACAATAGCATGAACTCCCCGTTCATGCCAACCATGTCAAGTTTTAATTAAAGGTTGTAGTTTAATTCTTACGGGAAATAACCAAGCGTGTCCATAACCTAGGACGAGGCTATTGAATAGTTTTATCCTGCGAGGGTGTACCAATGTACCCACACGTCGGACCGCCTTTCCTTTAAGCACACTACCTTTGGTGTGCTTAAGACGCTAAGTCCTCGAGACATTTCCAATGGGCGATGCTAATTCGACCAAGACAACCCACGGGATAAGGACCCAATGGACACCTAACCGGATGCGCCATTGCTCCATTCCCACACCACACACACACACATTTTATCTTTAAAACACACCAACCGAAGCGACCCCAATTAGCACCGCCCAAAGTACTTAGTGAAGAGAGGTCCCATATCCCCCTCGTGTGGTTAGCACGCAATATTGCTTGGATCAATGGCGCAAGAATTCGGTCCTTGTTGACTCAGGCATACCACCATATTCCAAAAATCGCACCAACCATCCAATATGCCCAAGTCTAAATCAATCTTTTATTTTCAGTTTTTGATTTTACAAATTAATCAAAGCACAAGTGCTGGACATATAGGAGTAATAATCAGTTTTGAGTGATCAAGACCATCGACTAAGTCGATGATCGCCCATAACTACCGAAAACTAAGCATGTCTAAGCCATTTAAATCGAAACTACTAAATGATAAGAGCTCATCCAACGAACTCCCACCACAGCAAATAACCTAGGCTCATGGTAGTAGAGGATAAACAATTCCTACAGATTATGCAACTATAGGCTTGCTAGCGATATTTTAACACAAAGTAGCATGCATACATACAAGTAAAACAATATATTAAGCTTTAAAGTAATGAGACAAAGATGGAAATGATCAAACTGCTTGCCTTGTTGTTGCAGGTCAAGTTGTGGCAGAGGGTCACTCTCGGGATTACCACAAATGTCGAAACCTAACGGAAAAGCGATAAAGAACCGATAAGAACGACGAAAGTAATCAAGGACAGCACAGCAAAAGAACTCCAAACACTCTGAATTTTCTACAGCAGTAGGAGGATGATTTTTAGGGAATTTTGCAACAAGAACCAATTGATTTGGATTCTCAATGCAAAAGTTATGAGCAAAACAATTCTACTCATTTCTAAAAACACCAAACTGCACTATTCACTAATTTAATTATGAGGCAACATTTTCTAGAATGGTGGTGATACTGAGATTTTTACTGTAAAACCAGCACCTCATGAGATGAATAACACAATTGAGTTCACCTCATTTGGAGCTATTATGCACTTTCTACAATTTTTCAAAAACAAGAACTTGAACAAAATTATAATGCACAAGTCCTCATTTTTATAACAGCAACATGCTCAAAACTAATTTTCACAGTGAGTTCATTAACAGAGGAAACCAACAAAGTTGGTCTCACCCAAAAATAATCTACAGAGCATTAGTTATGTATTTTACAAGTTAAGCATTAATTTGAGTGTACACTTAAAGTGAGTTTTAAAATCTAATGGCAAAACTGTGCTCTGGAGCTGAACTCAACTTACAATCATTTTTGGATTAAAGTCAAGTTCAAGACAGAGCTAACACAATTTGAATGACCTCATTAGGATTTAAAACGAAAAAGATATGAAATTCTAAAGTTATACCTTTTCCCGTTCACAATTTTAACAGATCTTGGAATTTCTAAAACCCTAAAGACATGGGAGGTCATAAGCGGCTCAGATCACGCGGGAGGTCCTCAACGGTTGAGATCTTCCAAAGGAAGATCTAAACTATCAAGATCTCCCGAGGAAGATCTAAATCGTCAGACCTCACAGGGAGGTCTGGACGGTCCAGATGTTCCAAGGAGGACTTTGATGGTCCAGATCGTCCGAGGAGGACCTTGGCGATCAAGATCTACCCGGGAGGTCATGAATGGTGAGATGACCTCGGGAGGTCCTAAGGGAGGTCCTAACGTCGCAGACCTCCAGGGAGGTCTGGACGGCCACGATCGCAAGGGGAGGTCTTGGACGCTCAAGATCTCCTCGGAGGAGGTCATGGACGTCCCAGAGCTCGCGACCACGTGCTTGCGCGCACGCACGTGCTTGGACATGAGATTAATGCGCACGGGACAACGAGGAAGTCCGCGCGCGGGAGGTCTTAAATGCGCGCAAGGGGAGGATTAAATGCAGTTAAGACACGCCAATGATTTCAATGATTTGAGCATATGATTAGCGCATTTAACGCGACAAATCTTTGTCCTAAAAACGACAATGGCGCCACTGCCTTGTCCAACAAAGACCCGGGTTTGAAGAGATGGTCCTCGCCGGTGATGTAGGCCTCGCCGGCGACATCCAATGGTACCACTGAGTGCACAATAACTTTGCGCACCCAGTGGACCTCCTCTCAATGGCGGCGACGGCCTTAAACGCCGGCGAGCCGGAGAGGGGCACGAAGGCACCACACGGCAAAATCCAAAATGCGAAATAAAGCTCCGCGACATCCATGCAAGCGTGTGCCCAAATAAAAGCTCCGCAACCTCATACATGCGGGTGCCCAGCGCTAAAGGACTATCAGGGAGTACAGGAGGTCCTAAGGTCTTTGAGGAGGTCGAGGAAGGAGGACCGGTCTTGGGGAGGAAAGGTGCTCCACGGCCAACGCTTGACTCCAAGCTCCACTTTGTCCCCTCTGCAAATGCCCAACAAATCAAGTTAGGACTTGACTTCCAGGAGGTTTTGGGAGCACAATTGGAGAAGAGGTTGAGCGAGAGCCATCGAGGCCTTTGTGCCACCGAGGGCTCAAGCTTCCAACAATGGCGGCCAAGAGTGGAGATCGAGGAGAGGAAAGCTCAAATGACACGGTGCAAGCCTAAGCTTAGAAGTGTGCCAAAGAAGCCAAGGGAGGAACCCAAGGGGGGTTTTATACTTAGGGCACAGGAGGTCATGGACCACGGGTTAAGCTCATGGTGAGCTTGGCCCATGGGTCGGTCTAGGGCTTGGACAAGATGTAAAGTTGACATGGTGACAAAGCTAGCAGAGGCGAGAGGCGGAAAGTCGACTGCATTTAATGCGGTCGACAAAGAGTTGTTATAAGGTACAGTGGGCGGACACGCATTAACTCCTCGCTCGAGAGCACGCATGCGTGACCAAGGAAGGAGAAGAACAGGGGAGGTCATTTTGACCGTTGGATAAGACTTCAGGGAGGTCCTAGCCCTCCGATGGCATTTTTGAACCGTTACGCCAAATTGACTGGGAGGAGGTCCCAGCCACACGATCAAGGATGGGGAGGTCATGGCCTCACGATTTCCTTAATGTGTATGCTTGCGTGGGAAAATGGGACAGAGGTCCAAAGCGTTGGATCTCAATCAGCAGTGCGGACCTCTGTGAGGTCTTAACTGCACACGAACTTCGAACACGAGGGGAGGTCATGGCCTTTGGATCTAAATCCAAGGGCGCACAACCAAAGGGAGGTCTGATAGTTAGGTTGAGAGGAGGAGGTCGCGACCATGGATTTTTGATCCAATGGCTGTGACCTCATGAAGGTGGGATGTGGACTTTGAGGTTTGATAACAAGGGGAGGTCAGAGCCGTGGGATTTATATCTAACGGCTACGACCTCACGTGCGCGGGGAGGTCAGATGCGCACAAGGCACTAGGAGGTCGTGACCGTAGATTTTAATCTAACGGTGCACAACACAAGATGGGGGAGGTTGGGAGCGCTTCATAACGCAGGGAGGTCGTGGGCTGTTGGATCTGATCCAACGGCTACGACCTCAAGTGAGTACAAAATGGAGGTCAAGGTGGTTTGAGCTCGCGGGGAGGTCAGGGCCATGGATTTTTGATCCAACGGCCAAGACTTGATGAGGTGGGGAGGTCTTTGCGGTATTGATCGCAGAGGAGGTCGTGGCGGTTGGATGTTAATCCAACGGCTACGACCTGATCAAGGTGGATAGGAGGTCTGCTGGGGTGCAGACAAGGTTGGGCTGGACCCGACTTTGCAATGAGCTAGCCCAAGGAACAGATGTAGGCTTTTAAATTTAGTTTTTAACAGCTGAAACTTAGCAGAATTATTTGAGATAGCAAATGAACTCCAAAATTCATGAAATTTTAACTGGAGCTTGCTGACCATGAGATTAACCTTGCATAAAATTTCCAGAGGTTATTATGCAATGCATTTTTCTCAGGAAATTCATTAAGGTTGTTCAAGGATTTGTTTTACCTCCACAATTTATCAAACAAGTTTTACATCTTTTGATATTTTTCAGAGGGGTCCCACATCAGATTTAGGACCAAGGAAAATATTTTTCAAATGTTTGGCACAAGATTTAAGATGATTGGAAAAGGAGTTTGACTTTTGGTCAACAAGAGTTTTGTGTTTTTGGATTACACAACTCTTGGACAAGAATTACATGAGAGATTAGGGGTTTTCAAGATGTGAGAAAAAGTTTTAATTTCTACACATATAATTATACTTGAACAAACCCTGTTTATACAGTTGGGATGTTACATTAATATATTTGGCTACTTGCTTTTTGTAAACCATATTGCAAAAGGGGCTTTGTTGTGTTGGAAATAACAGAAAAATTTGTGATAGTTATCGCTGAAAAACAAATTTTGTTAAACTTTAACCTGATCCACCAAGGACAGTGCTAAACTCTTGATTTTTTTTAAAAAAATAATATTATTTAAAAAAATTTACAAAACTAAATAGTCGCCCCAAAAAATTACAAAATTGGGTCCATGTCGCCACTTGGAATAGCGACAGGCTCCTATCGTCATTCCAATTGGCGATAGGGACCCTCTTTACTCCTTGTCGCCAGTCCAACTTCCTGTCGCCAATTCAACAGGCGACAGGAAGTGAACAACATTCTTGTCACCAATTGAACTAGCGATAGGAAACCACATGATCATGTCAACAGATCCATCTATATAAACCCCAAAAATTAGTCCAAATGTCATTTTAATTCTAGAAAAAAAAAGAAGATAGAGGAGGAGATGGGGAGAAGAAAGTAAGCGAAGCCTTGCCAGTTCGTAGTGGAGGATAGAGAGACGGAGCATTAGACTCGGTCAGCCATTTTGTAGGTACAAGTTTTTGTAACTTTGTACATTATGTCAAAACCTTGTCGGTTAGCAAACAAAAATAGCGACATATAATTCAATAGATTAGATAATTTTAGTAAAATTATGTAGTACATCATTTAAGCTGTGTATAGCCTAGTTCATCGTGCACATATTATGAATGTTCTTTTACCCGAACGATTTAGGATAAAACTGCAGAAATAGGAAGACATCTATTACAAATCTGTAAAAAAAATGTAGAGTAGCTAAGTAGGGTAGGTAGAGCGTAATCAAAATAATCTCAGCTTTATGTAGCTTCCCCTTTGTGCGCGATAATTATATTGTCAATACCGAAAATTAATTTTAAAAATGGAAAATAGCATGACACATCTTAAATTGTAAAAACAAATACAGAGTTGCTACATAGGTTACGTAGAGATGAATTAAAATATTGTGGTCATTATTTTTTGTTTCTATTTGCACACGGTAAATATTTAAGCAATGTTGAAGACACTTTTCAAATAAGGAAAGTAGCCAGATACCTATTGCAAAGCTGTAAAATTTTTAGAGTAACTTAGTACGGGTTGTAGAGTTTGTGCACGGTAATTATTTTGTTAGTGCCGAAAATTGTTAAACCGAAAAGGCGACTAGAGGGAGGGTGAATAGGAGCACGATCTCTTTTTCTCCTTGATCGAATTCAATACTAATTTCACTCCAATAGCTATGAAAGCTATGAAGATCAATATACAAGCACAATGGAAGACTTGTATTGAATCCAATCAAAACCCCAAAGCAAATAGACAAAAATCATGAAAACTCAAACCCAAATTAGTTGGGCGGTCAGACCTCCATTTACCTTGCGGTCTGACCACTCCTATGGGTGGTCGAACCGACAAATAGTTGGCGGTCTGACCTCCAGGCCAATGAACAGTAAAATCAGCCCGAACTCAAAATCGCAAATTGGTCTAACTTTTGATCCACAACTCCAAACTTCACGAAACTTGAAACATACCTTCTTTAGGATGTCAGGAACCTATTCCAATCAACGATCATGAAGATCGTTGCCAAAGTTCCGACCTTTTTCCATTTGAGTGAAGGTTGCTTCAAAACCGAGTCAAAACCAAAATATGATCTAAAGACTTGCTCGTGGGTAGATGATGATGAAGATGATCCTAGACGCATTCCCACATGTCACAGCAAGCAAGATCCAGGCCAGAAACCAAAGGAAAACCAACGGATCAAAGAAAGCCCCAAAATCATAAAATAGAGAGTAAGAACAAAAAGAGACTCATCTTGTGAAATCTTGCTTAGATTGATTTGAGATTGATGTTGATTTACAGCCACTCCATCTAGGGGGACAAAGGCTCAACACATGACCACACAACCAATCCAACTCCTTAGAACCCTAACATCTCTACTATTCTCTCCTAACCCTAAAACACAAACTAGGGTTTTAGATATGAGGGTTGGGGGGTGCACAACCAGCACCCTCCCCTATTTATAGTGGAAGCTAGCTTCTAGAAGGATTTCCCTAATGGGCACCCGTTAAGCCCACACACAAACGGGTTTCACTTACGCACGTATTTTAAAGCGTCGTCTTCATCTCCTCTTGACCTGAACCGCTTCTCCTTGCGCCGTCTTACGCCGCGGGTTAGCAAAAGGTCACCAAGGCGGTATTTAGGTGAAGTTACCAAAATACCCCTTCTCGATCCTCTCCGAAGACCGAGTCCAATCTTCATGAAGCAATCCCATGCTTCACCACGTGTAGGTTGATCAACGACTCTCTTTATGTCGGCAAGTCTCTCCCATCCGGCTTCCACTGAAACCACCATAGCACTTGCACCGACCCCTGCGCCGCTTGATGCAACCCACCGAACCGAACTTCTCGTTCGGTCATCCTTGTCTATTTTGCACCATACTTGAAACCACTGACTTCACCCGGCATCCTTGATCGTTCTGAACCTCAGCTCTCCAAGCCTAGTCCCGATCATCCTCACCATTGACCATCGTTGATCTCCAAGCGTCCTGCACAACAATAGACAAAGAAATCGATTTCGGGAACAAGTTCTTCGTAACTTGACCCACATTAGTCAAAACATGCATCATGCAACACATATGCACTGAAACCCATGAACTTGACCTAACCATCAAACATCACCACCAAGTTGGCCGATGAACAAGTGAAAATCGGTTAGACCACCACACATTGTCCGGTCTGAGCGCCCACTAGCCGGTCTGACCGCCCAGACTAGGTACTTAGCCAAATTTCCATCCTAGAAATCCAAAACCTTCTGGAATTTTCAAACAAATAGAACTTTTGACTCGTAACTCCAAAAATTATGAGACCAAGTGTAGAAGAAACCCCTCTCTTGCCTACACCCTCTATTTTTGGCCTGACTCTAAACTCAAAAGTCCCTTTATGGCCGGTCAGACCGCCGCCTCTTGGCCAGTCAGACCACCAGCCTCTTGGCCAAAGCCAGGGCCGGTCTAACCGCCATAGGTGGCCGGTCAGACCGCCACACAGGCCAGTCTGACCGCCACCTTGGCCGGTCTGACCACCTGAGCCCTGACAGAACTTGAACTTTGCCGAAAACGCGTGTTTCGACAAACCTTCAACGCCATTGCCAATTGTATCATCATCCTAAGATCGTGAGCATATCCCCATGATATCCACAATCTCTCCCTTGCTAAACACATTGGCAATTTCCCAAAAATATAAGTTTTGAGGTTTGAAACTGAAAATACTCACGTTTTCGCGCAAAGGCACAACTTGGTCCAAAAGCAAGAGAAAGCAATGAAAATGACCAAGTTGGCTTCAGATTAGCATAGGCAAGTTAGATCGAGTAAAAGAAAGCAAGAAAGCTTCGATTTTCAGTGAAGAGTCAAAAATCTCACTTAAGGTCCATATGAAAGAACAATTGTTCAATTTGACCTTTGATCATTGTGAGGTTCCAAAAATTACAAATCAAGTTCAGAAAAGGCAATAAGATCATAAGAATACAAATTAAATGCTCACCCTCACTATGATTTAACATTTTTGTTACATCTTCTCCCCCTTTGACAATAGAGTCATCAAGGAATCACGCCTTCCTCTCATCTAGAGATGACAAATGTAGAAATGAGAAAAAAGCATAAGAAAGAGCATGCATGAAATGCAATGGAGTGGCTTTATTTCTTTTTTAAATTTTCAATTTTTAGTACGAGAAGCTTTGGAGATTACTCAAAAGAACAAGCTAGCATTTCTACTATTACACAATACATATCAAGCCTGAAAGTGCTAGCAAGATCATGTTAAGACATATATATCAAAGCTAATCTAGAAGGCTTAAGATAAAACGATGACTTTTTAACAATTTAAACAAAGCTTCAAATTTAGCAAGTTCATCAACAGGGATCCTAAAGTGATAATGGCCATGTCAGAATGTCAATGTGAGATCAAGAAGCTAACAACGACCATTCTAGAGACAAAAGTCCTAAATCAAATCATTTTGCTCAAAGAACCTGAATCACCCATTTTTTTACAACCATTTTTCATTTGCAATGAATATTGAAGTTGATTAAAGGTCTATCTTAGTGAAGAAGATCCTATACTAGGAGCCATCCACAAACTCTTCCTAAGCTTCAACCAGGGCGACAAATCTTGAGGTTCATGTCAATTTTGACAAGCAGTCCCTATGAGATCGTCTGGATCATCAAACTATCTCCAAGTTCATGTCTTTGACATGCAGTCTCGTGAGAGTAGTTTGGCATAATTTAACCACATGAGAATCTTAAATTTTGATTTTTTATTTTTCACAAGAGCAGTTATTGATTCACAGGGGAACAAGAAGCTCAAGAAATGTTCAATCCTAGATTCAAGAGTTAACAAAACAATTTTGATAGGGCCAGTGTCACAAAAGGATCACTAATTGTGCAACTAGCTAAGAGATCCACAAATTGGTGGATTACCTAAGCTAAGAGATCCACAAATTGGCGTTACAACCAAGAGACAAGAGAAGTGCCTAAGAAGTGACAAGTGCCTAAGGTACTCTTCCTATCTAGCCGACAACCCGCAAAATCAGAATCAGAAAACCCCCGAATGGACAAGGAAGAAGATCAAAAATACCAAATACCATACTGGAGGGTAGAGTGAAGGTACCTGAAAATACGCTTGACGGCTTGGCGATGGAAAGTCCTCAGAGACGCCTGAAACCTCACATAGAGGAAGACCGCGAAGTGGATGTCTGGTCTTAAAGCCATTAGGTAAAGAAGGGAGCCGATCATGCTGCGGTACTCACGTTGATCCACGGCTTCTTCTTCCATGTTTGGATCCAAAACAGTCGAAATCGCCATGGGAGTAGCGATCGGCTTACAGTCATCCATCTCGAAGCGCTTGAGCAAATCCTTGGTGTACTTTGTCTGATAGATGAAGATCCCTTCCTTGCATTGCTTGATTTGAAGCCCCAAAAAGTAGTTGAGCTCTCCCATCATACTCACCTCAAATTCCCTAGACATGGTATCAGAAAAGCTAGAAACAAGAGTATGAGAAGAACCACCGAAAATAATATCATCTACGTAAATCTGAACAAGCAGGAAGTCATTGATATGCCTAAGAATAAATAGAGTCTTGTCTATCTTACCCATCTCAAATTTATTCTTAAGGAAGAAGGTCTTAAGTCTATCATACCAGGTTCTAGGGGATTGCTTAAGACCATACAAGGCTTTGGATAGCTTGAAAACATGATGTAGATGCTTGAGATTCTCAAAGCCTGGGGGTTGCCTAACATACACTTCCTCCTCTATGTAACCATTCAGAAATGCACTCTTAACATCTATCTAATGCAGCCTAAAGCCCTTAGATGCAGCAAATACAAGCATAACGCGAATGGCTTCTAATCTAGCAACAAGAGCAAAGGTCTCATCAAAGTCTAACCCCTCAACTTGGCGAAAACCTTGAGCTACCAATCTAGCCTTGTTTTCTAATCACAGAACTATCCTCACTTTGTTTGCTTTTGAACACCCAACGGGTTCCTATCACATTATGACAACTAGGAGGCTTTACTAGGTTCCAAACCTTGTTCCTCTCAAAGTTTTCTAACTCCTCATGCATAGCATTAACCCAGCTAAAATCAGATAAAGCATGTGATATATTGCAGGGTTCGAAAGAAGCAACAAATGCAGAATCGGAGTAGAGACTCGGATCGTGATACTTGGAGCGAGTGACTCGCTCATGAAGATGTCCAATGATCTGATCCGGAAGATGATGCCTCTGAATGTGAAGTGGAGCGTCCGGGGGAGATAGCATCTCTTCGACCTCCGTAGGTACTACTGATGATGAAGATGCAGCAGGAGCCTTAATTGGAGGTGAAGTAGTCTAAGTAGGTTCTTGAGCTGGAATAGGAGCGTCAGCAGCGGTGGGAGAGCATCATCGACTCCATCATCATCTTCCTCTACAAAAATGCTCTCTGTCGCCTGTGTATCACCTGAAACATCTGATCTAGCACTAGGGCTAGTCTCATCAAAAGTGACATTGCATGTCTCCAGGACAACGTTAGTGTTGGACCCAGGTTTAACATCCCAAATCCTCTGTGTATTTCTAAACTAGTCCCATGATCAGTAGCTAGTTCACACAGTGAACAGATATGGTAACATCCATAAATCACACAACTTTATTAATAATCAACAGAGTTTATTACAAGAAAGGCTTACAAACCAACAATAAACAAACACAGTGGAAGACGATGAATAAATAGTGGAGTCCAGCTGATCTGCCACAGACAATCGACTGGGGTAGCGGCCTAGTCGTCGAGATCCACACCGGTAGCGAAGTCCTTCTCCTTTGAAATTTATTTGCATGAAGCAAGGATGAGCACAACTTCTGTACTCACAAGTTACACCCAATAATAGATTATACTTCATGCAAGGATATAACAAAGGAAGGCTTATTGGTTGAATTTGCATAAAACAATGTTTTCTTTAAATACTTGTACTAAGTTCCAAAGTAGTTATTCTATAACTAAAATTTATTTTACAAATTCTCAAGTTTTATAGTCAGATAACATTCACACAAGAGTGGTGAAGGATATCTTCCTATCACATGGCTTTCTGCCCAATTTTCCATTTGAATAAACCAGTTGATAAAGTCTTTTCAAAAGAAAATCAAAGTCTAACTTTGAGCGGCAAATGCTAAACATGTCCATGACTGTGGACATGGCTATTCGAATAGTTTTAGACTCTGTAGAGGTTGTATAGCTTTACCCACAAGACATGAATTCTCTAGTTTGTTTGGCATTCCGTCGATACCACCGCTCACTACCTTAGGTAAGCAATCTAGAGCATGTGTCGAGGCTTTTACAATGCTTCATCCCACCGTAATCCTGCCTCGCTAAGGTTTCGCTTCCATTGGACTGTCCATCCTCCGGAAGCCCCCTCTTGCGCCAGGTGGAAATAAAAGTAGGTAATGATAGACGCCCACGCAACTGGATGGCACGACCACAGTGAAACGTTGCAAATTAGTTAGCCAGGTCCCGCCCACTTAGGACATGTGGTAGTACAGTGGAGTTTGGCAAAAGCGGCTCTCAGGCCAATCCTTAACTGACTTGGGCGACTTCCAATAAAAACCCTGGGCCTCGATCATAGAAATGACTCGATCCCGTGCATCAACATGCACCATCCAAACATCTATTTTGCCCAAGTCCAAACCAATTTTTATTTTTTTAACAAGTCAAATCATTTTATAAATTTCTATGGTAAAGACAATACCATAGAATCATCTTCAAATCATAGTTGAACTTTTGGTTAAAATTCTCCCAAATCAAGATTTTTGGTCTAAGCTTTAACTAAGCATAATTTTTTTTCAATCAAGAGCATCTTGTTAATACTAATGTATTAACCAGAGTTTTACCTAGGGTGACAAGGTATGGGGGACTAATGTCAAGACTTGTCAAGTACGAGATCAGTATGCAAACCATCAGTATTGTGATAATCCAATCTCCAGCATTTGTAAAATCCTATACTCCAATATCAATTAATCTAATCTACACCATATAAGTCTATTTCTATGATCCAACTTCAATTGATCCAACATTTAACTAAACTCTAATTCTATAATCCGTTATCAATCCATTATTCCTTAATAAACTATTTCTACTAATTCAACATCAATCCAATGACTATGTAATCCTATAATCAAATTTTTAGATAAACTGATATCCAATAACAATCTATTTCTAGAATCCAACATCAACAATTCAAGATTTGACTACAGATATCTATCTATCATCCAATCTTTATTATTCCAACATCAACAATAATCTACTTCTAAAATCCGATATCCAATAATTATTTATTTCGTAATCCAACCATAATAATCATGTAATCCTAGAATCCAATCTCTAATAATTATATAATTCTATAATTCAACATCCAACAAGTACTTCTACAATCCAATCTATAATAATTCACTCTTCGATAATAATCTATTTCTAATAATTCACCATCTATAAATCCAAAAATGATATATTCTAAAAATCCAACAAATATATACTTGTATAATCCAACCCAGATATATCTCTATAATCCCACTAAGATTTATTCCTAAAATCCAACATTCATCAATCATTTATTTCTATAATCCACATCCATCAATATTGCATTTGTACGGTTCAATCTCCAACAACTATTCAAACCTATAATCCAACAATCAACAATTGTATAATTATATAATCACTATCCAAGAATCATGCATTCCTATAATCCAACTTCCATCAATCATGTATTGCTATAATTCAATAATAAGGTATCTCCTCCAACAATAATGTATTCTTATAATCTAGATTTTTCAATTTCGAACTCCTGAATGCATCACAATCAGAAAGATTCTTCATACTGTCTGTCTTGACAATAAAGGGCTATATAATGGAATTGGTAATAACTATAAAGGTTAAAACAAGTATTTAAATTACATTGAATAGAAATAAGCATGCAATAATAATTTAAAATAGAATTTAAATAATTTTAAATCTGGGCTCAAATATGATCAAAGGTATAACTTGTCTTGCTCAAAAGTCTAGTCGTTGATTAATTCTGGTTCTTCGGACTTGTCAAAATCTATACGTGAAAATAAGCCAAATCCAAATAAAATCAAAAAATTACAAAATAAATACTGGAAATAGAGAATGAATTTAGGAGAAAGAATCAACGGATTTGGAGCTTGCATGCGAGAGAACGAATTTTTGGAAGGAATGAGACGTGTATGTACAAAGCATAGGCTGAATTATCTAGTAGCATTACTGTTCATCTTCTTTCTAATGAAACGAACAGAAAGCACTAGCTTGCTGCAGCCGAATGGAACATCAAAAAATCAGCATGCAGCCGCAAGAATAGCAAGCAGAAGATGGCAGAGGGCTGGTCGGCGGTGGTGGCTTACCAAACACTAGCAGTGGCAAAGGTGGTGCTTAGCTACTGTCAATGGAGATTGAAAGGATTGCTATCCTTCGAAGAATCAAAGGCTTGGAGAGAGTGCCAAGGATCAAAGAAGAGATGGCATGCCTTTATATAGCTGCAACTGGAAGCTGAACCATCGGGAAAACGAAGAGCACCGGCGTCGGTTCAGATGGAAACAATGAAACGCAGCGGTTTGCACTTGATGGGCTGCGCACTAGATGACTGTTCAATTGAGAGCATTGCATCGTGGAGGAGTTTAATGAAACTGTTTCTCATCAAAAGAAATTGATTTAAAGGCTTTGAATGGAGATGAATGAGAGAAAGAAGAAACGACTACCATTAATGGCAATAGAAGCTCATGGCTCGGCTGGGAGCATGGTAGGGCAAGGGAGAGGAGAAGGGAAGGTGGCGCGGTGGAGTGGGGCCGAGGTGGCGCTGCCGGTGATAGGGTGGCCGGAGTTGGTAGCTGAGCTGGGTGGTTCTGCCATGGAAGCTAGATAGCCAAGGTCTCTCGGTTAGAGAAAGATAGAAGAACAGGAAAGAAAGCTGGGAGGAAGAAAGCTTTTGGAATAGAGAGAAGAAAGAAAAGATATAAGGATGAGAGCGAGTAGATAATCAATAGAAACCAAATGCTCACGTTGGCAGCTCATGCATGCATGCTTCTGGATGTTAAGCGAGGAAATGAGGGGATGGGTGACCGAAATGGGAATATTTATTTATTTATTTTCGAAATTAAGATAAAACAACCAATCAAATATATTTTTAGAAGATAGCAAATAGAGTCTAAAAATTCTAGAAAAATTTACAAAAATTCCTAGAATTATTTTGAACTTAATAAAAATATTTCCAACTTATAATTGGTAATAGTTTTTGCACATAATTTGTTTTGGCTTTAAAATAATTAGGAAAAAGCTTTTAAACTTCCGAAAATTGTAGAAATTAATTAAAATTTTATTTTTCAACTTAAATCAAATAAAACTTTAAAGACTTCAATAAATTTTTATTTTTGACTTTTAAAACTTTAGAAAATCGAGAAAAGAAATCAAACTCTTTCAAATTTCAGAAGATCCAATAAAATAATAACTTTATTAATTTTTTTTTTGGAAACAGAACTTTGGGATGTTACAGTTAGTCTCAAGATTAAAAACCCGAAAACCCCTCGAATGTGCAGGATAACCCAGAAATAAACCATCAGAAGTTGTTGACTCAAAATTATCTAGGTTTCCTGTCTTGAGAATGAAACATTTAGCTCCAAAAACTCAAGAAATAAGAAACAGAGGGTTTTCTACCAAACCGAAGCTCATATGATGTCTTGCCCAAAGACGATCTCAAGAAAACACGACTGGCAATATGGCAAGCTATAGCAATTACTTCGGCCCAAAACCTCCTTGGAGTGCTATACTCATCTAGCATCGTCCTAGCTATCTCGACTAAGATTCTGTTCTTCCTTTCCACCACGCCATTTTGTTGAGGGACGTGTGAAGAAGAGAACTGATGCTTAATACCACGCTCAGCACAGAAAGAGGCAAATGAGGCATTCTTGAAGAGGTAAGTTATGTTCAGTATGCATCATAATTATTAATTTGACCCGACGTTGTATTATCCTAACATCATTCAACTATCCGGCCCGTCTCGCGGGGCATGTATGACTTTGAGACTGGCCACCACCGTGGGTAGCAAGGTGACAAGGGGAAGGGATCGATGCACCGCCGAAACTAATGATCTTTGTTCCAATTGACTTTATTTTTATTTCAAAAAGGTGCATATGTATCGTAGGTGTATTTCGGTTTGTTGCATCATGCATGTGGTCATTCCTTATGCACGTAACGAAACCCTGCACGCTGTGTAATTCACAACTTTATTATAAAGTCTATTTCAATTCGCAACTGCGTTGTAAAACAGTCGACTTCAAATCCCGTTTTCTTTTGGAATTCAATTCTTGCTATAGCAAGGTAAGGAACAACATAACAATAAAGGTCCAAAAGACGTGTTGTGGAAGTAGGCACTAAAAATAATGGTCTACATATCTTATGCAACAAATTATATCTCTTTTCCCCTAATATCTAGACAACATCGCGCATGGCAACCCTAAACCCAATTATTTTGTCTATTCTCTACTTCACATTACATTGTCTTCTCTGATTTTGCATTCCGAATTACACGGACACTTCAACGTATTGCCAAATTTTAAAAACAAAATTTAAAAATTCCGCTACACATAATTGTTTTTAAAAGATAGAGCCCTCCTGTCGCCAGTTCAACAAATGACAATAGAGTCTTGTCGCTAATTGAACCAGTGACATAAACCTCCCCCACTGTTTCCTTTGGCGACAGGATCCCTATCGCCAATTGAAATGGCGATAGGGACCTAGTTTTATAAAAAAATAGACTATTTAATTTTGTAATTATCTTTTAAAATAATAATTACTTGCGCGTATCACTTCTCCGTGGCGGCTGGTTATATGGCAACGCACCCCAAAAAAAACTGGCAAGAAGTGGATAGAAAACCGCTATAAGGCGGTCCAATCTCAGCCCAGTTACTTCCGCGTATCACTCTTACCCACTTCGCCACAGGCCCAAATTAGCTAAAGGTCACATGTTGGAATACCATAAAGCCCTCGCTGGATTTAAGGGCCCATAGTTTAATACTGTGCTACAAGGCTAGGCTAGGTTGAGGTTTCTAACCATTATCAGCACGCATAGTGTTTGATAACAGTAGAAAACTAAGCCAACCATGAGGGACAGTAGATTGAGACACAATATGGAGGAACCTCTTTTCTTTGTTGCTATTGATCTTTTAGAGTACATGGGAGGTTCTATTTAAAGACTAATACCCACCAGGGGTACTTTCAGTATTATACCCATCAACCCTAAGATTAGGGTTTCTTAACACTCCCCCTTGGGTGAATATCGTGTCATGCACATGCCTCATTAAAAACTCATCCCAAAAACTCAGTGGGAAAAAAGGATAGAGAAAAGAGTACATTGCATCCACAAGTTGTATTGCATCGTTGCCTCGTTAAAAACCTCCATGTGAGAAACCTTTAGGATAAACTCACTAAGTAAAAAGTGTGCAACCTTTCTACCTTATGGGTAATCATCAGGATTAATGTAAAACTTCAGGACCTTAAGTTGGTTATGATTCAGGGGTTTCTCCTCCTGACCCATACAACTTTCTAAGCTGCTTCATTCTAATACCATGAACGCATTGTTGGAAACCGGACGTAGGTAGAGACTTAGTGAATAGATTAACCAGATTTTCACAAGACCTAGTTTGTAGGATCTTTATTCTTCTGGAGTTCATAAGGATAGAAGAATTTGTGAGCAATATGTTTCATTATATTACTCTTAACATAACTCATTCACAATTGTGCAACACAAGCAGCATTATCTTTATAGATAATTGTGGGGATATCGACAGTGTTAATGCCATGTGACTTCTGGATATGGCTAATCACTAGTCTGAGCTAAACGCATTCACACGAGACTTCATATAGTGCAATAATTTCTAAGTGGTTGGTAGAAGTAGTTACCAAGATCTCCTTAAATGACTGCCAAGAGATGGCTGCACTATCACATAGAAATACAAACCAGTCTGAGATTTGGCACTATAGGGATCAAACAGATAGCCAGCATCCGTATATCCCACCATGGTTAAGTCTTGGTCCTTCTGGTAAAATATGCTAAGATCTTGCGTACCTTCGAGGTATCTAAGAAGAGTCTTAACGCTAGCCCAATACCTTCTGGTTCGAGCTATACTATGTTTAGCCAATTAATTGACCGCGAATGCAAAATTAGGCCTGGTAGGGGTGAAAACGGGCCCGATACGGGCTGATATTGCCCTTCCCATATCATAACCCATATTTTTTTTGTTGGATTTGGAGTCGGATATAGATACGAATTCGGGTTATTTGGTATACGGGCACGGGATGGATACGTACCAAATTCGGATCGAAAACGAATAAAATTTCACAGATAGTGCACGCGAAAACGTCATGAATCAAATTGTTCACAACAATTTCAAAGATAAAGGATCTGATTTGTATTACCAAAACTAAGAGCAGTTGCGACATCAACTACACACTAAACTAAACACTAAACTGAATTAGTCAAGCACCAGCTGAATTTGACACTCCTAACTCTAAGAGATGTCTATGGACATGCATATCGTGGGTAGACTGCTGCCAAGAGCCCAAGGCAAGTATATGTCGTGAAAGAAATTTCGCAAATGGTCCTCGCGATCTGCTAAAAGCCTGAAACCAGCGAGCGACACAAACAGCACCAGCCAGACTCAGATCCAACCCCCCTCCCGATCCTCTCAAACCCCCGCTCTAGATCTCGCGTCCCTCCCATGACCGCTGCCCCGCCTCAGATCTAACCATTCCCCTTGTCATGCAGGAGGAGAGATCTCAGCGCACACTATCATGGTGGGCACATGAGGCTTCACCGTTAGGACACAGGACTTGTAAGTCGAAGCTAGCTGAAGAAGATCAATTGCGAGGGGAGGAAGTGAAGTCGGCGCCTATCTTACCGCTTCGGTGATTTTAATTTGAACTGTTGGATTTCTTGTGTGCCGTTCGGACCACGTTTAGAGCGATTAGATCGGGTGTGTATCTTTCTCTTCAGTTCAAGACTTCACTGATCTTAAAGTTGATCGGACGGCTCTCATTTCATTGCGTTATTGCTGTCGACGTTTTACTTTTGTCGCTCTTATGGACTGCTTTGGAATGAGAAGGGTATCACAAACAGTATATTCTAGTTTTTTTTAGTCGTTAGCTTGTAGAACCCTAGCGCTACTACTTTCCCCTTCTCGCCTCTGAACCTCACCAAAGTCCAGGAAATACATCCAAGCAGATTCTGAAATTTTAGGATCTATCATTTGGTATCAGAGCATCTTCACGGTTCTTGGAGTGTAGATCTGGACGAACGAAGGTTGGAGCAATCGGAATATTTGCTACCGTAAAATCCCGGAGTTCAGTCAGATCTGGAGATCGGTGGATTTGGTTAAATGGTGGTAAGAACTCGTTCTCACGGATCGATTGAAGAGGAAGACCTCGAAATGGAAAACCAGGCGAAAATCCTTAAGATCCAGGAGAGGTTGAATGAGTTGGAGACGTTGAAGACATATGTTGCTGAGATTAAAGCATGTTGTTCTCTAGATTCGGCCCCGCAAATGTACCAGATAGTGATGCAGGAATAGTGGAACAATGGAAGTAGTGGCCAACTCTAACCGAAGCAGGTATGGGTTCACAATCTCAGTCTAAACACATAGATCTGCCTTGTAGTATATTACCTCAAATGGCCTCTGGATCTGTTCCAATCGGGAGGAATATAACCGGGAAACATGAAAAGCAACGAGGAGCTAGAACCTCAACTCCATTTTTTGTTGAACCGAATACAGTATTGCCAATTCCCCCTCCTATTTTCTCACCAGCAATCAGATCTACGGTTCAAGCTGAGATGGGGACACGGCTAGGGGAAAGTCAGGTGGGACAGCAATTACCCGTAACTGTGAACCCAGGGGCTGCACAAGGAGTCAACCAGGGAATGGGTGTGCATCCAGTACCTCCATGGACATGGCAAACCGCCATCCAACCGGCTACAGCCCAATCGTACCACCATCCAATACTTAACATGAACCCGAGTCAGGAAACTGTCTGGAACCCGGGTGGTCTAATTGGAAATATGGGCTGGAACATCAATAGTGGTGGACATCAATATGCTGATGCAGTGATTAGAGGACCCAAGTTAGAACTACCATTGTTCACGGGTGAGGAACCAATTGGTTGGTTGGAGCAATGTGAGAAATTTTTTGAAATGGCAGGTACTCCAAGAGAACAGTGGGTGAATCTAGCAACCGGTCACTTTGTGGGGAGGGCTAACACATGGTTTACAGGTATTGGCATAGCATGACAGGTGTTGAATTGGCAGCAATTGTGCTCAATGATAGCAGATCGATTCTCAATAGCAAGTGCACATGAGGCAGTAGAGAAGCTTCAGACTATGAAACATATGGGCAGTGTGGAAAAATATATTGATTACTTTGAAAAATATGTGGAATTGGTAAGAAGGGTTCATCCTTATCTTCAAGAAGCTTTCCTATTGAGTTGTTTTATTGGGGGTCTAAAGGATGAAATCAAGTATAGTGTGAGTAGTCATCAACCTAAGGGTCTATTGGAAGTTTACTGGTTTGCCAAATTGGAGGAAAAGGCAGCAGCAGCCAGGAGACCAAATCAGTGTTAGCCGCAACAAGACTGGTATGACTTCATTACAGTCAGGTACAGTCAAGGGGAGTAACATAGAAGTAAATGAAAGAGGAAAATTTCAGACACAAGAAGGACACAAAAGAACGTGTTGGCATTGCAATGAACCATGGGTTCCGGGACATAATTTGAAATGTAAAGTCAAGAAGGCCTTACACACTATATTGATGCAAGGAGATAATGAGTTGGGAGAGAATACTGTTGACATGGAGATAGCAAAAGAGTCAGGGGTCACAACCGCGCCTGGAAGCCCTGAAGAAATCGGAGAGACTACTGAGAATGAGCAGCTCTTGGTTATTTCCAGTTAGGCGATGTTGGGAGTATCCAGTCCTACAACCTTTTCTTTGAGAACCGTAATTGGGGGGAAATCTGCAGTATTGTTGGTGGATAGTGGCAGCACACACTCCTTCATGGATTATGAATTTGCAGTTAGGAGCGAATGCGAACTTCTGTATCAACCGGTTAAGAAACTAACAGTAGCCGGGGGTGGAGAATTATGCACAGAAGCTAGAACTGGGAAGATCTCCTATATGGTGCAAGGATGTCCTTTCGTTACTTCGTTTCACCTACTCAATCTCAAAAGCTATGCCATCATTCTTGGGGCTGATTGGATATATGAACACAGTCCAATTGGGCTAAATCTAAAGTCTAGGGAGCTGACAATTGTTAAGGAAGGGAAACAGGTGAAATTCAATGATTATACTCTTCCAGATAAACACTATTTGGTAGGAGTGACCAGGTTGGAGAAAATCATGAGGAAGGAAGTGTTGGTTTGTATGATCTAGATTAATCGGGCTCAGGAAGAAGAAAACTTAGTGGTAAGGGAGTTGCCAATAGAGGTGTAAGAGTTATTGCAGCAATATTCGGATATTTTCCAGGAACCTAAAGGGTTGCCTCCAAAAAGAGAATGGGACCATGGAATACCATTAAAAGGGAATGCAGAACCACCTAATATAAGACCCTATAGAACTCCTCATCATCAAAGGGAAGCCATGGAGGGTATTATCATGGAATTACTTGAGTCTGAAGAAATCAAGGCTAGTGTGAGTCCTTATTCTTCCCCGGCTATTATGGTTAGAAAAAAAGATGGTTCTTGGAGATTGACAATCAAGAACAAGTACCCAATACCAATCATAGAAGATCTTTTGGATGAGTTACATGGGGCAACTATTTTCTCTAAGTTGGATCTCAGATCCGGCTACCATCAAATCAGAATGGCAGAAGACGACATCTCAAAGACAGCTTTTAGAACTTACTCAGGCCATTATGAGTACACTGTTATGCCATTTGGGCTAACTAATGCCCCTACTACCTTCCAATTTCTTATGAATCATATTTTCCGTGATCAGTTGAGAAAGTCCATACTTGTATTCTTTGATGACATCTTAGTGTTCAGTAAGAATCTAACAGACCATGTACAACATTTATAGCAAGCTTTCCACATATTGAGATAGAATCAATTATTTGCAAGGAGAAGTAAATGCAGTTTTGCTGTGGCTGAAATAGGCTATTTGGGTCATATTATCAGTGGTTCTGGGGTAGCAACCGATCCAATGAAGATAACTGATGTGGTTAATTGGCCTACACCGAATACAGTATCCAAATTGAGGGGGTTTTTGGGTTTGACTGGATATTATAGAAGATTTGTAAGAGGGTATGGAAAGATTTGCCAACCACTCTTTGACATCTTGAAGAAAGACTCTTTTGTATGGGGAGAAAAATAGACAATAGCTTTTGAGACCTTGAAAAGAGCTATGACTACATGTCCAGTTTGAAGTTCATAACCACCCAAAGAGTAGCAGAGGGAATCCAACACAAATTGCTTCTCAAACTACTGGAATTTGATTACCAAGTGGATTATAAGAAGGGAAAAGAAAATCTGGCGGCCAATGCCTTGTCAAGAAGGGATGTCCATCTTCAAGGGAGTGAAGAACAATGTCATGCCATAGTTACCATTTTGCCAGAATGGGTAGAGGATGTGAAAAAAGTTATGTTAATGATCCTCAATATGAGAGAATGGTAGTTGATGACCATCTACAGGCTGGAACTGATAGTGCTTATATTCTGGATTCAGGATTAGTAAGGTATAAAAGGAGAATTTATGTGGGAGTGGGAAATGACAGCCGGACCAAGATCCTTGACTCTTTTCATTCATCATCAATTGGAGGGCATTTTGGAATGAGAGCTACATATCATAGAGTAAAAAAAAACTATTCTATTGGCCTAAGCTCAAAAGAAATGTGGAAGCACTAGTTGCTGAATGTCTATTCTGTCAGATTACCAAGTTAGAACACACTCATATTCCCAGTTTGCTGAATCCATAAGAGGTTCCCAACGTGGCTTGGACTCACATAAGCATGGATTTCATTGAGGGGTTACCGAAATCCCGAGGTAAGGAGGTAATTCTGGTGGTAGTGGATCAGTTCACTAAATATGCTCACTTCTTACCTTTAGCTCTGTGGATATCATGGGGATATGCCCATGATCTTAGGATGATGAAACAATTGGCAATGTTGCTTTTGGTTTGAAGTTTCAATCGTTTTCGTCAAAGTTACTGAATCTGTCAGTCTCAAGCGGTCAGACCGGTTTCTGTGTGGCGGTCAGACCGATCGTGTGGTGGTCGACCGCCAATCCAAATGATCGACCGGCCTTGTCTTCAATTGATTTTCTGGTTCGGTCTGGCGGTCGACCGCCGTAATGGCGATCTGGCCGGTTTTTCTTGTAATGATGATATTAGTTATGGATTGATTTTGGGATAGGTCATATCCTTGTTTGATATTGCATATGTGTTGCATATTGCATATTTTGGCTAACGTGGGTCAAGTTGTGAAGAATTTGTTCCCAGATTCGTGTTTGCTTCTCTATTGCTGTGCAGGTGGCTTAGAGGTCAACGACGATCAACGGCGAGGTGGATCGGGACTAAGCTTGGAGAGCTGAGGTTCAGAACGATCAAGGATGCCGGGTGAGGTCAAGTGACTCAAGTATGGCACAGAATGGATGAAGGTGACCGAACGGGCAGTTCGATGCGACTGGTTGGTCAAGCGGCGTGGGGGTCGGTGCAAGTGCCAAGGTGGTCCGGTGGGAACCGGATGGGAGAGACTTGCCGACACGATGAGAGCTGCTGGATCAACCTACACGTGGCGAAGCATGGATGTGTTTTCGCGCTGTTTGGACTCGGTCTTCGGAAAAGATCGAGAAGGGGTATTTTGGTAATTTCACCAAATACCGCCTTGGTGACCTAATGCCAATCCGCGGCGCAAGACGGTGCGTCAAGAAGTGGATTAGGTCAAGAGAAGTGAAGACGGCGCTTTGAGATGCGTGCGTGTGTGACCCGTTTGTATTGGGCCTTAACGGGAGCCCATTAGGGTTAAGTCTTCTAGAAGCTCTAGGCCTCATATAAATAGAGAGGGGGCTGTTATGCAGCCACTTGAAGCACTTCATGGTAAACCCTAGTTTGTCTTAGGGCTTAGGAGAAAGAGAAGAGGATTAGGGTTCTAGGGAGATGTGTTGAGTTGTGTGCTCATGGATTGAGTTTTGCCCTCCTTGAGGGAGTGGCTGTAACCAGCATCAAATCGTGAATCAATCTATGGGTGATTGTTCAAAGATGAGTCTTCTTGTGCTTTCCCTTCTCTTTTGATGATTTTGGGTGCTTCCTTGATCCTGTGGTTTTTGGTTTGTTTCGTGCCCTCTTTTACCTTGCTGTGATGTGTGGGAATACATCTAGGATCATCTAGATCATCAATCTCTCATGAGCAAGGATTGGATCAAGTTTTTGGTTTTTGCCCGGTTTTGAACCCTCCTTCGGTAAAACAGAAAAAGGTCAAAACTTTGACGTGGATCTACTCAATTTCTTCTTGGAATAGGTTTCTAATATCCTTAGGAAGGTGTGTTCCAAATTTGGTCAAGTTTGGCCGTGTAGATCAAAAGTTAGACCGATTTTCGTTTCGGTTTTTCAGGCTGATTGTGCTGATTTTGCTGTTCATCGTCAGGAGCGGTCTGACCGCCAAAATTAGTGGTCTGACTGCTAGGCAAAAAAGTCAGACCGCCAATTTGAGTGGTCTGACCGCCCAACACTTAGAGATTTGAGTTTTTGGTAATTTTGGGTGTTTTGCGTCGGCGTTTTAATTGGATTCAATACAAGTCTTCCACTGTGCTTGTATATTGATCTTCATAGCTTTTATAGCTATTGGAGTGAAATTAGTATTGAATTCAATTAAGGTGAAAAAAGTGTTAGTGCTTCTATTCACCCCCTCTAGTCGCCTTTAGGTCCTACAAGTGGTATCGAGCCTGTTAGCTCTTCTCATAGATTTTAACCGGTCTTTGGAGCCATGGCGACTGACAAGTATTCAACCAAACCACCCATTTTCGATGGAGTTGATTTTGCTTACTAGAAGGCTCAAGGGCACGCTATTTGGCTTAAGGTCAAAAATCCATATGTCGTGCCAGCCAATGACGATGTGATCAGTCCAGATGTTGAGGCTAATAGCAAGGCTCGAACTTTTCGATCCAAGGTCTTAGTCGATCTCGAGTTTGGCGCGTGGCTCATTTGAGGTCTGCTCACGAGATCTGGAGGACCCTTTGTGACTACCACGAGGGTTCGACTGCGATCAAGGAAGTGAGACAGAACCAGCTCAAGAAAGAATACTCAAAGATCGAGCAAAGACTTGGTGAGTCTTTAGATGAGCTGTGGGGGAGGTTCTCCAAGATTCTTCATGACCTTCGCGCTGTTGATCTTGTTTTCACCGAGTCTGAGAACGCACGCCAGCTTTTGAGTGCTCTTGATGTGAAGGTCTGGGGGATGAAGATCACATCCATCAATGACAATACTGTCATGAGTGAGCTTACCATGGATAAGCTCTACTCGAGGTTGAAGACGCATGAGATTGACTTTATCTCGCGTCTCCCCAAGACAGAGTCGATGGCTTTGGTGGTCGACCCATCTAAGGGTAGCTCGATTGATTCCTTTGATTTTAGCTCATCTGGCTTTTCTTTGTCAGCTTTACATTCTTTGAGCGATGAGCAGCTAGAGAAGCTACCTGAGGATGATTTAGCCCTCCTATCCACCAAATTCTCGAGAGTTTACAACAAAGTGAGGAACAGGAGGAGAGATGGCCCTGTCACTTGTTTCGAGTGTGGTGAGCCTAACCACATTCACTTCAAGTGCCCCAAGCTGAAGGGCAAGGAGGAGTAGGACTCTCGGAGGCGTCATCAAGCCAAAGACAAGAAAGGCAAGAAGCCCAACTATCGCAAGTTCGTCAGCCAAGTCCTTGCCGCTCTTGAGAGTGTTAACATGAGCGATGTGGACTCGGAGACGGAGGACGACGATGATAACTCTCATGGCAAGAAGAAGGCCCAGGACTTCACCGGTATGTGCTTCACGGCTAGCGACAGCCATGATGTCGACTCCTCCAACGACGACGATCTTTTCAGCGATCCGATGAGGTACGTCCTTCACTTACTAGTATGAAACGTGCTTTAGCCTATGCTGAAAAGAGAATGTTTAAGCAAGAAAAAATGATTAGGAAACAGGATGCCATGATTGATGATTTGAACTTAGAGGTTGATAGGTTCAAATCCATTAATCCTGCTGATGATTGTGATTCTTGCACTAGCTTGCTTAATGAACTAGCAAATCTGAAATCTGCTAATTGCTCTATTGCTAGTCAACTGAAAGATGCTTTTGATGAACTAGAAACTCTCAAGTCTAGTCCTGCTTGCATGAATGCCATTGCTTTAGATGTGACTACTGTTGATGCTATTCCATTATCTTGCTCAAACTGTGCTTTGCTTGAATTAAAATTGAATAGCGCTGTAGAAGAATTGCAAAAATTTGATGCCAGTCACATGTGTTCTCATTGTGAGGATAGTAGGATTAAAATGAAGGAGATGACTGAAATGGTTCTTTATTCTAAAACCGCTTCATGTGAAAACTGTGTTAAACTCACAATTGAGAATGATGCTTTAAACAAGACACTAGAAGAAAAGGCTAAAATTGAACAATTCATGTCCATGACTGCTTCCAAGAATGTTGTTAATTCTGATTCTTGTACTCTTTGTATTGAACTTGGACATAATGTAGATAAGATACAAGAAGCTTTTAGAGTTAAGTTCAAAGAGCAGTTGGATAAGATTAGAGATAACTATTGTGTGTCTTGTGAAGCTTTGAAAGCCGAGGTAGCTGACTATAAGGAAAAGTCTGATAGGGCTAGCAAGTCAAATAAATGTGCTTCTTGTTATGAACTAGCCATACAAAATGACTACCTCAAAGGGACTCTTGAGAGATTTGTTGGTGGGAGGAAGAAACTCAACATGATTCTAGACACATCTAAGGTGAGTGTGAATAATAGTGGCCTAGGATTTGATTCCCTAGAGCATTCTAAGAATCATCCACCTAAGGTTGTTAGAGCTGTTGAGAGTGGCCTATTTGAGGTAGAATCCTCTAAGCCATCCAAGATAGTCTTCAAATTTGCTGGTTTTGCCCAAACCACTTCTAGCAAGATCGGTGCTTCTACTTCATCAGGTCAGACCCCTCAAAAGGTCAAGTATCATTACAACTTCTGCAAGAAGAATGGCCACATTATTGAGTTCTGCTTCCGTAGAGCCAAGATTGAGAGGAAAGAGAGGATGAGTGCCTTGAGGACCATTAGAGGAGTTTCTTCACCTGCTGTAGTCTCTAGAGCCAGACAGCCTGTTTTTCCTACTAGACATAGGCCTGAGTTCGTAGATGACTTCTTTGACTCCTTTGGTGGCTTTAGGCAGCGTTTTGGTTTAGGACATCGTGAGGAGAGACCACGGGTAGCATCTAGACAGGGGGAGTACCGACCTTTTGGTAGGTCGATTCGGAGAGGTCTAGGTGGTTCTCGTGTGCATTCTTATGATTTTGCTCATAACCATTTTACTTCTGCTTCTACTGTTTTGCCTAAGCATCGTGTGACTCAGTACTGGATTCCCAAGTCTTTTATCACTAACCCCAGTACTGAGGCACATATGTTTCCTGTTCGTGCCTTGTAGGTCCGTCGTGCGAGGAAGGAGGACATATGGCTTGTTGACTCCGGCTATTCTCGACACATGACTGGAGATTCTAGATGGTTCTCCTCCCTCACATGTGCATCCGGCAATGAATTGATCACATTTGGAGATGCTTCTACTGGGACCGTGACAGCCAAGGGCACAATGCGCGTCAACAACAAGTTCATGCTCAAGGACGTCGCTTTGGTAAGTAAGTCGAGGTATATTCGCTTCTGCTTCTCACCGCTTGATGAGGGTCTAGAGGTGAGATTTAAGAGTGGTGAGTGCAGGGTTATAGATTCCTCTGGTGAGCTTGTCTTTGAGATCTCTAGGTTTGAGAGGATCTTGATCTTGATTTCGTGTCTCTTCGCTTCTAGCCCTAGGTGTCTTGTAACCGACTCCCATGATTTAGTGTTGTGGCATCGTGAGGCTTGGTCACATAGGCTTCACCACTTGACTAGAGTTAGTAGCAGGGATTTGATTAGAGGTTTGCCTAGGCTGAAGGCTGTTAGAGACATTGTGTGCACTCCCTATAGACATGGTAAGATGGTTTCTGCTTCTCATCCACCTCTTACCTTAGTGATGACAGATGGACCTGGTCAGCTCTTGCACTTAGACACTGTTGGTCCTTCTAGAGTTCAGTCAGCTGGTGGGAAATGGTATTTGCTTGTAATTGTGGATGATTACTCCAGGTATTCTTGGGTTTATTTTCTAGTTTCTAAGGACGAGGCATTTGGTTTCTTTAGAGAGTTGGTCCTTAGACTTCTTTGTTGAGCTTCTCGAGCCTTGAGAGCCATTAGGAGTGACAATGGGACGTAATTCAAGAATTCTTCCTTTGCCACTTTTTGTTACGATAGAGAATTGAGCACCGCTTTTCTTCACCTAGAGTTCCCAATGAGAATGGAGTTGTAGAGAGAAAGAACAGGACCCTTGTAGAGATGGCCAGGACCATGCTAGATGAGCATTCCACACCTAGGAGGTTTTGGGTTGAGGCGATCTCTACTGCTTGCTATATCTCTAATAGGGTTTTCTTGAGATCTATAATTGGTAAGACTTCTTATGAGCTCAGATTTGGTCATAAGCCCAAAGTTTCTCATTTTAAGATTTTTGGTTGCAAGTTGCTTCATTCTTAAACATGGCAACCTTGATAAATTTGAATCTAGATGTTACGATGGCATATTTTTGGATATCCTGCTCATTCTCGTGGCTATCGTGTATTTAATTTTGACACTAACAAAGTTGTTGAGACTTTGAAGTCACTTTTGATAAGGCTAGTCTGGTACTAGACCCGATGATGCAGTACATTGTGTTTCGAGAGCATCTTAAATCGATGATGACTCGAGGATGAGGACCCAATCCATCCTCAAGTCCCTTCCGACATGGTTGGAGAGCACGCTTCTACTACACCGACTTCAGATGAGCGACCTCTTCCTACCTTTTCCGACGATCGAGTGGCTCGATCCTACCTCCTGACCCGTGAGGTAGAGGCCATTTCGCACCAGTGCTCCTCTTCGCATTCAAAGAACAAAGCATCCACGAAAGCAGATTATTGGGGATCTACATGAGCGAGTCACTCGCTCCAGGTTCATTTCTCCTGATTCTCATGCATATTCTGCTTTTGTCGCTTCTTTTGAACCTCGAGATGTCTCCCATGCTCTTTCTGATGCCTCTTGGGTTAATGCCATGCATGAGGAACTTGAAAATTTTGAAAGAAACAAAGTCTGGACCTTAGTTGAACCTCCACGTAATCATAACATAATTGGAACAAAATGGGTTTTCAAAAATAAGCAAAGTGAAGATGGGTTGGTAGTTCGCAACAAGGCTAGACTTGTAGCTCAAGGGTATTCCCAGGTAGAGGGTTTAGACTTTGAGGAGACCTTTGCTCCTGTAGCTAGATTAGAAGCCATTCGCATTTTGCTAGCATTTGCGGCATCCAAGGGCTTCAAGCTATTTCAAATGGATGTCAAAAGTGCTTTCTTGAATGGTTTCATAGAAGAAGAGGTCTTTGTCAAGCAACCACCTGGTTTTGAAAATCCCAAGTTCCCAAACCATGTTTTTAAACTCTCCAAAGCCTTGTATGGATTGAAACAATCCCCTAGAGCTTGGTATGATAGGCTTAAGAGTTTTCTGCTTAAGAATGATTTCAAAATGGGATTGGTTGATAAAACCTTGTTCACTCTCAGGCATGGTAGTGACTTTTTGTTGGTTCAGATTTATGTGGATGACATTATATTCGGTGGTTCTTCTCATGCTTTGGTGTCTAGATTTTCAGATTCTATGAGCAGGGAGTTCGAGATGAGCATGATGGGCGAATTGACCTTCTTCCTTGGTCTTCAAGTCAAGCAACTGAAAGAAGGCACTTTCATTCATCAAAGTAAGTACACAAAGGACCTTCTTGGTAACCCGATATGGGAAGCGAGAGGCCAATGTCTACTCCCATTGCCACAACCACCGTGCTGGACCCTGATGAGGATGGAGAGCCCGTGGACCAGAAGGAGTACCGCAGCATGATCGGCTCCCTCCTCTACCTTACCGCTTCGAGGCCGGACATACAATTCGCTGTGTGTCTGTGCGCTCGATTTCAGGCTTCCCCTCAAGCTTCTCATCGTCAAGCAGTGCGTCGCATATTCAGGTACCTCCAGGACACTCTTGACTTTGGACTTTGGTATTCTTCTTCTTACGCTCTCTCTATTGGGCTTTTTTCGATGCTGATTTTGCGGGTGTAGAGTGGATAGGAAGAGTACTTACGCACTTGTCATTTCTTAGGCACATCTCTTATCTCTTGGTCATCTAGGAAACAGTCCTCTGTTGCACAGTCCACTGCCGAGGCCGAGTATGTAGCTGCAGCCAGTAGTTGCTCTCAGGTTCTCTGGATCTTGTCTACTCTGCGGGACTATGGGTTGTCTTTGGGTAGTGTTCCTCTTTTCTGTGACAACACTAGTGCCATAAACATTGCTAAAAACCCAGTGCAACATTTCTAGGACTAAGCACATTGACGTTAGATATCATTTCCTTAGAGACCATGTTGAGAAGGGTGATGTTGTGCTTCACTTTGTAGAGTCCGAGCAGCAGGTTGCGGATATTTTCACTAAAGCTCTTGATTCTTCTCGTTTTGCTTCTTTGCGGGGAGAGTTGGGGGTTATTAGTTCTCTTAGCCTGCTTTGAGGGGGAGTTTGCTCTTTTTGCATTCATTTGTATCATAATGCATTTTAAAATTCAACAACTTGCATTGTAATATAAACTTGTGGAGCTTTGATTATTATCCTTGTATGACTTGATTTCATGCTTTATACCCTGCCATGTCTTGTGCTAGTTCGCTAGAATTCTTTTATGGCTTTTCTTGTATAGCTTAGCTTTTGTCATGCTAGCTTTATTATCTGTGAGCAAATTGAATCAAAACATGACTTGTTGGATCTTGTGACTAGTTTTGCTGTAGTGATCCTCTCATGATTCATGCCATGTCATATAGGCTTAATTGAGTCTTGAACTTATTCTGAGTTTTAAATTGAGCTATGATAATTCATAAGTCAAGCAAATGAAAAATGAGCTTTTATGTGCGAAAAAACTGATCTCACCAATTCTTTCTCATGAGACAACTTGCCATTGCACTAGGCATGAATTCAGGGGGAGTTTTGGATGACCTAGACCACTCTCTTAAGCTTTTGTTGCTTGGGATGGTCGTAGTCAGGCTTGAGATCTAGCACAATGCTAAGAAAACAAATTGGCAATTGGTTGAAGCTTAGGAGGCAGTTGTGGATGGCTCCTAGTCCAGGACTTGCTTTACTAAGATAAAACCAATCATTTTTAGCAAAGTGCTCAAAATGCTAAATTCTAAATGCTTGAACCATTTGATTCAAAACTGAACTCAAAATGCTCAAAATTGACTCAATTTCTAGTTTCTGGTCTCCATTTTGCTTATAGACATGGCCTGACTCATTTTTGGATACCTATAGTTAAACTATGATCTTGAGCACCTTGTCATGCCTTCAATTCATTTAATTTCAGATTATTGCTATTTTGGCCTTAGCTTTGCTGTACATGTTTTGCCATGATTGAACCTAGCTTCTTCACATAATATGGCTTGGTGTAATACTTGTACAGTCTTCATGGATAATCTTCATGGCTCCTTTTGCTCAAGTTAAAAACAAAAAAAAACTGAAAAAATAAAAAATTACAAATTTACAGCCATTCCATTACATTCATGCTCTATCTTCTTCCATGCACCTTGATGAATTCATTGTCAAAGGGGGAGAAAGATTGGGAAAATGTTGTTTTAGAGCTTTTTGGAGTCACAGGGAGGAAATTGGACTTTCTGGAAACTTTGGTAATCATAGTGAGTGGGAGCATCTCAATTGCATTCTTTTGGTCTTATTGCCTCTTCTGAATTTGAATTGCAATTCTGGAAGACTCACAATGATCAAAGGTCAAATAGACCAATTGTTCTTTCATATGGACCTAAGTGAGATTTTTGGCTATTCTTTGGAAATTGAAGCTTTTGTGCTTTCTTTTGCCTTATCTCACTTGCTTATGCTATTCTAAAGCTAGCTTGGTCATTTCCATTGCTTTCTCTTGCTAATGGACCAAGTTGTGTCTTTGTGCGAAAACGTCGGGTACTTTACCTTTCAAAACCCAAAACCACATTTTTTTGAGAGATTGCCAATGTGTTCATCAAGGGGGAGATTATGGATATCGTGGGGATATGCCCATGATCTTAGGATGATGAAACAATTGGCAATGTTGCTTTTGGTTTGAAGTTTCAATCGTTTTCGTCAAAGTTACTGAATCTGTCAGGTCTCAGGCGGTCAGACCGGTTTCTGTGTGGTGGTCGGACCGGTCTGTGTGGCGGTCAGACCGGCCAATCCAGCGGTTAGACCGGCCTTGTCTTCAATTGATTTTCGGTTCACCCGAGGCGGTCGGGACCGCCGTAATGGCGATCGACCGGTTTTTTCTTGAGAATGATGATATTAGTTATGGATTGATTTTGGGATAGGTCATATCCTTGTTTGATATTGCATATGTTGCATATTGCATGTTTTGGCTAACGTGGGTCAAGTTGTGAAGAACTTGTTCCCGGATTCGTGTTTGCTTGTCTATTGCTGTGCAGGTGGCTTGGAGGTCAACGGCGAGGTGGATCGGGACTAAGCTTGGAGAGCTGAGGTCCAGAATGATCAAGGATGCCGGGTGAGGTCAAGTGACTCAAGCATGGCGCAGAATGGATGAAGGTGACCGAACGGGCAGTTCGGTGCGACTGGTTGGTCAAGCGGCGTGGGGGTCGGTGCAAGTGCCAAGGTGGTCCGGTGGGAACCGGATGGGAGAGACTTGCCGACACGATGAGAGCCACTGGATCAACCTACACGTGGCGAAGCATGGATGTGTTTTCGCGCAGTTTGGACTTGGTCTTCGGAAAACATCGAGAAGGGGTATTTTGGTAATTTCACCAAATACCGCCTTGGTGACCTAATACCTATCCGCGGCGCAAGACGGTGCGTCAAGAAGTGGATTAGGTCAAGAGAAGTGAAGACGGTGCTTTGAGATGCGTGCGTGTGTGACCCGTTTGTATTGGGCCTTAACGGGAGCCCACTAGGGTTAAGTCTTCTAGAAGCTCTAGGCCTCATATAAATAGAGAGGGGGCTGTTATGCAGCCACTTGAAGCACTTCATGGTAAACCCTAGTTTGTCTTAGGGCTTAGGAGAAAGAGAAGAGGCTTAGGGTTCTAGGGAGATGTGTTGAGTTGTGTGCTCATGGATTGAGTTTTGCCCTCCTTGAGGGAGTGGCTATAACCAGCATCAAATCGTGAATCAATCTATGGGTGATTGTTCAAAGATGAGTCTTCTTGTGCTTTCCCTTCTCTTTTGATGATTTTGGGTGCTTCCTTGATCCTGTGGTTTTTGGTTTGTTTCGTGCCCTCTTTTACCTTGCTGTGATGTGTGGGAATACATCTAGGATCATCTAGATCATCAATCTCTCACAAGCAAGGATTGGATCAAGTTTTTGGTTTTTGCCCGGTTTTGAACCCTCCTTCGGTAAAACAGAAAAAGGTCGAAACTTTGACGTGGATCTACTCAATTTCTTCTTGGAATAGGTTCCTAATATCCTTAGGAAGGTGTGTTCCAAAATTGGTCAAGTTTAGCCGTGTAGATCAAAAGTTAGACCGATTTTCGTTTCGGTTTTTCAGGCTAATTGTGCTGATTTTCTTTGTTCATTGTCGGGCGGTCTCGACCACAAAATCAATGATCGACCGCTAGGCAAAAAAGTCAGACCGCCAATTTGAGAGGTCTGACCGTCCAACACTTAGAGATTTGAGTTTTTGGTAATTTTGGGTGTTTTGCGTCGGGGTTTTAATTGGATTCAATACAAGTCTTCCACTGTGCTTGTATATTGATCTTCATAGCTTTTATAGCTATTGGAGTGAAATTAGTATTGAATTCAATTAAGGTGAAAAAGTGTTCGTGCTCCTATTCACCCCCCTCTAGTCGCCTTTCCGGTCCTACAAGCTCATCCTTATTCAGTACAACATGTAGTACAAGCTTTCATGGATAACATATTCAAGTTACATGGGATGCCCATTACTATAGTGACTGATCGAGATAGAATATTTACTAGCCATTTGTTCCAAGAGATTTTTAAAATGATGAAAGTATCTTTAAGATTGAGTAGTGCTTATCACCCACAAAACGGATGGTCAAACGGAAAGAGTTAATCAATGCTTGGAGGTGTATTTGAGAAGCATGACCTTTCAAGAACCGAGAGAGTGGATGAGTTAGTTAACACTTGTCGAATGGTGGTATAACACAACTTATCATACATCTTTGAAAATCACTCTGTTTCAAGCTTTGTATGGATATCACCCTCCTCAAGTAGGGGAGCTTTCTATTCCCTGTAATGTATCAGCTGAGGCAAGGATTACAGTTGAGCAAAAGGAACAAATGTTGGAATAGTTGAAGTTTAATCTGCACAATGCCCAGGAGAGGATGAAACACTATGCGGATAAATCAAGAACTGAGCGGCAATTTCAAGTGGGTGACATGGTTTACCTCAAAATGCAACCCTATAGACAGACCGCTTTTGGCATAAGGGTATCTCTTAAACTCCGATCAAAATTCTATGGGCCATTCCGTGTGATAGAAAGATTGGGATTGGTAGCTTATAAATTATAGCTTCGAGAGCACACATCAATCCACCCAGTTTTTCATGTGAGTCAATTAAAGAAGCATTTGGGATCACATGCAGTGCCTCTTCCTGGATTGCCATTAGTTGGGGAGGATGGCAAGATCAAAACCGAACCTGTAGCTATTCTAGACAGGCGCATCATTCCTCGCCGAAATGAGCTAGTGGCTCAGTTGCTCATTCAGTGGTTAAATCTGGGTCCTGAAGATGCTACCTGGGAAGACTTGACCTTCATTCGGAAGACCTTTCCTCACTTCACTCCTTGAGGACAAGTTCGAATTCATGAGGGGGAACTGTCAGGACCTGGGACTTCAGAAGTCCGAAGCTAGCTGAAGAAGATCAATTGCGAGGGGAGGAAGTGAAGTCGGCGCCTATCTTTCCGCTTCGGCGATTTTAATTTGAACCATTGGATTTCTTGTGTGCCGTTCGGACCACGTTTAGAGCCATTAGATCGGGTGTGTGCCGATCGGACCAAGTTCCCAACCGTTGGATCCTCTTAACCCCAAATCATTTTCTTTCTCTGCAATTCAAGACTTCGCTGATCTTAAAGTTGATCGGATGGCTCTCATTTCATTGCGTTGTTATTGTCGACGTTAGGGGTGGAAATTGGTAAAGGATAATCCGTTTTATCCGATATTCGTATCCGGGAAAACGCAAATGTGGTAAGTAAAATCCGCATTCGAATAGTATTCATATCCGTATTCGGTGTTATTCGTATCCGTATCCGGTGTTATTCGTATCCGGAAAAAAATGGATAGTATTCAGTATCCGTATTCGTGTTATTAAGTATCCGGAAAAAAACCGGATAGTATCAGGAAAAACAAATACTATCCGGGAAAAGCGAATACGAATACTATCTGTTTTTGTCCCGGAATCTGAATCTGAATACTATTTGTTCTACCGAGATTTATCATAAAAGTTGTAGGATATTAGCATTCAATCGAATTGAGTACATATTCGATTCAATTCAGTATTCGTTACGACATTCGATTAAATATTAAGATTCGAGAATATTGAATTCAGATTCAGTATTCGTTTTAAAATAGAGATTCGTATTCGTATCCGTATTCGTTTTAAAAATAGAGATTCGTATTCGTATTCGGGACTATTCGATTCGTATTCGATCCGTTTCCACCCCTAGTCGACGTTTTACTTTTGTCACTCTTAAGGACTCAGTCTGTTTACACTTTGTGCTGTAAAACTCACTTTGGTGTTCCCTGGTTATTTAACTAGCGACTTTGGAATGAGAAGGGTATCACAAACAGTATATTCTAGTTTTTTTAGTTGTTAGCTCGTAGAACCCTAGCGCTACTGCTTTCCCCTTCTCGCCTCTAAACCTCACCAAAGTCTAGGAAATACATTTGAGCAGATTCTGAAATTTTAGGATCTGTCATTCACCACGCGGGCCTTCGAGGCCATGCTCAAGGAGTGCTCTGCCAACCGCGGCAAGTTCTCCGCCCTCCAGCCATCCATCCAGTCCTACCTCGGTGCGTGCCCCCTTCCTCCCCCTCACATTGGGTTCTCCCTGCAATCCATGGGTGTGCATGTGCCCGATCAATGGCCGAGGGAACTGTGGTGCAGCAGCCGGAGGATGGGAAGCAGCCGGCAGAGGGCAGCATGGCGGTGCCCGTCACGCAGGTGCTCGCCGAGGTAATCTGTGGCGGCGGGAGCAGAGGAGGATGTGTAGGCGGAGCAGAGGAACGACAAGGAAACATCCCAACTTCCGTCCCGGATTTGCCGGTTATTGTCTGCTCCGTCCTCTGTCCCGAATCCGGATTCGACCGGATAGTGTCCTGGATTCGGCCGGATAGTGAAATGTTGTTCCGAATCTGGCCCCGCTCGGATTCGACCCTGGATCGGGCGGCCTCGGGAAGAGTGTTGTTGGCGGCACAGTGCACGGCTTCGGGCCGTGCGTGCAATGAAAAAGATTGGATGGATAGATCTAGAACCCTAATTAGCCATTAAAGGATATAATCTAGGGAACTAACAATAATTAATCTATCATATTAATCTAATAGTGATTTAGGGATCGAAAAGGAGAGAATCCCACGACATACCGATTTGGCCGTGTAGATGCAATTAATGCTGATAACGTGTTTGATAATCGTAGTCGTCGCAAGAGAAAACCAAGCCAATCACTGATAAGAGAGACAATAGATTGAGACACAATACGGAGGAATCTCTTTTCTTTATTGCTATTGATCTTTTAGAGTACATGGGAGGCCCTATTTAAAGACTAATACCCACTAGGGGTACTTTGGGTATTATGCCCATCAGCACCAACCCCAAGATTAGGTCACCAGCCCCAAGATCAGGTCAGAAAAAAATTTTTGTGCAGTAATCAGCCACCAACAAAGCCATAATGATGACGTTAGCAAAGATGGGTATGAACAACTCTGGGGCGTAAGAGATGCTTCGTTAACCATGCTTCGAAATTTGAAAAACATCGTTCAATATTAATAGGTCAATTTGCAAAATCTGGCTGTGTGTTCAATCTGCAAAACAGAAACAGCAAATTAGACTTGTCACCATATACTACTATAGAGATATAGGAAATCGGGACGATGGCATTCTTAGGTTGGCACGTCATATGCCTAGATGGCATTCAAAATTCGTTGGTCTTACGTATTGCTAGTTTGTTATTGCAGTCACAATTAATTCAATAGCAAAATCTGGGTTAGTGGTCCCTAAACTTATAGCAAAGTATTGTTTTTAAACACGCAAAAGCTTTGCTCATCGTTTCATTGAACAAAAGAAGAAAAAGCCCAAGAAAGGGTCATACAACAACATAGTGCTTATATCAGGGCACTCTCCAGCATTATAGCAAAGTATAAGACCCCTTAGATCCGTATACTTGAAAATAAACTCAATAGGTTGTAAGATTCATCACTTAAATAATGTCGTTTGTTAAAATTGCTGGTATAGTGGTAAAAGGAAACTACAAAGAGCTCTAATCAGTGGGGGCTAGTCTAGTAAAGTTCAAATGCTCCTACATCCGTCCCATCAAGCAGCTCTGCAAGTCTGCATTATGGTATGACTCGTGAGCAGGCAAGTTCAAGTTTAACATTCGAAAATAAACATAGTAAATTTGAACGTTTGGAATTGGAGCAACAAGCTGATTCGCGTGAGCAATTAAGCTCAACGTTAATATTCCTTTAGCGTGAACAATTAAGCTCCACGTTAATATTCGAAAAGGAAAGGTTTCATGTAGATTCGAAAATCTGGAGTAATGCGTGAGCAAGCGAGGCTAGGATTCGCTAGGAGACGTAAACTAAATATACATATGAAACATTCAGATGAGGCTGACCAAGAAACTACGCATGCAGATCAAAGTTCAAGATATGAAAAACGAAACACTATGAAATTTTAACATTATGAACAAGAAGCAGATTTACATGAGCAAGCAAGATTGTTTTGCAACAAGGACTCGTGTAAATTAATCTGGGTTATTTGGGTAAATTTTTTTTGCAAAGTTTCAAGTTCATTCAGCACGAAGTCATGAACAGAAACATCCAGCAAAATTAGGAGTAGGATCAATCCTCCGATTCAAGTACATCTGGAACTTTATGCAAAGAATTGAGAATAATAAGCAAGGAAGATCTTAATCACCAGTGAAGCGCAGCTCTGCTGATAAAAGGCGCTCGGCTCGCGCGAGGACGGAGCTATATGAACCAGTGGAAGAGTTTCGGGTATTTATAGCGGTCGGGGGGCAGCGAATAGTCTGGGAGGGAGGGAGGGCAGCGACTATACTTTGCGGGAAATCCCCCGTGAGGCCCCTTCCTCTGCACCATTGGATCTTCGTCCATGCGCACTGTAGCAACACGAGGGGGCAAAGATCCAACAGTGCGGAGGGAGGAGCCTCACGGGGGGCGGTGCCCCGTATAATTTATTTCCTATTTTGCGAGGGGAGTGACAGTATATTTGTCCCGCACGACTAGTTTGCGAGGGACAGCGATGTCCCGGGCGACTAGTTTGAGAGGGACAGCGACTAGGCGAGGGCTGGCTCCCCACATCAACTGAGCATGTTCAATAGTATTGTACCGATGTCAGCTGGGCTGGCTCTCCATACCAACTGAGCATGTTCAATAGTATTGTACTGACGTCAGCAGACGTCAGCTGTCCGTAACACTTGATACGTAGGAAATTAGATAATGTGGATGAGAGAGAAGAGTATAGAGAATTGAGCCGTCTCTCATGCAGTAGTCGACTGTAACATGAGAAACAAGATACATTATACATGAATGAGTTGTATATAGAGACATATAAAAAGACAACCGATTGTAGGAGCTGTCTTTAGTGCTATCTATAGATGATATATAAAGGTACTATAGACAACAGTTGTCTATAGCATTGTACATACCATAACTATCACTAGGAATTTTTGGCACATACGACCAGTCTGTGCTCCGTATTTGCACTTTTGACCATTGTTCCGTCGTATTTACAAAAATGGCAACGCTGGCGCATGGCCACTGCGGCTTGATGACCACCATGACGACACATCATCGCCGTGTGAAGCGATCGTCCAAAGGGTGGCGCATGGTGGCGTGCACCAGCCCCTTTAGCGCCTGGCTGCCTTGCACGGCCAAGTTAGGGGGTAATTAGGTTAGGGTTAGGGTTAGAGTAGTTATGTTTTTTTTTAATTTTTAGGCTGAAATTTGGAGGAATTTTAAATTATAGCAAATGAGTTCAAAAAAATATGAAAATTTTTGTGGAGCCTCTCAACACTGTCTAATTTCTTGTGTAAATTTTTCATAATTTTATTCGTTCAGAATTGTGATCGCTATTTCGTATAAGTGTTATGTTCGTATGAATCAATAAATGTAGAAAATGAGCTCAAAAAATTGTGAATTTCATTTCGAAGGGTCCTCACGTGGTGGACTTGATTGTGTAATATTTTAGCAATTTTATATGTGTTCTGGTATTGTCTCGAAAATTTATGATTTAGGTCGCGAAAATTTTGATTTTAGGTTTTATGATTTCATGTGACTTGGAATGCATAAAAAAAACTACATTCCAACTCCATTGGAGATGTCGATATACAATATGGTGCTGAAGTATACATGTAACAACCAAAATACACGTACAAATATAGCAAAACAAAATATGAATACAAATATACTCGATCAAATATGATATTATTTGTTTATTTAGTTTAGTGTCCGCTGGCGCATGGCCACCATGCACCAGCCAAAACAGTGGGGTTAATTAGTTAATTAGGTTAGGTTAGCCAAAACACCTCCCAACTCGCGCCCCCCTCTGGCCCTCCCTCCGGCCCTCCTTCTCCTGCCACGCACCTGGACTGTTCTACGGAGAATTAAAAAACCTCGCGGTGACCATCTTTCCCACCGTCCCTCCTCCTCCTCCACTTTGTCATTGCCTCGTCCGAAGTGCGGAGATAATGCTTCTGAAATTCTGGCGCCAACGCCGCAACTTCTCCGCCCGGCTATAAATACCGAACTCTAGCACTAGCTCTTCACTCATCTCAATTGCGTTTCGATTCTCGTTCTTGCGCTCATCGCTGAGAACTCAGAGAACATAACATAATTAATTTTATTGGGAGGTTAACTATTTTCTTGCTTATCGTCGCTCGTCGCTCAGCCTTAATTGATTACTTCCCCCAAAGGGCTGATTGATTACTTCCTCCGAAGGGCAGGTAATTTGTGTTATGCTTTTGCCATTATTACCGTAGTCGTAATTAGTCAGTCTTAGTCAGCTAGTCATAATTAGATAGTTTGGGGGTAATTAATTAGTCGTAATTAGTTAGTTGACTAGTAATGAATTAGTTTAGTCGTAATTAATTTAGTTGTAATTAGTTTAGTAGTCATCATTACGGTATATTAAATAAGTGGTAATGAATTAGTGTAGTGGTAATTAATCAGTCGTAATTAGTTAGTTTAGAGGTAATTAATTAGTCGTAATTAGTTAGTTCACTAGTAACGAATTAGTTTAGTGGTAATTAATTAGTTGTAATTAGTTTAGCAGTTATCATTACGACATATTGAATAAGTGGTAATGAATTAGTGCAGTGGTAATTAATCAGTCGTAATTAGTTAAGTAGGAATTAGTTAGGCATAACTCATTCCAAATTATTTAGTGCTAGTTGTGGCTTTAGGTATTTTCCTACATGCAAGACTTGTTTGTGTTTTACGGCGATGGTCTCGTACGGGCCGGACACGATGGGTTGGACCTGTCGAGATGCGATAGATAAGGTGGTCGGCGGAGGGCACCACGCGATGAATATTCATGAGTCATGGTTGCATCAGGAGGAGTTAAATCCACGAGCCAACGACAAAGAAAGTTATGATCGAGGTGATCACCTGCACGAATTATGTGTGGGAGCTCGTAAAGGTGAATAGAAGCATAGCATAGAGGCAGTACATGGAGATTGTCTCCCAGCTCGAGGCGGCCATTCACGGGAAGCCTATGGTGTACATGAAATTCGTACATAGGGCGTTAGGAAACCCTGATGAGGCCGAGGCCTCTACAAGTGGGCAAGCGCAGCCCGAGCATGAAGATGGCGGCACGGAATGTGCTGTCTCGGAGGGAAGTCCTGTGCCTAATTTTGTGCCAAATGAGGGGGTGGAAACATAGTGGTTGGCCCGCATCGACTGCCATGAGTATCTACCGGACGAGCCTCTCGGGTTAGAGTCCGATGAGGACACCGACCTAAGCTCGGATGGTACCGACGAGGACGCACATGAAGCCAGTGGTCCTTACGTGGCATCGAGACTTGATGATATCGCTGTGCGTTCGTTCATACTGCCGCAAGAAGAAGGCTCCTAGTGGGGGTTTGAAGCTGACACCCTCTTAGTTGTGCAGCGCTTCCCGGACAAGGTGGCCATGCAATAAGCTATAGCACGGTACGCCTTGTCTATGAGCTGTGTGTACATAGTGCACCGGTCCAACCCAGGAAAGTACGCAGTGAAGTGCGTAGTAGAAGGCTGCCCTGGCAAGGTCAACGCTCACCGAGCAAAGATCTTCGGCTCAGTCTTCACGGTCAAGGAGCTGATCGACCACACTTGCGAGCTCAGCGAGCCCCTGCGGCATCATCGGAACATGACTTCCGCATATGTTGCAAACCTCATCAGGCACCTAGTTGAGACTGACGTGTCTATCTTCCCCAAGCTGATGATGTCGAAAGTCGCCAACCAGGTTGGCTATCGATTAACTTCTGACAAGGTCAAGCGAGCCAAGCAGAAGGTCATCGAGACTATGTACCGGACATACGAAGAGGCGTACAACCTTGTGCCGAGATTGCTTCACTAGATTGCCGGATCAAACCCCAGCACGTACATAAACAAGCTTGACCGTGAAGATGCTGGAAAAGGGCCCAACCGCTTCATACTGGACCAGGTGTTCTGGGCTTTCGCTCAGGCCATCGGGGGCTTCAAGTTCCGCCGTCCCGTGCTAACGATGGATGGCACTTTCCTCATAGGGAGGTACAAGGGCACCATCCCCACCGCGGTGGCAGCCGATGCGAATGACCAGCTTCTCTCGGTGGCATTTGTCATTGTGGAGAGCGAGAACACATCCAGCTGGCTGTGGTTCTTGGAGAACTTGAAGAGGGTGATGGTGGGAGACCGGCCCAATGTCTGCCTAATCACGGACCGCAATGCTGGGTTGTTGGCGGCAATCAACACCATGAAGCGTGGGATGGATCCATCTCACCAGTGGAACGACGTGCAATCCAGGTGGTGCATGAGGCATCTTGCATCTAACTTGTTCACGTGGTTTCACAGGCAGGAACTCATGAAGACGTTCAAGGCATTGTGTCTGCAGAACTAGAGACGAAAGTTTGAGTCTATTTGGAGAGACCTCGAATGCCGGACTACGAGGCATACAAGGGAGTCCACTCCGGAGGGGGAGCAACCCAGTAGTGCCATAAGCTTCTCTGAGTGGATTAATGGCCACACTCTTGAATAGGAGAAATGGTCCCCCTTTATGACAGAAATGGTGCGAGGTACGGGATTATGACGACCAACATGTCCAAGGCCTACAACAGCGTCCTCAAAGGTGTGCGGTGCCTCCCTATCACCACGACCGTCCAGGAGACATGGACTCGCACTGTTGGTTATTTCGTTAATAGAGCCACCGTAGCCAAGCAACAGATGGACGAAGGCAAGCAGTGGTCTGAGAACATGCAGAGGCACATGGACCAGAAAATGGAGAAGGCCTGAATACACGATATCAGGTTGATCGACAGCCTTAGGCAGAAGTACGAGATCAGGCTTTGACAAAAATACATCAACAGTCATGCCAGGGGGGAAAGGAAACAGGCATGCACCCTGGGTGATGTGGTGACATGCACCTTCAACAAGCCGAAGCTCCTCCATAAGCCATGCTCACATGTGTACAAGGCGTGTGCGCAAATGAGGCAGATGTCTACGCCGTACATCTCCGAGTACTATGACATGCAGCACCTATTCGGTACATGGAGTGGAGAGTTTCACTCGTACAGTTTGGAAATAAACTACAAGGATCTTTGGCTGGACATGGTGTAATGGGGTCCCAACAGGGACTTGAAGAGAATAGGGAAGGGGCAATAGCAGATGCGACGCTTTCGAAATGACATGGATGCTAGTCAACATACCAGTATTAGCCGCACAATCAAATGCAGGGTATGCAAGACCCCTGGGCACTCAATGAAGGATTGTCCCAACAGACCCAGCTCGTCCGGTCATCATTCAGTGTCGTAATGTAATATTTTTCCGCCTTGTTCGTTATGTACAGCGCAAAATTCTACGATACCCAGCTATGGACTCTTCGGCAAACTTCTATGCGAGGATGTTGCAGAAGCGCAAGTAGCTTGCATAGAAAAGGAAACATCTATAATACCCAGATTTTTTCAATAAAATATGCTCAAGTACCACCATGTTTTCTGATCCTGCAGTGTGTGTGTGGCGAGCCGGCAGAGATCATTCAGTCCACACACCTAGACACCGCCGCCCGGGCGTACTACACGTGCGGGCACTACCTCGTAAGCGTTTCTTTCGCGTGCGTCGATTTTCCTCTCCATACGTTGAATTCCTTAAATTTTTAACTTCATCCCCACGTAATGGTAGCCCGAGATACGCTGCCACTTCTTCCAGTGGATCGATGGCCTGGAGAAGTACGATAGGGCATTCATCCAGTAGAAGTACATGCTGAACTACTCGGTGCGGGTCGAGAACTTCGTGTGGTGGAAACCTTACGTACCAGACCCTATTGAGGAGGCACCGAAGGAGCCCAGTACTCGCCCGGGCGTAATCCATATCGACGACGTGTGTTATGAAGAATTTACATCCTTATTACGTTTTTCACTATACAGTGTACTTACATCATAGAATCGCAGGATATGGGCGACTTGACATACCACCGACGTGGGCGATCCGCGACAAGAGGCAGGGAAAGGCTCATGCGGCCGAAGTCCGGCCGCCACGGCAGATCCGATCGCGAGCGTAATCCGTATCAACGACGTGAGTTATGAAGAATTTACATCATTCTTACGATTTTCACTATACGGTGCACTTACATCATGGAATCGCAGTACATGGACGACTTTGACACACCAGCCCGACATGGAGAGTCTGGCGACAAGGGGAGGGGGAAGGCTCCTTCGATCGAGACTGGCTGATGTCGAAGCATATCAGGCTGACCGGCCGCACTCCGTATCGAAGACGTGAGTTATATACAATTTGCATCATTGTTACATTTCTTACTGTACGATCCACTTACATCATGAAATCGCATGACATGGATAACTTCTACACTCACCGCCACCGTGGGCAGCCCTGAGACAAGGGGCACTCGCTATGGCACCGCGGAGACTAGTAGCACATATTGTTAAATAGGGCACTCTTTGTCAAATTATCAGTTTGTCGTGCATGATTTGTATTGTACGACAGGCTAGATAAGGTTGTGATGAACCAAGCGAGGGAAATGCGTGGCATGCAGATCATATAATGATGTACCGTAGCCTTCGAAATGCACATGAGTTGGAGGTTATGGTACATCGTTATATGGTCTGTATGCCACATATTTCCGTCGGTTGGTTCATGCACAACCTTATCTAGCCTGTCGTACAATATAGTATCAAAGAATATCATCCACACTAAACCGATAAATAAACAAAGAGTATCCTATTTGATCGAGTTACATGTGATACTACCCCTCCTCCTTCATCCCGGTTCATGCACAAGTTTATCTAGACTTTGGTATATCCGTGTTATGGGATTTGATCGAGTATATTTGTATTCATATTTTGTTTTGCTATATTTGTACGCATATTTTGGTTGTTACATGTGTACTCCAGCGCCATATTGTATATCGACATCTCCAATGGAGTTGCAATGTAGTTTTTTTTATACATTACAAGTCACATGAAATCATGAAACCTAAAATCAAAATTTTCGCGACCTAAATCATAAATTTTTGAGACAATACCAAAACACATATAAAATTACTAAAATATTACACAATCAAGTCCACTGCGTGAGGACCCTTTGAAATGAAATTCACAATTTTTTGAGCTCATTTTCTACGTTTATTGATTCATACGAACATGACACTTATACAAAATAGCGATAACAATTCTGAACGAATAAAATCATGAAAAATTTACACAAGCAAGTACATAGTGTTGAGAGGCTCCACAAAAATTTTCATATTGTTTTGAACTCATTTGATATAATTTAAAATTCCTTCGAATTTCAGCCTAAAAATAAAAAAACCTAACTACCCTAACCCTAACGGTGGCCGTGCGCCAGCGTTGCCATTTTTGTAAATACGACGGAACGATGGTCAAAAGTGCAAATACAGAGCGCAGACTGGTCATATGTGCCAAAAATTCATTTTGTTAATAACGACGACAATAATATCATTTAGGAAAAAAAACTCGGCTACTTGGTAGCGTCAAACAGATATGAGTATTCAGATCATGTCATTGTGACATGCACACCTAAAAAACTGAGCACTACTCATAAGTGCATGCATCATCACGTTATCTCGATCGTAGTATGACTATATCTGTTGGAAATGTAGATAATATTTTAATTTTAGATTTTATTATGAGGCAAAGATCACAAATAACTAAAGATGCATAAAGCGATATCAATAGTAGGCAACTCATTGCACTTCTAAACATACTCGACAATCTGATTATAGCAGAATAATCTGGTCGTAGTACTAAAAAAATATGATTATAACAGAATAATCCGGTCATACGACCAACTCACAATAGGGCTCGATGAAGAACAGGAAGCAGTGCAGTCTCGAAGCAGAGCAGGTCGTTGATGATGCAGCGTAGTGAGTAGTCATAAGAGTGGAGACTCGAAGCAGAGATCGAAGCAGTGCAGATCGCGGTTGTCGCAATGAAGCGAGTAGTCAAAGGATGCAGTACAGAGAGCGATCGTGCAGATGCGCTACCTATAAACCTTATTGCTGCCCCGTGCAGGCAAACTTTGCGACAATGGTTCGGAAATATCGACTCACCCTCCTTCTCGATGCACGCCGAGAAGAAGAGACAGCTTGGTTCGACAGCTCAATTCTTTAGCACAGTTGATCAGAGAGGAAGATGGAAGAATGTAATGAATCGTCAATTCTAGTCTGGACGTCTCCAGATCCTATTTATGGTCGAGACAATTACTCTCTAGTAACTGTCATAATAAACCACTGGTAACTGCTAATTCAAAGCAATTAATGGTCATTAAGCAGTGTTTATTGATCCTGATTATACATTGGTCTACAATTTCGACCACTGGTCTACAACTTCGACCAGTGTATTACGACCACACTGGTCTAAGGATCCGACTACTATTGTTCGACCACACTGGTCTATGCCTTCAACCACTGGTCTAAGGATCCGACTACTATTGTTCGACCACACTGGTCTATGCCTTCGACCACAATAGTCTATGGCTTCGATCAGATTATTTTGACCATACTGGTGTAGGCCTTCGACCAGATTATTTGACCATACTAGTCTACGCCTTCGACTAACCTGGTCTAAGACCTGGTCTGAGACTTCGACCACCCTGGTCTAAGACTTCTAGTCTAAGACGTTGACCACCCTAATCTAAGACTTCAACTACACTGGTCTAAGACTTCTGGGCTAAGACTTCGACCACCCTGGTCTAAGACTTCGACTACACTGGTCTAAGAATTTGCATGCTTTGGAATTTTCGGAATGAATGGGCACTTACACATATGTGCCCAATTTCAACAATCCCCCACCAATTCCAAAGCAACAACAAAAGGAATAATAAAGATTATTGTGCTGAAAAGTTGTTGAGATACCAGTCTTTCAGTGTAAATCCCGTATGGGTTGAACTTGTGCATAGAATAACAAGATTCATCTTCTCACAACTGATGAATGGACTATGTCTTGAATTCACAGTCTTCCATGATTATATTTCACTTGAAATCTCAACTGATACTAGGCTGTCAAAGAATCAAACCTAAATGGAGATTTATTTGGTCATGCTCCCATATCTGCTCATGAGCTTTCTAGAGAATGCCCCATTCTCGTGAACTGTGATATCACACTTAAGCTTTAGTAGGTGTATTCATTTTAGGTATCCTGTAGGCTAACACCTTTTTTCTTCATTGGACACTAGAATACAATAAGACTATAAGCCATCCTTCCATACAGTTGAGAGTACTTTGTTTATTAGGACACGGGTTCACAAATTATTAAAATGTACTCCCTTGTTCAAACATCAACTTGTTTTTCCCATTGTCTAAGTCTCAGGATCTCCGATCAAAAAGGTATGGGTTACTGTTGAGTTGTAACTCCAATGGGCCTCATTCCAATGTCCATAGACGCAATGTAAATCGCCTTCCATGCTAGCCCCTTTATGAAAGGGTCTACCAGATTTTTCTCAGTGCGAATATAATTCACAGTAATTACTCCGGAGTTCCTTAGTTTTCTGACAGATTTAAGCTGTCGCATCACATGTCTGGGGGACTTCATGTTATCCTTAGTATTTGTAACCTTAATCAACACTGTTTCATTATTTCAGTACGTTAGGATTGCCGGTATTGGTTTCTCAACTAGTGGTTAGTCCAACAGAAGCTCTCTAAGCCAGTCAGCCTCAACAGTAGTTGTGTCTAGTGCTACAAGTTCTGCTTACATATGGTCTGTTTACATGACCTCCATGAAACTACAGTACCTACAAGGGTAAACACATACCCGCTTGTATCTTTGATCTCATCTGCATCAGAGATCCAATTTGAATAACTATATCCTTCTAATACAGATGGATAAATAGTATAGTGAATTCCATATGAGGTTTAGCCTCTCAAGTAGCGCAACACTCTCTAAAGTGCCTCCTAGTGATCATCTCCTGGGTTAGATGTAAATCGACTTAATTTGCTCACAGCAAATGATATGTCTGGTCTTGTGGCACCAGATAGATACATAAGGGACCCACTAATTTGTGAATATCTCAATTGATCTTTTCCTAATCCCTTATTCTTTCGAAGCATAACACTAGCATCATAAGGAGTTGGGGAAATCTTGCAGTTATCTAAACCGAACCGGCTCAAGATTTTCTCAGCATAATGGGATTGGTTCAAAGTGATCCCATCCTCATTTTTGATCAATTTGATATTCAGAATAACATATGCATCTCCTAGATCTTTCATATCAAAGCATATAGATAAGAAAGATTTGACCTCATCAATAACAACAATGTTTGTCCCAAATATAAGTATGTCATCGACATACAAACACAAAATCACTCCTTGACCCCCACCATAACGATAATACACACACTTATCTGCCTCATTCACAGAAAAATCAGCAGAAGTTAAAGTTTTATCAAACTTCTCGTGCCATTGTTTAGGTGCTTGCTTTAGGCCATACAATGATTTGATTAATTTGTATACCTTATTTTCCTGTCCAGAAATCACAAAGCCATCCGGTTGCTCCATATAGATTTCTTCCTCTAACTCTCCATTAAGGAAAGCTGTCTTCACATTCATTTGATGAATTTGTGGACTATAGGAAGAAGCTAATGCAATAAGCACATGAATGGTGGTCAATCTAGCAACAGGAGAGTAAGTATCAAAATAATCCTCACCTTTTTTCTAGGTATAACCATTAGCCACAAGTCTTGCCTTGTTCTTATCAATAGTACCGCCAGTCCTCATTTTCTTTTGCATCCAATCGGAACAAGCTTTCTCCCAAGTGGGAAGGTCCTTACACAGTGGTCGAAGTAACTCGTCCAGGGTCGGTACGATTGGCAATGGAAGATAGCCAGGTTCTCTCGAATTCTTGGAACATCGACCAGTTACGCAAGTTTTATGTGTAACCAATCATTCGGACAATAAAGACTCAGGTTCTCTCTACCTCTATTGTCTTACTTTTTGAGTAGTGCTTTCATAATCTTTCGACTATATTCCAAACACCCAGTTTCCTTTACTTTGGTGAAGGCGAGTAACATCACCTAGTCGAAGCCTCTCCTCTCTGCATGTGGTCCTGCCCACTAGAAGGAGCTTCCTAGTATCGACTCGTTACTTACTTTTGCCGCCAACACAAAGAGCTCGGGTTCTATTTAGTCGAAATATTTTTGAAAGCCAACTCCTTTCACCTTAGACTATTTCTTCAGTTCTTTTTGAAAAATATTCTAAGCAGAGTGCACTTTTTTAGATTTATTCAGCTGCCTTTGGTGTATTCGATTCGTCTCAACTAAGTCGGAGGAAGAAACACATCTAGTCGAAATCTCTCCTCTCTGCACGTGGTCTTGCCCACTAGAAGGAACTTCCTAGCATCGTTCAGTTTCCTACTCTTGCTATCAGGACAGACTTATCGAGTCCTCCAAAGAAGGGCGAACGAATTTTTTGAAGTCCTCTGAATGTTTGTTTAACTCAAGTTGCTGTTCTCGATTTAATTAATCTAGTCGGAGATGGTAACATCACCTAGTCGAAGACTTTCCTCTCTACACGTGGTCCTGCCCACTAGAAGGAACTTCCTAGTGTCAATTCGTTTCCACTTTTTCGACCAGTGCATGACAGTCGTGACCAAAAACTACAAGTTAACCAAACCTCTCTGTTTTCAAAAACCCTTTTTAACACTATTTACTTAGTTTGTCTAAACAAACTAAGTAAATAATCGAAACTAGGATAAAGTTATTAATTTGACTTCAATTCTTAGTCTTTCATTCATTAATTATCTTTTGAGTTACTAACTACTTGACAAGATGATTTGCAGGAAAAAAGATGGATTATATAATACATCGACAAAAGCTTGTTCTTTCACAGGTTTGTTACAAACTACTCTGAAGAGGGAGAGCCTAGTCGCATCTCCTCCGAAACTTTCCGACCAACTGATTGCATTTCTTCCATCAGACGACTTGCTTCTGCTTTAGGGCAGTCGAAGTCGACTTCGATTGGTTGCACATTAAGGCTGGGGTGATGAGCTTTAAGTTTTGCCAATGCATAACTTATTGCAGTTTCGACCGCATCCTTTATCGACTCAGCTTGGTTGGTCTTCAGAGTGGTCATTAGTTCTTGCAAAGTCCCGACTTGTTCCCCAATTGTACTTACGTGAGCAGCTATCGTATCATCTTGAGGAGCTTTTCCCTCAGTATGTTGCTCACCAAGTACATTGTTCAGGAGCGTGACACTGCCTTGAAGATTAATCTTCATTGCCTCCATCTCTGTTGGAGTGCAGTCGAAGCCTCATGAGTTGTTTGTTTTCGACCGCTTGCTCGAAAAGAATAAAATGGTCAAGCAAAAATAAACTCCTAGAGGAAAAGAAAACAAAATTAATCACAGGTAAAAGATTTCCTTACCTGCTAGTCGAGAATCCAACTTCTTGATTTCTTCATCATGGGAAGCAACGGTCTCAGCATGCCTCTTCTCCCATGATTTGATGTCCTCTGCATTTGCCTTAGCAATGCGGACAGTCTCGCCATAGATCATGGTTTTATCCCTGACCTCAGTTTTGAGCCTTCCCAGTTCAACGTCCATTTCTAGAAAAAGAAATGAGAATAAGAAAAGGGAAAGAACTCGTAAAGGACTGCAGGTAAAGAATTGCTTACCTGATAGTCGGGATTTTAATCTCGAAATTTCTTCATCTTTATCTCTGGAATCACGAAATCTCATGAATGACCAAAGTTTTATCTTGGACTTCATTCTCGAGTTTTCTCATATCATCTTCTTTTCTAAAAAGAAGTTGATCGAGTAAAGATCAACAACATAAGCGATCTTAAGTTCGGCACTTCATTGTTTATCTTTTCTGCGCTTTTTAGATTCTTGAGTTGGCTTCTTTAAGCTTCCTCAAGAGAATTCTACTTTTTCCCATAGCTTTCTCGACTCCTCTTTTTGATAATCGGCGAGTCGACTCTGATCTTTAAATCGCTTTTTAACTTTGTAAAGGTTGAAAGTGGACATGAACATTATTAAATTGGTTGTAAGTTCTTCTACAACCATTGATCCAGTCGTAAGTTCTTCTACGACCATGGATCTAGTCGTAAGTTCTCCTACGACTAAGCATCTGGTCGTAAGCCTTTTACGACTAGTACCTGGTCGTGAGTTTTTCCACGACAAACCCCGTAAGCACTATATAAGTAGTCAAGTCGAAAACGATTACGAAAAATAGTGACTTACCACCTCTCTGCCTATTTGGAGAGTTCCTCTTTTTCCTGTCGCAGCTCTAGAAGTTGTCGGTGATATTCACCGACAACGGCAATTTGCTCTAGGGCTTTCTGCAAAAGGAAAGACAGTAAGAAACAAGGAAAGATTACATATATAAGTATCCTTAAATACTTACACTCATGGTTGATCGAGCAAATATCGAGTAAACCAGCTCTGGTGCTTTAGCTTGTCCACTCTATCGACTTGATCCCACCAAACCTTCTCAAGACGCTCATTGTCAAAAGTGTCCCCTCTATTGGGAATGTCTTTGGGATGAGGGACTCGATGACGAGATCTAAAAGCAGAAGACCCTACTATGGAAGTAGGGCCAAAGAAATCAGAACAGAAGTTGAAGTATTCCTCATCTTCCGACTCTGAAATTGCAGTTTCTCTTTGGGTACCAGGAAGGAGGTCTGCAACGATTTCCTTTCCCGCACGTTGGTCAGGTACATCACCACCTCGGGCAGAGGCTTCTGCGACTGCCTCTGCTGGTTCCACGACCACCTCAGTAGTCATAACTGCAACCTCAGTGGTCATGGCGGCTATCTCAGTGGTTGTAGCCGCTACCTTAGTGGTTGCAGCCGCCACCTCAGTAGTTGTAGCTGCAACCTTAGTGGTCATGGCGGTTACCTGAGTGATTGTAGCCGCTACCTCAGTAGTTGTAACCACTACCTCAGTGGCCATGGCTACGACTTCAGCGGTTGTGATAATCGCTTCGGGTGCCACGACTTCTTCCACAACCCGAGCCGAGGATGATCCTTCGACCACTTCTGCTGTCAGCTCTCCAATCGCTAGAGAGGTGGCAATGGGCTTCTCAATAGAAGCCACCTCGGGGGCTGAAGGAGTCGAGCTAAAACAAACAAAAGGATAGCAAGTCAAATTGTGAAAAGCAAAAGGTAAATGCTGTTCTTACACTTTAGACTGCTTCACATACCTCTGCATCCTGGACTTAATCAGAAACTTTGGAGCCATCTTCCCGATGGAAGAGTTCTTCGACTTCTTTTCTACGACCACGTCTGGTCGTAGCTTAGGTTGGAGAAAAGGCTCGGCCACGAATACGTCTGGTCGTGGATCTTGAACAGGGACCATCTATCTGGTCTCCTAACTTTCCGGAGGGCGAGATCGATCTCGACCACTCCAAAAGCGGCCTTCACCCTCAGCAGTAGGCTCAATTTGGATCGGCGTTGTCCTTCACAAAAGACATAAATTCCTTCGGTTCTCCTTTTCTAGTTGCTTGACAAAACTAGAACGGTAAAGCTGTGGAAAGCTTTCTTGTCATAATAAAAGGTACCTTGGCCTTGTGGGCTTTCGCCTAAGAGGTTCTTCAACCTCCTCGGCCTCCTCATTCAAGCTGCTTGATCTCGGCTTCATTTGTGGTTGTGTCCTTGACCTTACGGGCTTTGCGTATAAGAGGTTCTTCATCCTCCTCAACCAATTTATTTTGACCTCGGCCTGCTGCTTGTTGTCGCGTGCCGCAGACCTTGCCGAGGACCTGGTCGAAATGAAGGAACTTGAGCTTGGTCCTCCCTTGTCGACGACTCTTGTAAGTCGATGCTTTTTCATCGGAGGAGATGAGCCCTTGTCCACTGTCACCCCTGCGCCAATGGTCACCAGTTCGACCTCCTCGTCGTCCCGGTGGTTTTCCATACCTACTTTCTGTAAAGAAAAATAGAAAAAGAAGAATCAATGACCAGTCGTAAGTTTTTCTACGACTAGTACCTAGTCGTAAGCTCTTCTACGACATGTCCCTGATTGTAAGATTTTCTACGATCACTACCTAGTCGTAAGTTCTTTCTACGACTATGAAATCCTAAGGATAAAATCAACTTTTGATTATCTTCAGGCGCTTAACCTTTTCCTCTGCGGATAAAACCGCAAGGATTTGAGGAACCGCCATTCCGGGAGGCGGGGGCTTCTCACAAACGAGTTTGACTCGAGTGTCAATCTCTGCCTGTGAAAGATCTGTGTAAAACAGATAAAGATATTCATTAGACAATTTTGAAGAGGACCAAACTGAGAGTTAAGTCAAAAAACTACTTACCCTCCTCGTAGTCCCTGGTCGGGTCCTTTGGTCCAGTGTACCTCCACATAGGAGGTACTCGTTTCTTCAAAGGGCTAATTCGACGTGTGATGAAATCCTTCACCACATGCCATTCGGTTAACCCCTCTGCTTTCAAATCCTTGACGGCTTGAATATAGGGGGCAATCCAACTGATATCCTGGGGAATCGAATCCCATGAAGCTTTCTTTTCGGCAACCTTCCCCTCGAAGGTAAGGCTGTCTTCGGAGGTGACTTTCCAGTAAAACCACCTCTTCCTCCACGACGGCCACGAAGACCTAGTGAACATCTGAATGTACTCCCTTGACTTCCCGTCATGGAGCTTCAGACCGCAACTTCTAGCTATCCCAGCTTGTCGAGCCATTTCGTAGAAATATTGAAAGAGCTCAAGGTCCGCTGGAATTCCCAGGTACGCCTCACATAGATACACAAATACGCTCAGCATTGTGATGGAATTGGGACCAAGGTTCACCAATTCCACTCCAAAATGCCCGAGTATGAGTGTGAGAAAGGGTGAGTAGGCAATCGAAGACCACACTCTGTCGCTTTGGAAGGGGATTTGCTCATCCTCCCACGACGGCCATTGCTACTTGTACGCCGGGAACCACTCCACAAGAACTCTTTCTGGATTCTTCCCAGCGTTGACAAGGGCTAGCATCTTCGCCGTATCCATCTCCGACTCGGTCCACTCGGAGACTCTTCCAGCCATTTCTCTCAGAAGGGGGAGATTCTTGATTGAGTTGGTGGCGGAGAAGACAAGAACTTGACGAACAGTGGAACGATTTGGGGAAAAGTATAACCCTAAGTCTTACCCCCAGTAAGTATTTATAACCGCATACCTTGGGCCAAAGGCGTGGCATTCCAAAGGTTGCCATCGTCTCGGGAACCGCTCCAACGGACAGGCTAACGGGTGTCGTTTGAGATTCCCTAACGTGTCCATTCGAGAAAATCAGGTTTGCTTTTACACCTCAAGCGAAATAACTTCCTTGGTTAGATCCTTTTCAACCAAAGGAAATGATAATCGGAAAGGTCTTTCTTCCGATCACTATACTACGACCACCTTGTGATCGTAAAAGTATTCTACGACTATTTGATAGTCGTAAGCAATTTTCTTGACCAAGCATATTTCTGGTCAAAGTAGTATACAAATGTCGAAGAGTTTTTCCTTTGACTATCCTTCTACGACCCTCTCGTGGTCGTAAGACCATCTATAACTCCTTTACTAAGTAAGTTGCTTTCACTTGAAGCTAGGGGGCTAGATGACGAGGATATAATAATCCTCATTTTATCTTTTATCTATAATTCTTATTATAGGTAAATATGATGTCATATGGTCCCTGAGTATACCCCTTAATGTTATAAGGGAGGAGCCTACTAGGTGGTCGTGAGTTCTTCCACGACCACCCCCATAGTCGTAAGTTATACTCGACTACCCCATAGTCGTAAGTCTTGCTCGACTACCTTATAGTCGTAAGTTCTTCTCGACCGGTCAGCTCGACCACCTTAAGATCAATAAAACCCGCGGTAGTGGGTCCAATTGATTAAAGGATTCAAGCAGATCATCATATGTTGTTACTCTCTGAAGTAATAGCACGTAATGCTCCATTATCTACGATACATAGTTGTTAGGCGGCGTGGAGGATTATCGCCGGTGATTCTGCCAACATGCGCCGATTCTGAGGATGTGATGAGGCGTCGCTTCACTGGAAGCGCCACTCCTTCACATACTATATAAAAGCGACAATCAGAGAAGGAAAGGGCGATGTAATCGGGCCATCAGGAAGACAAGCACTGTCACCTGTAATAGTCTTAGTTTTTCTCTTGATTGTTCAAAATACACTCAATACCATACACACACAGGAGTAGGATTATTATTCTCTCCGGAGAAGGCCTGAACCTGTATAAAAATTTCCGTGTCAATCTCTCTGCGTGATTCCATTCTAGGAGACCCCCCGAATCAAACAATCTTTACGTAAGTTTGGTTCTAAAACACCGACAAGCTCCAATATCAACCCACCATCCAGTGGTTTGACATGCTGAAAATACAATAGGTGGATTACCATACCCTCTTGTTGAGGCCTCACCTATGATCACATTGATAGCCTTTTTCTTTGGATGTACACCATCCTTACTCTTGCGGAAATGACGGTCTTTCGCCATATCACCGTTTTTCCCACACACAAAGCAGGTAATGTTCCTCATATCCTTCTTCTTAGTTTTTTTTCTTAAAGCTAGTTGTCTTTTTTGGTTTAAAGCCTTTGTTATTCTTGCCATATCTCTTCTCTATGATATTTGCATTGATCTGATTGTTCTGACTGGAAGTGCTTGGTGCATCTTTTACTCTTGTCTTTTCTTCTACATCAAGGGCAGCAATGAGATCTTCAATAGATATCTCTTCCCTCTTGTGCTTTAAGCCAGTGGCAAAACCCTGCCATGAAGCAGGAAGTTTGGCAACAATGCCCGCAGCCACAAACTTAGGAGGCAAAACACAACCTAGATGTGCAATCTCTCCGACCAGTAACTGTAGTTCATGAGACTGTAACTATCGACTTAGCATCATTCATATTGTAGTCCAAGAATTTCTCGCACATATAGAACCACCGATCAGCCTCAGCTTTGGCATATTTGTGCTCGAGTGCATCTCACAACTCTGTGGCGGACTTGAAGTCTATGTGCACATCATAGAGCTGGTCGGCTAGTATGGTCAGTATGCATCCAAGGGTTGTGTTGTTATCTGTGTCAAACCACAAGGTATGTTCACTCGTAATTGGATACCGTGTATGGATCACCCACCACAACCCCAAAGATATGAGCCAAAACTTGACCCTTGTCTACCATCTATGAAAGTTCTGACCCGAAAACCTCTCAGGTTTCATAGCATCAGAAGCACCAGCCATTGCTGAATCACAAAAAGGACCACAATAAGGTTTCTGGATTGTTGGAAATGTGGACAACATTTTAATTCCATATTTTATTATGAGGCAAAGATCACAAATAACTAGAGATACATAAAGCGATATCAATAGCAGGCAACTCATTGCACGTCTAAACACACTCAACAATCTTATTATAGCAGAATAATTTGGTCGTAGTACTAAAAAATATGATTATAATAGAATAATCTGGTCGTACGACCAACTCACAATAGGGCTCGATGAAGAACAGGAAGCAGTGTAGTCTCGAAGCAGAGCAGGTCGTTGATGATGCAGCACAACGAGTAGTCATAAGAGTGCAGACTCGAAGCAAAGATCGAAGCAGTGCAGATTGCGGTTGTCGCAGTGAAGCGAGTAGTCGAAGGATGTAGTGCAGAGAGCGATCGCGTAGATGTGCTACCCAAAAACCTTATTGCCGCTCTGTGCAGGTGAACTCTACGACAATAGTTCGGAGATATCCGCTCACCTTCCTTCCCGGTGCACGCCGAGAAGAAGAGATGGCCTGGTTCGATAGCTCAATTCTTCAGCACAATTGAGAGGAAGATGGAAAAATTAAATAATAATCTCAGATAAATAGATCTTGAATTTAGATGAATTTAGGAATTTGAATGGACTCAATCGGAGTTCGGATGCAAAAGATATGAGCTTTGGAAGATCACATGAAATAATGAAATTGAGAGAGAAAAGAATATTCCTTCGGATAAAAAATAATAATAAAAGGAATTGGAGACTTACAAGTGGGGTCCACTGGTAAGTGAAACAAAGATGAAAGCGATGGATGACATGTGGGGTCAAGGTACTGGAGAGAGAAAGAGAGGGATTGACAAAAGGGTCCCACATGCATTGAGATGGTGTATGATGGACTAGGTTCATGGCTTTTGGGTTCGAGTGGTGTTTTGGATGTGCCATATGGCAGGACATGTAGGCGCCACATGGATCAAATTGGTGAGGTGGACATTGATTTGGCTACCACATCAGCAAACAGAGCACAACCGAGAGGGAAGAAGGCTCCGGAGGAAACCATGGCCAGCGGTGAAAGACAATGATGGCGAAGGTGAAAGGAGGCGAGGGAGATGGCGGTGAGCAGCAAAACGGAACCCCATGGGCCTAAGGATACCCTGGGTGGCGGCGTCTCGGCAATGGCGGTAAGGGCTCACCGGCGGCGGTGATTCGGGCGGTGAGGAGCTCACGACCACAGCGGCGATGACGATTGGATGGCGTCAGAAGTGAATAGGAGGGAGCACCGAAACGGGGAGATGACGAGGATCGCTGAGGCAGGCTCGGAACGACTGGAAGATGACCGGAGCAGCGGCAATCCGAGGATGACCAAAGAACAAGAAGATGGCCGGCGACAACACCTCGGTGGCAAAAGAGCAAGGAGGAGGTGGGGGATTAGATGAGAAAGGCAAGGGACACAAGATGATGCGCACAAAAGAGCTAGGGCTCTCACCGACGTGTAGATCGACAATAGTGGTGCGGCCGGTTGTCGGGAAGACGAAGGCGATGGCGAATCGATGATCCTTGACCGAAGATGGAGGAAGCACGGCGAAGCCCTCGATGAGACGATCACAATGGCGGTGGCGGCTTGGGCTGAGAGGGACCAACGACGATGAAATTCGGTGATGAACAAGCTTCAGTGGCGCTTGGATTTTGATGGATGGCGGCGCAACCAAGGCGAGATTGGGGAGGGAACTTTAGGGTTTTAGAAGAGGGGCACAGGACGCACATTATGACGTGGTCGGTTCTTTAAATAGTGTTGGAGATGAGGGAGTTCACAAGGGAGCCGGTGGCTGCTGCTGTGCTTGTTTCGGGACTCTATGTCCAAGTCGGCCACGGGAAGGAGATGACCACGTGCACATATGGATTGGTCCCACTGGCAGGGACACAAAGAAAAGGAAAGTGCGAAGCTAGCTCTCGGCTAGAAACAGAAAGAGGAACGGTGGGCTTGGTTGGCTTTGCGTGCGCAGAACAGGAGGTTTGGGCTTGGCACAGGAAAAAAAGCGGCCCGGCCAGGATGGCCTTCGTCTTGCCGCAGAGAAAACAAAGGCGGCTCATTTGGAAAACAAAATGGCGGGTCAACGGGGGCTTTGGTGACTGCGCGAGAGAAAAAAAAGCGGTGATCTTTGGGTTGCTGCAGCATAAAAAAAAAAGCGAAGGGAGGGCTTCAAGGAAGCATGGGCTGAGACGAAATGGATTAGGCCGAGAGTGAGACAGATGGGCCAACAGTTAGGGCAAAGGGATGGGCTTAAGGAAGGTTTCAGCCCAGGAATTCATCTGAGATTCTAATTAGTTTTCCTTTTTTTTTAGAAGAAAGCAGAAAGCACAAAGGCAAAAAGAAAATAGCAAATGCACTCGGAAAAATTCTAGAAGAATCTAGAAAATATATCCAAGCACATAGAACCCAAATAAAATAGTTTTGATAAAAGTTGATGTTGAGATTAATCATATTAAATTGTTTTTTTATTTATGAAAGTCCCAATTAAGCTTTATTAATTCAAATAAAATTGGTGAAATTTTCCAGATACCTAAGCTACTTAAAAGATTTTTGAAAAGCCAAATTTTGGGACGTTACACCACTAGACACACCAACTCGTAGCAGAAGTAGAGTCAATGTAGCGAGTTGATGCAGTAGTGGTCGTACTCGCCGCACGTCTTCTCCTCCTGCTCCTGTGATCGTCACGAGTTGCGGATCGTCCTAGTGTTGATGCTTCGCAACAACACCTCCAAGATATCCACATATACGGGGCAGGGACACCACGCGCTAGAGTGCTAGCACCTGCGGCGTGGTTGAAGAAGGCATGGCTATTAGGGATTCGAGAGTTCTTCCAAAAGATGATCATCCCACCCCATGCCACCGCCCCTCTATATATAGGCATCCTTGATGGGTCTCGAACTTGATGCCCATTAGGAACTCGTGGACTACAAGAATTCGGATCACTATCCAAATCAAATCCTAGCCCTTTAAGTGTGCGACCCTATAGGTTCATGCGTAATCGGTTGTGACTCGGAAACTCTTTTCCGACAACGAGTTGTTAGCGGTACCTAGCAGGACATAATGATTCCCGAACACACATAGAATATATCGGACGAACCTTAATGCAATATGATCTACGACCAGGTCCTTATCACTTACGACCAGCTCATATCTAGCCACCACCAGTCCATATTTAGTCTCGACCAGTTCGTAACTCCTTACGACCAAGTTTCGACCACTTGGTGATTATGTTTGACCAGTCTACGACCAGCTTCGACTTGTCTATATCTGGTCGAACTGAATGACCTGCTTGCATATTCTCCCTTTGCCTCACAACATTTGGTTGAACTCCAGGTGAGATAATTTGTCATCTATGGACTGTTCAATACTTTCTCGATCAAGTGTCGAATAACATCATGTGGTCAACACTTCGACTACTAGTGGCATGGCCATGCACTTTCTTTATCCGACCACAACGAGGGACCCAGAGACATCTCTCCTGTTATGTTAGGAGGGGCAAATCCCATATCCGACCAGTCACATTCCTCCGCATGTTTCATAGCATACCCGAAAGCTACCTTTATAACTACCCAATTACGAGTAGCGTTTGGCAACCATGTTATTACACATGTAGGAAACCATGCTGATCTCAGGTCTAAGGATTATACATCATCATTGTTTGACACCAACTGATGACACATGAAATCATAACAATCTCAGCAGTGTCTCAAGGTGGATCAAACCAACACCATGTTCTCTAACATGTGTCCATATTATTGGTTTGATATCTCCATATCTATGACCTGTGAAACATAGTCATCAACCAATACATATGCTAGTCTATTCATATGTGTTCTCATATGTTTCCAACTAGGGAACGTTTAAGAATAATTATCGCAGAAATATAGAGTTTCACAATCAAGTCACATACTTGATAATAAATATTAACAATATTATTCTAGGAATATGATAACATATTATCCAATGTTATGAACATAACGAAATATGATCATCTTTATGATTGCCTCTAGGGCATATTTCTAACAGTCTCCCACTTGCACTGGAGTCAATCATTTAGGTATCTAATACCGATAGTTGTTGTGTGCGCGTCATGCTTTGGCTATGTGAGAGGCTTTGTCAACGGTGTAGGACCAAGGATAACTGACTAGAGGGGGGGTGAATAGGAGGTTTTTAAACTTTTTGACAAATTAACAATTTAAGTCAAATATGAACTAAGTCTAAACTAGATACAATTCTAGCTAAGCAATTCAACACAAGTAATAATGCTAGAATTGTAAAAGCGGAAAGAAAAGACTAGAAGTAACCACAAAGAGAATCCCCATGGTATCGAAGACTTGTCGGTCTTCACTAGTCCATGTTGAGGAAGCTTGAACGAATCAAGCCGGCTCTACGAATTAAGCCTCCCTCGATTACTATTGGTAGTTCTTCCTCCGCTCCGGAGATGGTGAACTTCAAACCACTCACAAACGTGGCACCGGGCCTCTTCACAATCCTCTTGAAGAGATCACCGTGCTCCCACCATCAAGCCGTCTAGGTGTTTGGCAAAACACCAAGAGTAACAAATCGATGACCTTCGCTTGATGGCACTCAAGTGCAATAGGATCAACTAGAATGAGTGAATGCACTTGAATGAGCTCAACTACCTCACAATGAATGCACAAGAGTATATGAGTAGTTGAAGGAGTGCTCAAGTCTCTAAGGATGTTAAATGTGAACTAGCAATCTATCCTTGAGCAGGTGGAGGGATATTTATACCCCCCCCCACAACCAATTATAGCCGTTGGGACAGAAATCCCCAATTTTCAGCGAAATGCGTTACTACCGCCAACCATGGCGCGGTACTACCGCACCCTTGTCAGAGCACTGTAACGGTTATAATAGAAGCATTAACTTCCTCTGACATAGCCATTGAAACCATGGTGCGGTACTACCGTCAACTATCATGCGGTACTACCGCTCGCAAGGTTTGCAAACACAGCCGAAAATGAACTTCTCTGGAAATTTCATACCACTCCATTACTTTTGGAATAACCGGAGTACGGTAGTACCGTTTGAACAACGGCGGTACTACCGTTCCCAGGGTTTCGCAAATAGAGCTGAAATGGAGTCTCTATGTAAATATTGAACCGTCACAACAATTTCGGAACAACCGATAAGCGCGGTAGTTCCGCTTGAAACTACGGTACTACCACATCACAAAAGAGACTTAGGCAGCTCACACGAACGGACTTGCCACGTGGACGGCCCAGATGCATTGGGCCATTCGGACCATGGCTTAAACCGTTCGATTTGAGCAATGTTCGGATGGTCCGAACGGCACACGGTAGTTCCACCAAAGGAAATGCGGTCATACCACAAAGCGGTAGTTCCGCCTTGAAACTCCTGGTACTAACGTTTGCCAAGGGAGCACAAGAGCTCCAAAAAGGTGTCTCTCTGGTTTTTACGTACCGCCAACAAACAAACGAAACGACTAGGCTGCAGTAGCACCGCACCACGAGCCGGTCGTACCGCTGAGCGTCCAGTCCAACTTAGCCCGAATGGATTGAATACGTAGACGACTCAGATTCATTGGGCCGTTCGGACCAAACGTTTTAACCGCACGATTGGGTCACTTTCGGATGGTCCGAATGGCACACGGTAGTACCGCCGAAGGATATACGGTCATACCGCTAAGTGGTAGTTCCACCTTGTAAACTCCGGTACTACCGTTTGCCTTGTCAATTTCATAGAAAGCTTTCCAAATTATACATGATCTTAAATTGATCCAAATAGCACAAGACACATGCTATCAAGCTACTAGTCATGATCCCTCTTAATAGTACAGTATTTAACCTATAATCCGGTCTTCCAACCATTTCTCCTAAGACCGGTAAAGCATAAAAAGGATCCTAGACTACTCATGCCTTGTCTTTGAGCCATATTTATCTTCATATTGTCCTTTAGCATGCATCTTCATGTTATCAAACCCACCAATAGGACTTAACCTTGTAGATAGTCAATAAACATGTTAATGCCATATTCACATATTATCATTGATTACCAAAACCATTTTTAAGGGGCCTAGATGCTTTCAATCTCTCCCTTTTTTGGTAATTGATGACAACACAACTAATATGTGTGAAAGATTGTTTTGAATATACCATTTGTTTTGAAACAAGTGTATATTCTTTTGATGGCTTAACAACAAAATAATTCTTGCAATGAGCCCAAATGGGTTTAGAGAATTATTTTCTTGTTAAAGCCAATAAAAAGAAAGCTCCCCCTAAACATGTGCATATAAATGATAGAAAATCTTTGCAAGCACATGTATAGATTTTTAGAAATTTTGTGTAACAGCCCAAAGTTACATTACCAATTTAAATTAATTAAAGTTATCAATTTATTGGATTTTCTGAAATTTGAAAGAGTTTATTTGCTTTATTTAAAATTCTACAGATTTAAAAGTCAAAATTTTTTTAAAGTTTTAAAGTTTTATTTGAGTTAAAGTTGAAAAATAAAAATTTAATTTATTTTGAGAATTTTCTGAAATTTTAAAAGCTTTTCCTAAATATTTTTAAAGCCAAAATAATTTATTTGCAAAATTAAAAGCCAACCTTAAGTTGGAAATAATTTTATTAAGTCCAAAATAACTCTAGGAATTTCTGTGAATTTTTCTAGAATTTTTGGACTCTTTTTGCTATTTTTTCTAAAGCCAAATGAATTAACCGGATTAATTAAAATCTCAAATCAAATTAATTATCCAAATTCTGCTTGGGCCGAAACCTTCCCTAGGCCCACCCCCTTTCTTTTCGCCACCGGCCCAATTCGGCCCACTCCACCCCAAGCCCGCAGCCCACCCGGCCTTCCTCCCCCTTCCTCTCTCACCTCCCCGGCCCCACCGGTCACTCCCTCACCCCTCACTGCCACGCGGGCCCCGCCACCTTCTTCCTCCCTACCTCCTTCCCCACTCAACCAAGCCGACGCAACCGCCATTGACGCCCGCACCGGAGCTCCATAACGGCGCCCCAACCGCCCCGCTCCTCCCGCGCGACGTGCACACGCCTAGCGCCCCCAACCGCCTCCACTCCCACACCTTCTCCCCTCTCCCATGGGTTAGCCCAAGACCCAACCGCCACGGCTGCCACGATTGCCCCGCGCATGATCTCCACGACCCGGCCTCCCCTCGCCCTATAAAGGGGAGCACCGGGAGAGCCTCCTCCATCTCAATCTCTCCCTCTCACTCACTCCGCCCCTCTCCGCCCCTCGCCGCCGGATTTCGTCGTCGAAGTTCACCGGCCGAAGAAGACGCCGCCGCCTCTAGCGCCGCCGACGTCGCCTCCTAGCCGCCGCCGCCGGTACCATCGGCACCGCAGCCTCCACGCCATCCCCGTGCGCGCGCTAGTCTCGCCGGATCACCTCCCGAGCCGCCGCGCCACCGGAGCCCGAACCTCGCCGCCGGCCACCTCGTCGTCCTCCGTCGTCGCAAGGTAGTGCGTTATGCTCCTCATCGCGCCCTCTCTCCATTGTGCGTGTCCGCGAGGCTTGCCCCGGCGTGAGACGCCGGCGAGCCCGTCACCGGAGCGTCGCCGGCCTCGCGTCGATGTGGCGCTGCCACCTCGGCGCCACATGGGCACCACGTTATCATCTTTGCGCACATGGCATTGACATGGACGCCCAGTCAGCGCCTACGTGGCACCCGAATTGAAATCGGCCGCTGACGTCATAATTCATGATTTCCTTCACAAAAATAATTCCATTTAATCTGAAAATTCCATTTCATCATTTCATGTGATTGAAAACTTCTTTAGTCCATAACTTTTGCATCCAAACTCCAAATTGGGTGTTTCAAATTCCTAAATTCATATAAATCCAAGATCTAGTTAACTAAACCAAAATTAATTAATTTGGATTTCATTTGAACCCTTATTTGAATTTGGTTTGAATTTAGAATTTGCAAATTTAGGTTAAAACTTGTAAAATCCATATCTTTTGAATCCCAACTCCAAATTGAGTGATTCAAATTTCTAAAATCTTGTAAAATTATGATCTAGCTAAATAAAATATAATAATTTGCTTTGGAGTTATTCTTATTTGTCTTTTTGAATCTATTTGGATTTCAATTGAATTTGTCGTATTTTCGTGTATAGACTTCGACGACTCCGAAGAGGTAGATCATTCTAAGGAATTAGTATATCAAGACTTCAACAAAGGCAAGTTACATTCTTGACCATATTTGCACCTATTATTTTAAATTATTTAAATTCTGTTTTAAATTATTATTGCATGCGTATTTATATTCATGTAATTTAAATCCTTGTTTTAAGCTTTATAGTTATTCCCTATTCCATTGTATAGCCATTATTGTCGGTATAGACCGTATGGAGAACCATTCTGAATGTGATATATACATATATATTGGAAGCAGAAAGTTAAAATATTGGATTATAAGATAACGTGATCGTTGGATATTAGATTAAAGAATTTGATTTGTTGTTGAGATTAAATTATAGAAATATATTATTGAGCATCAGAATATTAGAGATGGAAGTATAGGATTACACAATTGATGGACATGGGATTGTAGATATACTTTATGGATGGATATTGAATTATAGAACAACATGATCATTGGATATCAGATTATATGAATACATGATTCTTAGATATTGATTACGCATCTATACAATTGTTGAATATTGGATTATAGGAAACATAACGGTTGGAGATTGGATCATATGAATGCATTAATGATGGATGTAGAAATAAGTGATCAATGGATATTGAATGGTAGAGATAGCTAATTATTGATATTGGACTATTAAGATTGAATTATAGAAGTAGTCTTTATGGAATATTGATTTGCTTGGGTGTTAGATTGTAGGATTGACCCTTGGTGGGATTTTAGAAATAAAACTCGATTAGATCTTAGAAGTGGATAATTGTTGATGATGGATTATCGAAGAATGGATTATAGTAATAGATAATCATTGGATATCGGATTATCAAAAATTGGATTATAGGATTACATAATCATCGGATTGATGGGTGTTGAATTATTAGAAATAATTCATTAGGGATTAATGGATTGATGGATATCAGATTATAGAATTAGAGCATTACTGAATGTTGGATCGATGGAGGTCAGATCATAGAAATAGACTGATATGGTGGATATTGGACGAATTAATATTGGAGTATAGGGTCACGTAATTACTGGAGTTTGGATTATCGGATTATGAACACAGTATGGATGGTTCACTTACCGGTCTCGTACCTAACAATACCTTGACATTGAATCCGTCACCCTTTGTCACCCTAGACAAAACCTAGTTGATACAATAGTATGAACTAGGATTATTTGAAAATGTTGCAAAGACATGCTTAGACCAAAAATGTTTGATTTGGGGAGTTTCAGCCAAAATTCAAATATTGTTTAAATTGTATCCATGGCATTGGTGTGTTATGGAAGTTTATAAATGATCTTGAAAAATGAAATAAAATGATGGTTTGTACTTGGGCGAAATGGTTGTTTGGATGGTGCATGTCAATGCACGGGCTCAATCTGGGTAGGGTTGATGCCCATGGGTTTTGTGGAAAGTCGCCCAAGTCAATTGAGGACCGGCCTCTGAGTGTTCCTTTGCTATGCCTATAATGGGCTATGCCTCACCGTGCAACCACATGTCCTCAGTATGGGGAGTAGGACCTGGCTGACTAATTTGCAAAGTACCATCGCGGTCGATCCCGTGGATTGTGTGGGTCCATCTCGGATGGCTGGTCGTGTTATGACCTCGTTAGTCCCACTGGCGTAAGAGGGGGCCCCTACAAACTCTACGGATTTCTATCCAAGGAGGGATGCGAAACCTTAACGGGGGTGGACTGCGATGGGATGGCGCATTGTAAAGGCCTTGTCATGTGCTCTAGATCGCTTACCTAAGGTAGTGAGCGGTGGCATAGATATATGCCGAACAAACTAGAGAAGTCATGTCATGTGGGTAAAGCTGTACAACCTCTGCAGAGTGTAAAACTATTGAATAGCAGCGTCATGATCATGGACATGCTAGCAAAGCCACTCAAAGTTAGACTTGGATTTTGATTTCAAAAAGACTTTGTCAAATGGTTTATCCAAATGGGAATTGGGCGGAAGCCATGTGATAGGAGGTACCCTTCACCATTCATGTGTGAATGTTATCGACTATAAAATTGATTTAGAAAATGAATTTTAGTTATGTAATAAGCGCTTTGGAACTTAATACAGTATTTAAAGAAAATCTTTGCTTTATGCAAATTCAACCATATTAAGCTTTCCTTTGAGATATCCATATATGCATGTCATTACGCTATTTGTGGGTGTAACTTGCGAGCACGGTAGTTGTGCTCATTCTTGCTTAATGCAAATAATTTCAGAGGAGAAGAACTTTGCTACGGTGTGGATCTCGACGACTAGGCGCTACCTGATCGATTGCTGTGGCGAATCGTTGGGTCTACTACTACTCCTTTGCTTCCCTTGTGTTTATTTTATTGTTGGCATGTAAGCCTCCTTTGTAATCAACTCTGTTGTTATTTATTAATAAAGTTGTGATATGATTTTGTTACCATATTTGTTTCTTGTGTGAACTAGCTAACGATCATGGGACTAGTTCAGAAATGCACAGAGGATTCGGGAGTGTTAATCCCGGGTCTTACATTTTGGCAGAGTTTCTTTTGCTTGTTGGAACTTGAGGAATAATTGCAATAATATGTAATGACCATAAAACAGATTGCATTACATAAGCATGACAATAACCATCAAGTTCAACATGATAACAATAAAGCAACATAGGTTTAAACTATTACAAGCACATGAGCACATAGTAAAAAATAACAAGTTCAACATTAATAATAACACATTACACATAGAGTATATAATAATAATAAAAGTCTTGCTCCCCCTAAAACTTTCTCCTATGCTTCTCTTCTTGCTTCTCCTTTTTCTTCTCCCCCTTTGGCATAAAACTACCAAAAACATCAAGTCTGCTTTGGATCACGAGGGAAGAGTAGGCTGGATCTGAGGGAAGAACAGTGCTAGATCTGAGGAACTAATCTTGGTGGAGCCGAGCTAGAGCCTGAGGAGAAGTAGCTGGAGCCTGAGGGATAGTAGCAAGAGCAGATGATGTGGAAGCTCCTGAAGGTGTGTTAGTGCGACGACGAGTGTAGCGCTGAGGAGTAGGCAACATCTCCTCTAGAGAAGTAACACACTCTGACAGGGCAGCTAGCCTATTGTGAGTATTAGTCTGGAATGCGAGTTGTGCTATCTTCATCTCCAGCTGAGTATCCTTTAGCTCTTGCAAATTGTTGAGAATCAACTGCTGATTATTTAGAATCTGTGCAAGAGTGACCTGACCTTCTGCAGGAGCATCCTCATGAGCAGCAGCCTCCCCTGGAGCATCAACACCCTGCTGTCCTGGAATGGGAGGACCCTCTTGTGGCTTATATGCCTTATGTGCAGAGCCTAAACCTCCATGATACTTTATCTTGCTGAGAATCAGGGCCATAATGTATGGAGCATAATAAATTCTTTTGACCCTGTCATTCTTTGATGCAGCTATGCCCCTAATTATGACATTTACCACATCAATTTTTTTCCATGCATGATGTTGTCAATAATGTTCCAAGCATGCCCTCTCACTGCATCAAAGTTTCCACTCTTGGGAAGAATGGTGTGATTAATAATTCTATTAATCAGACTAGGAATGGGCTGAAGACCATGTATCTTCCCTGGTGTATACCTGACAGTCTGATCATAGAAGTCTGTCCATGCAGGAGCTAGCAAGGCAGGCCTGTCGTAGAGCTTCTCCCACTTGCCAGATGGAGTTCTTAGGACACACTCAAAGTCTTCCTTAGTGCACTCTATATATCTGGTCACTGTTACCCATTTCATCTTGGAAAAGTCTGGTTCAACATGCAAAGTGGCATAAAACTGTCTCACAATCTCCTCATCATAATTATTTCTTAATGCCACAAGATCATGAAGACCGACTTGCTAAAAAAGTTGGTACACACCATTGTACTTGGCCAATGTGTTGATGTGCTCCCACTTGATCCACTTATGATCAGCAAACTTTCTGTTGGGTCCATAAAGCTGCTCATAGACTTGCTCTTGAAATTTGATGTGAAATCTTTGATTTATGGAGTTTGAAGAGAAAAGGTACTGATTTATGTGTCACTTGATAGCAAACTCATCAGCTGAGATAATCCGCAAATCAACTGGAGGCTCTTCTGGTTCTCCCGTTTCTTCGTCTGATGCTGCTGGAACTTTTGATTCTGTCGTAGCCTTAGATTCAGCTTGTGACGAATTTTCCTCATTTTCTGATTCATCGACTGCGGGACCTTTCCCTCTGTCTTGCACTGCTTTTCGTCGCACTTCTAAAATTTCTTCAGCCTGACTAGGAGCTGCCGGAGGCTGGGACGAGGAAGATTGACCTCTACTGGTGCCGACGGACTTGCGAGTTATCATCCTTGTCCTTATCATCTAAAGATACAATGGATGGGTTACAAAGGATGCAATTGATTGACCAAAATAGGTTTAATTCGAATGAAATGATCCTGCTGTTCTCCAGCAAAATAGGTGGTACCACAGTTATATGGTCGGTACGACCGCATCGCAGTAGTACCGCGCTTAAGGAGCAGTAGTACCGCTTTTCCAGAACTGGTTCTAGGGCATGGATTTTAATGAAATTTTTTATATTTCTTATGGATTGATTCCATAGACTAGATGTGTAATCATCATCAAACATCAAATTTATCAATTTTTCCCAATAAGAACCACAAAAATCATTCACATTCTCAATCAACCCTAATTGTGACCTAGGGTTCCAAATTCGGGTAAAACAAGAATTAAAAGGGGTTTTACCTTGAGGATTGAAGGAGATGAACCCTAGAGATGCAAGGAAACAACAGGAATCAACAGAAATCCGAAGAATAGTGAAGATTTTTTGAGGGATTTTGAGGAGTCTTCGGGATGGAGAGAGAGAGAGGCCGAGAGAGAAAAAAGGGAAACGGTGGAAGGTGTGGTCGAACTGTCGAGGAGTAAAAAGGGACGAAGTGAAAACTGCCGGGAGTTAATGCCCTTTACTAACCGATGCCGTAGTACCGCCCCTTTACTGCCGGTAGTACCGTAAAGGTAAGAGTAGCAGTAGTACCGCAAGATCTGGTCATCTGCGCGCTAAACCCGCTGGTTGTTCCGATTTTCCTGGAACATGAAGAAATGACTTTGGATTTTGAGAATTATGCAAATAATACTTAGTTTTGCACTCAAATAAATATCATTTATGATCATTATGCATTGAATAGACTAATGTCTATCTAAGAACATAATTTTTATGAACATAGATATCTTTAATAAAATGTTTTGAAAATACTTTCATAAAAAGCTTCAAATAACACCAAATGAAACAATATGCATGAGGCAAGAGTTCAACCAACATTAGAATAGTCTATGACATTTAATTCATTCCTCAATTTGCAAAAACGGCCTTCATCTAATGGTTTGGTGAAAATATCCACTAATTGGTCTTCAATCCGGATGTGGTTAATTTCAATATCTCCCTTGCTCACACGATCTCTCAAGAAATGGTGGTGAATATCTATATGCTTGGTTCTTGAGTGTTGGACAGGATTATTGGCTATTTTCACTACACTATCATTATCACACAAAAGAGGTATTTTATCAAATTTAATTCTATAATCCATCAAAATTTGCCTCACCCATAGCAATTGAGCACAACAACTTCCTAAGAATTAACAACTCCCCGATGTGCTTTTTCTATCCACTTCACAACCCGCATAATCGGAATCCAAATATCCAATTAAATCAAATTTAGCACCATTGGGGAACCATAGGTCAATGCTAGAGGAATGCTTTAAATATCTTAGTATTCTTTTTACAGCCATCAAATGGCACTCTTTTGGAGTTGCTTGAAAGTGTGCACACATGCAAACACTAAACATAATATTGGGCCTAGATGCGGTAAGATAAAGCAAACTACCAATCATAGGCCTATAAAGCTTTAAATCTACCAATTTACCTCCCTTATTTAGGTCAAGATGATCGTTGGTTGCCATAGGAGTCTTGATGGGCTTTGCATCCTCCATGCCAAATTTTTTGATCAAGTCTTTTGCATACTTGGTTTGGCTCACGAATGTTCCATCTTTAAGTTGCTTGATTTGAAGTCCAAGGAAATAGCTTAATTCTCTGATCATGGACATTTCAAATTCCCTAGACATCATGTCACTAAATTCTTCGCAAAAATCTTGGTTAGTAGACCCGAAAATGATATCATCAACATAAATTTGACAAACAAAGAAATCATCATCTAAAACCTTAGTAAATAAAGTTGAATCAATTTTCCCGATTTTGAATCCTTTTGAGACTAGAAAATCTCTAAGGCGTTCATACCATACTCTAGGAGCTTGTTTAAGACCATAGAGCACCTTGGAGAGTTTGTAGATATGATTTGGATTCTTTGGATCTTCAAAATCAGGAGGTTGTTCAACAAAGACAAGTTCAGATATTTTACATTTAAGAAGACACTTTTGACATCCATTTGAAATAATTTAATATCAAAGCATAATGCAAAAGCAAGTAATATCCGAATTGACTCAAGTCTAGCTACGGGAGCAAACGTTTCACCGAAATCCAAACCTTCGACCTGTGAATATCCTTGAGCGACCAATCTTGCTTTGTTTCTAACGACCATACTGTTTTCATCTTGCTTGTTCCCAAAGACCTATTTTGTACCAATGACGCTGTGTTCCTTGGGTTGATCCACCAATGTCCAAACTTCATTCTGGGTGAAGTTATTGAGTTCTTCATGCCTTGCATTCACCCAATCCGGATCATCAAGCACTTCTTCTATATGCCTTGGCTCAATAGAAGAGACAAAAGAGGTGATGTTCACAAAAAGAAGCGACACAAGAGCGAGTTTGAACACCCTTACTTACGTCACTCAATATTTAGTCTATTGGATGATCTTTAGCAATTGCATTGTGGATTCTTGGAGGTAGGTTGGATGGTTGATCATCTTCGTTATTGTCCTCATCATCAATTTGGACTTTATTTGTGGAAGAGGTAGGTGGCTCAACTTGAGTGGAAGATGATGGATTGTCTTCGGGCTTGATGTCGCCTATTTGCATATATTCCATTACTTTTCTTAAGGCTTCATCACCTACATCATCCAAATTCGCATGCTCTTCTTGAGAGCCGTTAGTCTCATCAAATTGCACATCATGTCTTTCTTCAACTAAACAGGAGTTTTGGTTAAAGACATGATATGCTTTGCTATTAGAAGAATAACCAAGCAAGAAACCAACATCACAACGACTATCAAATTTTGAAAGACGAACACCCTTCTTCAAAATATAATATTTACAACCAAATACATAAAAATAAGAGATGTTCGGTTTTCTTCCAACAAGAAGCTCATAAGAAGTCTTTTTCAAAAGGCGATGCAAATAAAGACGATTTATGGCATGACAAGCGGTGTTAATTGCTTCCACCCAAAAAGACCTAATGGATTTTCAATGATGCCTTAATGGATTCCAGCATAGGAATGTCATTCCCAATCAATAATATATCATCCACATATAAGATTAGAATTACAAGTTCGCTCCCACTAACCTTCATGAAAACACAAGGTTCTTCTTTGTTCTTGACGAAACCAAACCTTTTGATCTCATCAAAACGTAAATTCCAACTCCGAGATGCTTGCTTCAATCCATAAATGGACTTCTGAAGTTTGCACACTTTACTAGCATTCTTTGGATCGACAAAATCTTCAGGCTATGCCATGTACACATCTTCATCTATGTTTCCACTAAGGAAAGCCATTTTGACATCCATTTGCCATATCTCATCGTCGAAATATGCAACAATAGCTAGAATGATCCATACAGATTTAAACATCGCTACCGGTGAGAAAGTCTCATCGTCGTCAACCCCTTGAACTTGTCGAAACCCTTTTGCGACTAGTCGAGCTTTATGAATGTGAACATTTCCATCCATGTCAATCTTTTTCTTATAGATCCATTTGCACTGAATGGTTTTAACACCATCAAGTGGATCGACTAGGTTCCAAACCTGATTGTCTCTCATGGAGTCTATCTCGGATTTCATGGCTCCAAGCCATTTCTCGGAGTCTGGGTCCATCATCGCTTCCTCATAAGTCTTAGGCTCATCATTATTCAATAATAATACGTCATGTCCATATCTTATAGGTAATTGATGTGGCCTTTTAGATCTACGTGTGGCTGATGCCTCATTTACAGGTTCAACAATATTTTGTTCATCCTGTAGAGGTTCAGTAGGAGTTGAAACACTTTCAGATATTTTCCAAATTTCTTCGAGTTGCACCTTTCTCCTACTAACTCCTTTTGAAAGAAACTCTTTCTTCAAAAAGACACCATTTCAGACAACAAAAACCTTGCCCTCTTCTCGGTTGTAGAAGTAATATCCTTTTGTTTCCCTAGGATATTCTATAAAGAAGTATTTATCTGACTTGGGTGTGAGTTTATCAGACGTCAAACGTTTAACATAGACATCACATCCCTAAATCCTTAGAAAAGACAAACCAGAACTCTTCCCAGTCCACATCTCATATGGTGCCTTATCTACTGATTTAGATGGTACCCTATTTAAAGTGAAAGCGGCAGTTTCTAGAGCGTAACCCCAAAAAGACAATGGCGGATCCGATTGGCTTATCATCGACGGAACCATGTCCAATAAGATCCGATTACGCCGCTCAGACACCCCATTCCATTGGGGAGTGCCCGGTGGTGTAAGCTGTGGAACAATTCCACATTGCTTCAAATGATCATCAAATTCATGACTCAAAAATTCACCTCCACGATCAAATCGTAAAATTTGATTGTCTTGCTAAGTTGATTCTGTACCTCACTCTGGAACTCATTGAACTTTTCAAAGGATTCTGACTTATGCCTCATTAAATAGACATATCCATATCTACTAAAATCATCAGTGAAAGTAATGAAGTACTGAAAACCACCTCTAGCTGTCGTACTCATTGGTCCACACACATCAGTATGTATAAGCGCCAGCAAGTCAGACGCCCTCTCAGTCCGACCAAAGAAAGGTGCCTTGGTCATCTTTCCAAGTAGACAAGATTCGCACGTTTCAAATGATTCCAAATCAAATGAGTTTAGAATTCTATCATTATGGAGCTTCTTCATGCGTTTCTCACTTTTGTGACCCAAACAACAATGCCAAATGAAAGTGAAATTCATATCATTAGGCTGAAGCCTCTTTGCATTAATATTATAGACGGGTGCATCATCAAGATTTAAAATAAACAACACATTGAAAACAGGAGCAAAGCCATAAAACATTTCATTCAAAAGAGTAAAGTCCATTAGGTCCTTAAACTTTTTATCTTTGTGTCATCGGTCCATAGACTTTCAAAGTGTGTCATCATCCCTAAACTGTTTGGGTCTCAAATTATAAACTTTTTATCTTTGTGTCATCGGTCCATAGACTTTTAAAGTATGCCATTATTGTGCCTAAGCAAGAGGGCTATGTTTGAGACCCAAGCAGTGTTTAGGGACAGGATGACACACTTTGAAATCTATGGACGGGATTCATAAAAGTTTATAATGTACTTTACTCATTCAAAAATATAGAACAACTATTGTTCTCAATAATGAATTTATAACCCTCTGCCATCAAACATAAGGCAGAGATGATGTTTCTACCTATGGCTGGAATGTAATAACAATTATTTAATTCTATAATAAATCATGAGGGTAAAAGTAATGGTAAAGTCCCGAGGGCTAATGCAACAACCCTTGCTTTATTCCCAATACGAAGATCCATCTCGCCTCTTGCAATTCTCCTACTCCTTGTTAGACTCTGCATCGAATTGCAAATATGAGCAACCGATCAGGTATTAAATACCCAAGAGTTAACAGAAGAATCTGCAAGAAAAACATCTATAACATTAATACCTAAAGTGGAAAGTTTAGTCCCACCATTCCTTTTCAGATCAGCCAGGTATGTCTTGCAGTTTCTCCTCCAATGGCCTGGCTCTTTGCAGTAAAAGCATTCCTTCTCTTGAGTCGGGCCGGACTTAGTCTTGGGCTTATGCTTGTTAGTTTGGATCCCATCCGAAACTTTAGTCTTGCCCTTACCATTGACCCAAGTCTTAGCCTTCTTCTTGAAGCTTGTACTCTTTTACACCATCATCACATGACTATTACTTTTCTTAATGCTGTCCTCCGCAGTCTTGAGCATCATATGCAGCTCGGTGAGATTCTTGTCTAAGCCATTCATATGGAAGTTCAGAATGAACTGCCCATAGCTTGCAGGAAGCGAAGCAAGAATCAAATCAGTAGCCAACTCTTGACTAAGTGGAAAACCAAGTTTTTTCAGGTTCTGTGTGTAACCAACCATCTTGATCACATGTGGGCTCACTAGATTACCCTCAGCTAGCTTACTCCCAAATAATTTCTTTAAGATCTCATATCTCTCAATTCTTGCTTGTGTCTCAAACATGCCTTTGAGCGCCACGATCATATCGTAGGCCTATATGCTCCCAAACTGCTTCTGAAGGTCTGAGTTCATAGCAGCAAGCATGAGATAACTAACATCAAGGGACTCATCACATGCCTTTTTATAGGCGGTTTAAGAGTAGCAGCGGTATTTTTAGCAGGCACATCTGGAATTGGTTCCTCTAGAACATGTTCCTTTTTATCTTGCCTAAGAACAATTCTTAGGTTGCGGGACCAGTCTGCAAAATTTGTTCCATTCAGTTTTTCCTTTTCAAGTATCGAACGTAAAGCAAAACTGGAGGTAGATATAGCAGTTGGTGCTATGATCTACAACATAAAATATGCAAAACTAAGACATATGTTCAAGAAAAGTAACTTCTATTAAACAGTTTAATAAAGATACTCCCACTAAATACCATGTCCCTCTTATGACATTTAGTGATTCAAGACCCACAATCAGTTAATCTACTAGTGAACTTTGGCATCACTGCTAGAAGATTAGTGAATTTGGTAAGCAACCCTTTGCTAATCATATCTCTATATGACTCTTGTTGTTGGGCAGCATCTCTATGCTCTAGCACCCAACCCTATGCCCTAAGGTCCATAATCGTTATGATGACCTTGTCAAGTTAAACCAATGCTATGAATATAAGTGTCTGACACAAACCCATCTAGTCATAGAATATTAATGGCACTCTGCTTTAGCAAGACCTACCATTAAAATACATGACTTTGGATGGTGCAGCTAATTGTGAGGGTATCAATTCAACTTAATATTATGTGAGGGAATTTTACTTCTACTATATTAAAAGCATTTAAAGCAATTAAATAACATACATAGGAATAAATGAACAAAAATATAAAGGCATTCACAGACGATCAAATTGCATTGTGACCCTTCCACATGGTGATTCCCATCACTATGCTTCCTGTTCGCCATGTCTCCAAGTGGCCAATTCCTCCAAGTACTCCCACTAAGCCATTACTCCTAATAGTACTAGTAATAAATTATAAGAAGTGAAGAAGCATCACAAGTCGACACGCAGGCCGTTATACAAATATAGACAACCTTGGGCTGCAATAAGCATGACACTCAGGTCATGAACATTACACACATACATGCATCTCATACATCATGGGTCATACTATTCACGAAATCCTGCAAAAATAAGTTAGCCATAGAATCGCATTCTATCTAACGGATGGTGTGAACGCGCAATACCAAAAACCAAGTTAAGATCCCAGTCCACAGGGGTGGCAACCCACACCAGAAGGGCGGTAGCCCTATCCAAATACCAAGATCCTAATCTACTATTCCGTCCATGTAAATTGTATTGGATTAATCACATTAACCCTTTACGATCACAACTCCGATTCGATCAACCAGATTGATCTTTGCATGCTCCATAGATTTACGACCACTGTCTGCCCTGATGGCGGAAACTGACCGGTAGAGGCAAGTCGTGATACAACTATGAACATACGATCACAGAATAACGATCATGAACCCATCTAGTGACCACCACGCATGGACGATCATATCGACCATCGCCAAAAATAATCTACAACCAACAGAAACAGAGATAGATCACATCTATAACTCCTACATATCGCAATATGCATCTAATCCGAATCTAAAACAAGACAGGATGGCTCTGATACCACTGTTGGGTCACGGGAAGGTTACGATAGCACAAAACAAAAAAAATTCTACCGCGCAACCAAGGAACCTCCGCTAGTAATTGAAACACCCCAGCTCAACAAGAGCCTGGAATGCTACTAAAATAACAGATTAACAAAATAAAACTAAGATATTTTACTAAATTTCGGCAGAACCTCCTTTGTATAGGTGACCATACCGGAGATTCTAACAGATTAATATATCATCAATCAATAATCCAAACATCCAACTTAAACAAATCTTAAAAGAACATCCAAAATATGCTAATCAACTAAAGCATAATCAAAATGGTATCCATAATCTACTAATCAACTCTATTACAAAATTCCAAGCATGTGACATATTAAAAAATAATCCTTTTAGCAATTCACTCAAACACTAAATCACCATCCAATTTTTATTCATCCGTGAAAGGTCTGTGCCAATGTGCAACCAATCTTAAGTCTATTCCCTCCCATGCATGCCGCTCACGTAAGGGGTACCTAAAAACACAAACAACAGCAAGAGTGAGTCCAAAGACTCAGTAAAGTACAATTAATAAGACATTATAATGCACAATTATAACATCAACATCCATTCCCGAATCTTTACAACAAAACAATTCACATGCTTATGCAAAACCAATGTGCAATGCATCTTTTCCCTTTTCTCTTTGCATTTACCGGTAATGCGGGGTATGCAACCATCGATGCATACACATGCTTGTACCTTCAAGCACAGGGACCATAAGCCTACACTCCACAGGTGTAGGAACCACAAGCCCACACTCCATAAGTGTGGGGACCACAAGCCCGTCACTTACATGATAGGGACCTCAAGTCAATGCTAGGCCACCACGTGACCAAGCCTCAAATATGATAACATGATGCACATGAGTAATTCTTCTATCCATCATTAACATGCAATTAGCAGCAGCATCATACATGAATAAAACTTACTCTTACTTCTAGCATTCATGATCATTGACATACAAATCATTCAAGCATTCATGTACAACGAAAATATACCATATACTTGCAACCATGATCAATCACTCCTGGGTAATCTATCAATAATAGTACTTGCCTCAACCGTGCGAAGATGGAGGACGCGAAGAGGGCGCTGCCCCCGGGACCAAACCCCTACCTGAATTAATTTAACAAGCACTCTAAGATAGCAATTCTGGACAAAAACAAAGCTAGAAGCAATTACGAATTCGCTACACTCTCTAGCGCAATCCCAACTCCAACATCCTAAACATCAGTCTGTTCCCTCAACAGACAGTCCCCTTCAAATAACTTTTCCTACAGAGATCCAAATGTGGCGTTCTTAGACTTTCTGGAAAACTTATCAAATTCCCCACCTAAACCTAGTTGGTGAGCCTTCCAGATTCGGCCATCTTCTACCCTTACCAGACAGATTAAGAGAGCATCTAAATCCTGTCAAGAGTTCTGGACAGAGAGATTAAAAATAATGTAACTTCCAGTACACATGGCCAAATTTATGTTCTTTAGCTTTCTGGAAAGCTTAACAAAATATATACAACTTTAGTTATAGTGAGATCTTCTAAATAATCCTTTAACTATCTGCTTATGACTGATTAATAATAACTGTCAAAATTAAAATAGATCTACCGAACAGCAGCGCTACGAAATTCATAACTCCTAATCCGCTCGTCCAATCGATGTGATCCAATACTCTATGGAAATCTACTGACATTATCTACAACTTTCTAGGAGATGGCCAGACCTGATTTCGTGACTAACAGTCCTAAATCAGATGAACACTAAAAACTGCCATAATACCGATCTATTACCGACATCGCCTAATAACCAAATTACACTACTAATCGAATGAACTAGGGTTTACCCTTGTAGAACCGCTGATGAATGTGAAACACACCGTGTGATCTCTCTCCTTCCCTTCGCCCTCCTTCTCCTTCCCCTTCTTGGCCAACCGATCACCCGGGTGATTCGCCTTCTTCCTCCACTTGGCCGACAGCAATAAGAGGAGTACTTGGCCGGCAGCAGGGACTTCACCAATGGAGGGAGGCGCTGTTGGAGGGGGGGTGCAAGGATCAGAGGGGGTGGTGGCCAAGGTGTGGGAGAGAGGGAGGGTGGTGGCCACTAGTGGGAGGAGGGGAAAAAGGGTGGCGGCTAGGGTTTTGGGGGGGACAGTGGTGCCTCCCCCCCTTGGCCGGCCACCTTATGGCCATATGGGCCAAGGCCCAAGCCCAGGTTGTCCCATTTTTGCTGAAAACCCCCCTCTCTAATTGCTGTTAAATCCAATTTATATTTAGTCCTTCTCCTAAAATAATTGATCTCTTTTGAATACTTTTGGAGTATTACATTTTACCCCCCTTAAACAGAATTCGACCTTGAATTCTAACCACGCTTACGCCAAAGAATAATCACAGCTAGAACTTACTATCATTACCACATACCTCCTGTGAATAATTCTGAATATTGCTCGCGCATGCGAAACTCCAATTCCCAGGTGGCCTTTCTCTCGGCCTACTGCGACCAAAGCACCTTGATGTACTTCAATGTCTTATTCCTTAAGACTCTTTCTGACTTCTCCAGGATTTGTACCAGCTTGGATTCAAAAGATAGATCCTGCTCAATGGTTAATATGGTTCTAGCGGAACAATGTGCTCCGGATCTTGCAAGCACTTCCTCAACATGGAGACGTGAAATACATTATGCACATCACGCATGGACTCTGGAAGGTCCAAGCGGTATGCCACCTTCCCAATCCGTGCCAAGATCGAGAAAGGCCCAACGTACCTTGGGCTAAGCTTCCCTTAGGTACCGAATCTCACCACACCTTTAGTGGGAGACACTCTCAAGAGCACCTGATCCCCCACTTCAAATCCCAAATCTCGTCTCCTCACATCAGCATAACTTTTCTACCTGCTCTGAGCTGCTAGCAGATTCTACCTCACTAAGGCTACTCGCTCAACGGTCTTCTGTACCCAATCCAGGCCCAAGACGGCGTTCTCACCCACTGCCTCCTAACAAAGTGGTGACCTGCATTTACGCCCATACAAAACCTCGAACGGTGCGGCTTTAATACTAGAATGGTAGCTGTTGTTATAAGCAAATTATGCCAAAGGCAACTGATCTTCCCAACTACCCTTCCAAGACAAAACACAGGACCACAACATGTCTTCCAAAGTCTGAATGGTATGCTCTGACTATCCATATGTCTGTGGATGAAATGATGTACTAAGACGGAGCTGTGTGCCCAGTGCACTTTGCAAACTCTCCAAAAACTTGGAGGCAAACTTGGCATCCCTGTCGGAAATGATGGTTTTTGGCACCCCGTGCAACCTCACAATCTCACGCACATAAATAGGAGCCAAATCGCTCGCTGAGTTGGTCATGCGGATAGGAATAAAGTGTGTAGATTTGCTGAATCGATCCACTCATCCAAACTGCATCCTTCCCTCGCGGCGATCAAGGTAACGCAACCACAAAGTCCATGGAGATATCATCCCAAGGCCATTGAGGGACCTCCAACGGCTGCAACAACCCTACAAGACGCTTATGTTCTGCCTTCACTTGCTAACAAACACCACAAGAGGCTACATAATTAGCAATATCCACCTTCATCCTTTTCCACCAGAAGTTCTGTTTCAGATCACGGTACATCTTCGTCTCACCCAGATGAACAGTATACGGTGTGCGATGTTCCTCCCTTAAGATATCATCTTTGACCTCCGCCTTTTGTGGCACACAAAGGCGACCCTTAAACCGCAATGCACCAGAACCATCCAAACTGAAATCTCCTTTTTTACCCATATCTAAACGTTTCCTGACCCTCTGTAATAACCGATCGTTCTGCTGTGCTTCCCGCACATTGTCTGAAATGGCTGACTCAAGGATCAACTGTGTCTCAACATGTGTCGTGCCTTCATAGCAATAAGATATCCCTATGCGATCAAAATCAGCAACAAGGCAATCAAGGGTAGCAGGTGTCGCCTTGCGACTAAGAGCATCAGTAACCACATTTGCCTTGCCAGGGTGGTACTGAATTGAGCGATCATAGTCCTTAATCAACTCTAGCCACCTGCGCTACCTTAAATTCAAATCCTTTTATATGAATATGTACTTAAGACTTTTGTGATCTGTGAAAACATCACAAGCCACACCATGCAATTAGTGCCTCCAGAGTTTCAAGGCAAACACTACAGCAACCAACTCTAAATCATGGGTTGGGTAATTCTACTCATGCTTATTAAGTTGCCTCGATGCATAAGCTAATACCTTACCATCTTGCACGAGAACACAACCCAATCCAACTCGAGAAGCATCAGAGTAGACTGTGAAACGCTTCCCAAGCTTGGGAACAGTAAGAACAGGAGCGGTCACCAGCTTTTCTTTCAAGGTTTGGAAACTGCGTTCACAATCATCATCCCACCGAAACTTCACATCCTTCTGCATGAGCCAGGACAAAGGCTTGGCAATAATGGAGAAATCCTACACAAACCGCCGATAATATCCTGCCATACCAAGGAAGCTCCTCACTTCTTTGACATTGGTCGGTCTTCCCCATTCTACCACTATGGAAATATTTCTCGGGTCAACTGATATTCCCTTATCATTTATGATGTGCTCCAAGAATCCCACTTCAGACATCCAAAACTCGCACTTTTTCAGTTTAGCATAAAACTTGTTCTCCCTTAGTGTCTCGAACACAAGCCTCAGATGATGCCCATGATCTGCTTCAGTCTTTAAATAAATCAAAATATCATCAATAAAGACCACTACAAAATCATCCAGATAATCATGCAACACCCTGTTCATTGTCTCCATAAAAGCAGCAGGGGCATTCGTTAGTCCAAAAGACATAATCTTGAATTCAAAATTCCCATACCTTGTGGAGAACGTCGTCTTCTCAATATCCTCCTTCGGACAGAAATCTGATTGTATCCCGATTGGATATCAATCTTTGAAAATATCTTAGCTCCTCTCAACTGATCAAATAAATTTTCAATACGAGGCAGATGATACTTATTCTTGATGGTCAACTGGTTGAGAGCACGGTAATCAATAGACATGCGCCAACTACCATCCTTCTTCTTGGTAAAAAGAACAGGAGCTCCCCAAGGAGACACACTGGACGAATGAGATCTTTAGCTTTTAGATCATTCAACTGCTTCTTTAGTTCCTCCTAGAAAGGACGAGCCAGACGGTATGGAGTTATGGAAGCCGGTCGAGCACCTGGGACCAAATCAATTCTGAACTCTACTGGCCGAGGTGGAGGCATTCCTGGCAACTCCGCTGGAAATACATCCAGAAATTCCCGAACCACCGGAATACTTTCTGTAGTCAAGGATGAACTCGGCTTTTCCACCAGAGACAAAAGAAACACACTCTTTGCTGCATGGCTGCCAGGAAACAAACTAGCCAGCACAAAAAGGGAGTGAGATGGGGTGGTACCCTGAAAGACTATCTCCTGCCCAGACGGAGCTTGCAAGGTTACTATCTTCCAAAAGCAAGAGATGACAGCACGGTAACTATGCAACCAGTCCATACCCAAGATAACATCAAACGGCTCCATCTTCATAACCATCAAATTAGTAATAAATTATTCCCCATCTAAAGAAATCACACAACCAGGACAGACTGTGGAACTAGAAAGAATTCCCCCAAGAGAATTAACTAGAACTGACTGAGCTATATGCTACATACTCAAATTTGCTCTCCTAGCGAACTCTAATGATACAAAAGAGAAAGCAGCTCCTGAATCAAAAATAATGAATGCTTCCACTGAATCCACTAAGAGCGTACCTATCACTACATCGGGACGACCTCTTGACTCGTGATCGGCATGGCATAGAAATCGATCTTTGAGGCGACGGAGCCCCAACACCCTGGTATGGTGGTGCGGCAACTGCTGGAGGTGCTGAAGGCGCCGCAACTGGAAAAGGTGATGCAGGAGTAGGCGACCAAAAGTACACTGGTGGTAGGAATAGGATCCCTCCAAGAGCAAAGTGGTAAGACTGAGGTGGCACCCAAGTCTGAGTAGAAGTGGCTGCTAGCATCTGCGCTGATCCTCGAGAAGAAGCAGCTGGCACTGGCGCGGAGCTTGAACTGGCTCCCACTTGATGATACTGGCTGGATTCTGCCGATAGGCCAGCACCTTATGGCCCGCCTGACCACAGTGGTGACATGAGCTAGACCAGGCACACTCTAAAGCGCGATGCTCATTGCCACACTTGAAGCATATCATGCCTTGCCCCGGAACCAGACAAAGCATGGGAGCACCCGCTGACGGTCGTGAGGTGCCGGAAGACTGCGGCTTCGTGAACTTGGACTTTAATGAATTCTGCGAGCCCTTGAACTTCTTGGAGATGGGTTTTTGAAAAGACCCACCTCCTCCTCCAAAACTCTTCTTTTGACTGCCACCTGCACCATCGGGAACCACGGTACCTCCCGCACCTTGCAACTCCTCCCCGAGCTGCATCTCTAACTCTATACCCCTAGGTTGCTCTACCAGGGTGCTAAAATCGCGCAGCTCCAAAGCCCCCAACACCTAACGGAACTCCTATCTGAGCCCTCTACGAAACCTCTTGGCCTTCTCCGCCTCATTAGTGGCCACAGCTGGGACGAAGCGGATTTGGTTATTGAAACCCGCTTCGTACTCTAACACTGACATCTTACCCTGCTTATAATTGTTCAGAGAAACCTCCATCCTCTCAACAAAAGAATCTGGATAGAACCTCCTCCTAAACTGCTCAACAAATAGCTCCCAGGTAGCTGATCCACGGGCAGCGGTCCTAGCTGACAAGACTCCTTCCCACTAGAGATCCGCTTGCCCCTCCAGTTGGAAGGCCACAAACTGAGCCATCAACTCCGAAGTCATCCCAAGTGCTCCAAAGTGCCTCTCCATATGACGCAGCCAGTTAGCAGCATCAACTAGTGTGCCCAACCCATCAAAGGTATCCAGCGTCAAAGCATTCCACTGATGCAGTCCCATAGTAACCACCGCAGGTACCGTCGCAGGAACTGCCATAGGAGCGGAAGCAGGTACAGCAGGTAGAGCCTGGTTCCCCTGAACTGCTGAAGCAACTTCTTCTTCAGACCCCGCTTGATTGCCCTTTACAGCTACAGACCCCTGAACATCAGGCAGTGGTGTCGCTTGGCCCCGGCCGGCACCCTGCCGTCCACAACCACGGCCTCTACCCCTTGCCATCGCTAAACACCACGATAAGAACAATCAAACATTAAGCACATTATTCAACTATGATAATCAACGGAAGTGTATATGCAATGCAATAACCCAATCCCAGCTACTGTGCTTAGTGTGTCAAAATTAATAATTCAAATACCACGGACCTAGAGCCTGCTTTGAAACCAACTGTAACACCCCAGCTCAACAAGAGCCTGGAATGCTACTAAAATAACAGATTAACAAAATAAAACTAAGACATTTCACTAAATTTCGTCATAACCTCCTTTGTATAGGTGACCATACTGGAGGTTCTAACAGATTAATATATCATCAATCAATAACCCAAACATCCAACCTAAACGAATCTTAAAAGAACATCCAAAATATGCTAATCAACTAAAGCATAATCAAAATGGTATCCATAATCAACTACTCAACTCTATTACAAAATTCCAAGCATGTGACATATTAAAAATAATCCTTTTAGCAATTCACTCAAACACTAAATCACCATCCAATTTTTATTCATCTGTGAAAGGTTCGTGCCAATGTGCAACCAATCTTAAGTCTATTCCCTCCCATGCATGCCGCTCACGTAAGGGGTACCTAAAAACACAAACAACAGCAAGAGTGAGTCCAAAGACTCAGTAAAGTACAATTAATAAGACATTATAATGCACAATTATAACATCAACATCCATTCCTGAATCTTTACAACAAAACAATTCACATGCTTATGCAAAACCAATGTGCAATGCATCTTTTCCCTTTTCTCTTTGCATTTACGATGTGCGGGTATGCAACCGTCGATGCATACACATGCCTGTACCTTCAAGCACAGGGACCATAAGCCTACACTCCACAGGTGTAGGAACCACAAGCCCACACTCCATAAGTGTGGGGACCACAAGCCCGTCACTTACATGATAGGGACCTCAAGTCAATGCTAGGTCACCACGTGACCAAGCCTCAAATATGTTAACATGATGCACATGAGTAATTCTTCTATCCATCATTAACATGTAATTAGAAGCATCATCATACATGAATAAAACTTACTCTTACTTCTAGCATTCATGATCATTGACATACAAATCATTCTAGCATTCATGTACAGTGAATATATACCAAATACTTGCAACCATGATCAATCACTCCTGGGTAATCTATCAATAACAGTACTTGCCTCAACCGTGCGAAGATGGAGGACGCGAAGAGGGCGCTGCCCCTGGGACCAAACCCCCACCTGACTTAATTTAACAAGCACTCTAAGATAGCAATTCTGGACAAAAACAAAGCTAGAAGCAATGACGAATTCGCTACACTCTTTAGCGCAATCCCAACTCCAACATCCTAAACATCAGTCTGTTCCCTCAACAGACAGTCCCCTACAAATAACTTTTCATACAGAGATCCAAATGTGGCGTTCTTTGACTTTCTGGAAAACTTATCAAATTCCCCGCCTAAACCTAGTTGGTGAGCCTTCCAGATTCAGTCATCTTCTACCCTTACCAGATAGATTAAGATAACATCTAAATCCTGTCAAGAGTTCTGGACAGAGAGATTAAAAATAATATAACTTCCAGTACACATAGCCAAATTTTATGTTCTTTAGCTTTATGGAAATCTTAACAAAATATCTACAACTTTCGTTATAGTGAGCTCTTCTAAATAATCTTTTAACTATCTTCTTTTGACTGATTAATAATAACTGTCAAAATTATAATAGATCTACCGAACAACAGCGCTACGAAATTCATAACTCCTAATCCGCTTGTCCAATCGACGTGATCCAATACTCTACGGAAAGATACTGACATTATCTACATCTTTCTAGAAGATGGCCAGACCTGATTTTGTGACTAACAGTCCTAAATCAGATGAACACTAAAAACTGCCATAATACCGATCTATTACTGACATCGCCTAATAACCAAATTACACTACTAAGCGCATGGATCTAGGGTTCACCCTTGTAGAACCGCTGATAAACATGAAACACACCACGTGATCTCTCTCCTTCCCTTCGCCCTCCTTCTCCTTCCCCTTCTTGGCCAACCGATCACCCGGGTGATTCACCTTCTTCCTCCACTTGGCCGACAGCAACAAGAGGAGTACTTGGCCGGCAGCAGGGACTTCACCAATGGAGGGAGGCGCTGCTAGAGGGGAGGGGGCGCAAGGATCAAAGGGGGTGGTGGCCAAGGTGTGGGAGAGAGGGAGGGTGGTGGCCACAAGTGGGAGGAGGGGAAAAGGGGTAGCGGCTAGGGTTTTGGGGGGGAGAGTGGCGCCTCCCCCCCTTGGCCGGCCACCTTATGGCCATATGGGCCAAGGCCCAGGCCCAGGTTGTCTTCTCCTAAAATAATTGATCTCTCTTGAATATTCTTTCGAATACTTTTGGAGTATTACAATAGATCACGAGATTACCACTATACGTGCCGACTCGTAGTGGAAGTAGGGTCGATGTAGCGAGTTAAAGTAGTAGTGGTCGTACTCGCCGCGCGTCTCCTCCTCCTGCTCCTGTGTGTATGTATTGAGTATGCTGGATTACAATATTAAGAGAAACACTATGGTATTGTGCCTTGTGCTCCTGATTGTGCTTCTCATTCCCCTTCTCTACTGCCCTAATGATCCTGCCTTTTATACAGTACTCGGAGTGCCCCGCTGCATCTTCAGTCTAAAGGCTGCCTTAATGCCTCAGATCGTGGAGTCGTTACTTGGAGATTATTGTGGAAGTAGTAACGTTCCCACGTCTTTAGGCAATTATCACCATGACAGAGAGTTAAATCATGCTATTATTCTAGAGAATAACAACGTAGTTGACTGCTCGTATCCTTAGATACGGTATAGAAGATTCCTTGGTCGACTAGGCCCACATGTCTGTGAGCCCTATCGACTAGGGACTGGTCGTAGAGGAACTTACGACCAGGTAATGGTCGTAGAAGAGCTTACGACCACAAACTGACCATAGGAGAGCTTACGATCAGGGCATAGTCGTAGAAAGGCTTACGACTATGGGATAGTAAAAGGACTTACGACTACGGGGTGGTCGTAGAAGAACTTACGACCTCCAGCTTCTCCCTTATGAATATTAAGGGGTATACTCAAGAATCATATGACGTCATTATTATCCATAATATGAATTACAGATAAATAATTAAATAAGGATTATTATATCCTTGTCACATTTCATCAATGTTCCACACTTCTTAATAACTCTATTGATTCTAATTAAGTATAGTCATACTCATAATCACAGTTCATCAAGAACTACTAGAGAACAACATCAGCTTAATTGATTTCACTCCCAAGGAAACTCGTTAAGATTTATTATGCACCACGCTATTGACCCAACTTGATACTCATACCATATCAATTTATCTTCTATGCTTACAACTTACCATTTAACACAACAAAACATTACAAAAGAGTTTTGACACTTTCTTTCTCAAAGAAGAAGTACTAAACTTCAACACTCCAACTACTACAAAAGAAATACGTAGAGTCAAAGCTTCCACATGCTAAAGAACTCGCAAAAGATAGTTCACATTATCCAAAGTACCAAGCGAATAATTGAATCATGTTTTTCCCAACAAGAAAGGCAAACCTTCACAATGAAATATCAACCTTGCGAATCAACAACGTTAACAAGCAACACAACTCTCTTCAGTCAGAAGAACAAATGATCGCTTTATGGAACTAATAAAACCAAGGGAAAACGTCCAACTGCATTGTATCCAATAACCCAAGAAAATTCTCTAACTGCAACCGTAACAAGAATAACAAATCTAAACTCAAGGAAGACAACAACTTCCCCAAAGAACTCATCCTCAACGCATATAACTAAGTTACCCAAGGTAAACACCTCACTATTCCCATACCACAAATGGTGATACAACATGGCCATGCCCATAGCCTCAACCCATCTCTACCTCTCAACATCGTCTAACATCACACATAACAATCATGTAATCGAATCATAAGCAGTCATAATCAATTCTCATTAGCAATCATCAATGCGACATAATAGAAACATAGATGCAATGCTTTGCCCATTCCCATCCTACTGTGCACCAGTGTGTCAAATTTTTAAGTTGTTTAACCCTTAGCAAATTTTAATTAACCTATACGCCACAAACCTAAAGCCTGCACTAATACCAACTGTAAAACCCCAACCCAACATTGAGCCTAGAATGATACTAAACTACCTTAACAATCTATTTTACACCAACTTTACATCTACTTACTATAAAATTTCAGCAAGCTTCTCATTATCAATTAAGCTAGCAGTAATAAATATAACCATCACAAGCTACACATAGCCATCTAATAAACACCATAGAATGAAATAAAAGGTGTCTAAGCAATCATCTAGACATAATAAAATATTATATCAATAATAAGTAAGAGTTTCTCATTAACTATCAATTTTCTCTAAATTTCGATAGAGTTTTATTTGAAATTATGACTATTCAAGAATTCCAAACATTATATCAAGTAAGAGCATGATAGATAAGTAATACAATTTAGAAACATAACTCTAAACGTCTACCTGGAGGAATCGGATAACTCAATTACAAGGTAACTATTTCATCGCGAAGGATGATCATGACTGTAAAATAAACAGGAGCAAATACTAAGTTTTGTCCAATGAATCAAAACGAGACATTTTATTTGACATGGTGATTCTCAAGTGTAGTGCACCAATGTCTACCCCTTCCCATGCATGCCGCTTTCTCGAGAAGTACCTAAAGAAAACACTAACAACAAGCGTGATTCTTCGACTCAGCAAAGTACAATCAATGTAACAAATTGAACAACATCAACAAATATCGAATACTATAATGTTCGCATATAACCATCAAGAATGATCAACATACACAAATATTGAACATTACAATGTTCACCTATAGCCATCAATACTGAACATCATAATCAACCATTGAATATTACCATGTTCACATATAGCCATCAACAATGAATTCATAAATTAGTCTCTTCTACTTTCATACAATGCAGATGTCAAGAATGCAACTCTCTTCCTTCTTCACAATTACTAGTAATGCGGAGTAGTGCATCCGTCGATGCATACTCAAGCATGTGCCTTCTAGCACAGGGACCTCATGCCCTCACTCCATGAGTGTGGGGATCTCATGCCCATCCAATACATGACGGAGACCTCAAAAGAATCATTCTTGGCTGCCACGTAGCCCAAGACTCAAGGATACATGCTTTGATGCAAATAAGCATAATAACCTTGATCGAACATGAACAAATATCTTCCAGCAACAAGATCATGAATAAAATTCATACAAGTAAAACAATGGCAATTTTCATGAATTTTTCTTCCTCGTATGCTACACACTAGTTGTACTTGCCTCAACCGTGCGATGGGTGACGGCGGCTAGAAGACTCTAACCCCGGTTTCTCACCACCACCTGGCATTCGTAAAACATACTAAGAATACCATCTAAAAGCACAAAACATATCAATAAACATATCCGCTCCTAATCGTAACCCCAAACGATACCATTCTTCTCGAACCCATTCTGTCCAAAACAGGACAGTCACCCTAGAAAAATCATAACTCTTTATTTATAGCTCCAAAAATCATGAGGTCAGACTTTCTAGAACCTACACACTTATGTGCACAATTTCTCAGCTGATCGAAAGTTCAGATTATTTCGTTTATACCCTTGTTTTTAACTCCGAAGATAGATCTATCATCTTCGGTATTATAGATTTAGAAATTCCATAACTTTTAATTGGTACATCCAAAAATAGTGATATAAGACAATCTGGAATCCCCAAAGAATTAGGTACCATAATAAATTTAATCTAATTTTTATACTCTGCAACAAACTTTGCTAACTCAACATTGTTCCCCGACTATCCCCAACAGGAAGACAGAACTTAATTGCATTGTTCAAAATTTCATAACTCCTATCATAACATTTTTTCCCCGACTATCCCCAACAGGAAGACAGGTCCTGTGTTTTTTTAATTAATTTATTATTATTATTAACAAACCAATGTTTTTAAAATTGTGAAATGAAATCAACGCCAAAAAAATAGTTTTTTTTTTTGCAAGGGCAACAATGCTCGAACACAGGACCTGGACGTTCACATCTGACCACACAACCAAACGAGCAACTCATTCTTTCATTCTAGATAGAGAACATCATTTCTTCTCATCTTCTTAATCTTAAGAACTAAATATTAGAGTTTACCCCACGCGTGGGGACAATCGTCCCTCCCACCTCACGCAGGAAAAAAATATCGTCCGACTCTTTCCTTCCCCCCGGCCGCCGCCCCGTCCCTTTCCCCCATCCGCGTCGCTCCCCAGTCGTTGCCACCGCGTCGCCCTCGCCATTCATTTCACCTTTGTCTGTGTAACCGTGTTCATGCCGGTCAAGTTCTCCTTCCTTGCGTCCAAGGATCCTACCATTCCATTTCTGGTCTCTTCTCTATAAAATCTTCAAGTAGTGGTTGCTTGTGCCTTAAAAACCGGCTTCATATATTTATATATAGGAAAATGGTATGGTACTCCTGACAGTACGTACTCTTACCTCTCATATACCGCTTAAATCGTATGATGATACCTCTTTATCAATTTGAGCATACTCCAATAATGATTATAAGATACCCCAAAGTGAGTTTCATAAAAAAATTCATTAAAATCCACCTATTTATAGCAAAATTTGTGTATATACTTCTTTTATATATGAAAAAGGGTATATAACAAAAATAAAGGGCTCTAGTGAAAAGTTTTCAATCAAGTCGTGTTGGAGTATCTTATAATTGATATTTAAGTATACTGAAAGTGATAAAAAAAGTATGATACCTTCGTTTAAGTGGTATATTGAAAGTGGGAGTACATACTCCCAAGAGTACGAAACGGACGTCATATATATATACATATACATATACATATATATATATATATATATATATATATATATATACATATATATATACATGTATATATATATATATATATATATATGTATGTATATATATATATGTATATATATGTATGTATGTATATATATACATATATGTATATATATATATATATATATATATATATATATATATATATATATATATATATATATATACATATGTATATATACATATATATACATGTATATATATATATATATATATATACATGTATATATACATGTATATATATACATATATATATATATACATGTATATATACATGTATATATATATATATATATACATATATATATATATATACATGTATATATACATGTATATATATATATACATATATACATATATATATACATATACATATATATATATATATATATATATATATATATATATATATATATATATATATATATATATATATATATATATATATATATATATATATACATACATATATATATACATACATATATATATATGTATGTATATACATATACATACATATATGTATATAGATGTATATATATGTATATACATATATGTATGTATATACATATACATACATATACATACATATATGTATATACATATATATACATCTATATACATATATGTATATATATGTGTGTGTGTGTGTGTAGTATATATATATATATATATATATATAGATGTATATACATATATATACATATACATATATACATATATCTATATATACATATATATATATATACATATATATATATATATACATATACATATGTGTGTGTGTAGTTCGTAGTCCCTTGTTAGCTAACTCAAGGCCTGAATTTAGCTAGCTAGCTCGTTCCTTGGGTGTTCATTCTAAACATGCAGGTGAACCACGGCCTACTTCATCAAACCTGACACACTGGAGTGTGCAAATCGATCACACACTCCAATGTATCAGGTTCGATGAAGTAGGTTGTGGTTCACTTGCACGTTTAGGGTGAACGCCCAAGAAGCGAGCTATATATATATATATATATATATATATATATATATATATATCTGCAATGTAGAACAGTGCTTTGTGAGGAGGTTAGCAAAACACTGTACCAATTAATCTGGACCATCGATTTTCGATTGGACGGTGGAGATCGCTCCTAATGCCATGCCACAGTAGATCCTCAGCATGTAGAGGATCCCAATCCAATTCAATGTGCTCTCTTTCAGATAACTCAAAAGTGTATTGCTGCATGCGGCAAAGCAAATTGTGCCCATGGGAAATTAAGGGGTTGATGGAAATTACCGAGGATCAAAGTGCTATAGGAGAGCGCAAGTGGTAGGTATACAGTTCAATTCCCTGGCAGTTTTGGGGTCAAACTGCAATTATATGTTTTGATATGTTTTTATGTTTTTATGCTTCCTACACCTCTATGGCTCTATCATAAACCCTAGCTAGTGCTAACAATTTAGTGGGGTTCGGCTAAAATTTGGTCAAAAGCGGCCTTATAACCTATGATCGATATGTACAAAGATGTATTGAATCTTGATTCTGATGTGTAAATACAACAAGCTCCTTGCATATGATGCGACCTTCAAGAAAAGATCGAGGCAGTAATTGAGGTAGTGTTTGGATGAGTGAACCCCGTGATCCACGTACCAGTCGGTTCAGGAAAAGGAGGTGTTCGTCCGTTTGGTTGGGTGAACGGAACCGAGCCATCCCGTATCAGAGCGTTCAACGAAAGGGAATATGCTGGGAAGATGCCGCATCATTCCATTCGATGAAAAATGCCAAACAACGTGGTCCCGAACCTACTCGCCCACCGTGCTCTCTATCGCAGCGCTACACTCACTCTCTCGGAGCTCCCCCTATCCTCTTACATGGATCGACGGCGCCGCCCCTGATCTCTGCGCCACTAGCTCTCGGAGATCCCAAAGGTGCCGCCTCTCCTCGATGTGAACTGCTTACGCTCTCGGAGATCCAGAAGGTGCTGCCCCTGCTGTGATTTGCCATCTCCTGGTTCTTCCCATCTCGGTCTACCTCCCCTCCCCCAACCCGGTGTGAAGTTGTCGTGGGATCCGAAGGTATGCCCTGAAATCGCACATATTTTCATCCAATTGGTGTCCTTTTTTGGTAGATCTAGCCGGTACAGATGTTTTTATGGGAGAAAATGATAGATCCCCATTGTCTTGTGCTTTGGCATGCAAAAGAAATGTTAAGTTTGCCTTGTTGTTGTTGCTTCCATTTCTGAATTTTTGTTTGCTGTTGTTGGGATATCTGTTATAGGAAAAATAGCTTACACATGTCCAGAGGCTTTGAGTCTAGGGGAAAATTTGCTTGCACCTGAAAAATTGATTGTGCATCAACATGTGTAGTGAAATATTGGCAATGTTCATGCTTATTGTTTGTGAAAGTTAACTAAAATGTGCAAATATTGCTCAGTGTGCTTTGAGACTTTCGGCTATCAACTATATTTAGAATCTTCTTGTCCCAGGCCAGGCTTCTCTCTGATAAAAACTACCAGCATCTGAAGTCTGAAGATTCAGACTCGAACATATGCTCCAATTTTATGTTATTGTAAGAATAATTCATCTATCATACTGACGGGGCTCGCTTTTCAGAAGACACGCATATAGACCCGAGAAATGCTATTGTACTCATGAAAGACTATAATACCCTTCGCTTGTACTCATAGTGTAGCTATCCCCTAAAGGGTATTTTGGTCATTTGTACAGGCCCAAGAGCCTATAAATACCCCAAGTATACCTCATTTTTGAGAGAGCTCTCTTGAGCAATAAAGCAACCTATTAAAACTGGTGAGCCCTCGGGAGCTCCCTCTCCGGAGGTAACCCCCCGTTGGCTCATCGACAGGAGTAGGGCGGTCCTCTCGGACCCCCGAACCTGTATAAATCCTCGTGTCATTTTTTACCCTCGTGGACAATGGCCCGTCAGACAGCCGACGTCCACCCCCCTCACTCGTGTTTGGTTTTTACACCTACAACATTGGCGTCGTCCGTGGGGACGTAGCTAATCGATGAAAGGCTATGTCTCCTACCAAAAAATACTCTAAGTCCACGAAACCTCCTCCGGCTCCGAAGGGCAATGATCTCATGGACGACCCATACGCTCTTTGAAGGAGCCCTAGCCGAGCACCCTCATCGGAGATCAGGGCCATTCACCTCGGGATGGCAACGTCCTACATGCCCTGGAGCTCCCACGCGCGTCCTCCTCCCTTGTGCGGGTCGATGCGAGGCCCAGCCAAGGGCAAGCAGTTCAAGACACCCTCGTAGCCAGAAGGCTAAGGATTCTGAGGCCAACCATCACCCCTGGGACGCATAACGTCCGTGCGGCTCGAGCGATGAAGGCTCGCTACGAGGGCTACCCCCTAACGTGCTACTGTTAGGGGACAATCCCGACATATAAGTCTCGTATGGGCTCTCAAGACACTTTCCCTCAAAGGGATTTCACCCTCGTGGTGCATAGGGCGTACGACCTCCGCAGTCTCCCCTAGCAAAAGTCCATGGTGGCTTGGGGGTCCGTCGCCTCTACCATGGTGGCTCGTGTCCTAGTGGACATAGGGCATGAGCGACCACCCTCGTGGTGTGTAGGGCGTACGACCTCCGCGGTCTCCCCTAACAAAAGTCCATGGTGGCTTGGGCGTCCGTCGCCTCCACCAAGGAGGTTCGTGTCCTACTGGCCCTAGGGCATGGCGACCACCCTCATGGTGTGTAGGCGTCACGACCTCGCGGTCTCCCTAACAAAAGTCCATGGTGGCTTGGCGTCCGTCGCCTCCCACCATGGCGGCTCGTGGTCCTCTCGGCCTAGGGCATGAGTGACCACCCTCGTGGTGCATAGGGCGTACGACCTCCGCGGTCTCCCCTAGCCAAAGTCCATGGTGGCTTGGGCGTCCGTCGCCTCCACCATGGCGGCTCGTGTCCTACTGGCCCTAGGGCATGAGCGACCACCCTCGTGGTGCATAGGGTGTACGACCTCCGCGGTCTCCTCTAGCCAAAGTCCATGGTGGCTTGGGCGTCCGTCGCCTTCACCATGGCGCCTCGTGTCCTACTAGACCTTGGGCATGAGCGAAAACTTTGGCCCAGTACCAAGTTGATGGATGTGTTGAGGACTCATCCCCCTCAGACTCCAGGCCACACGCCGAACGACCTCTAGGTCCCCACGTGCATAGCTTCATTGCTTTGCAATGGTTAACCATTCTCATGCATTCCCGATCACCACAAAAAACCCACCTGCGGGGTAAAAGGGCTCCATCGCCCTCATAGTTCAATGCCCACGACTTAGCCTCGTGGGCGCAACCGGTGTGCCTGTGACTTACTGTCGAGGGCACACATCCAAGGTGCCCATGAGTTAGCCTCATGGGCACCTCCAAGTCCACTGGGGGCTACTACCCCTAGTGGCCATTCGGTGCTCCACGACTTAGCCTCGTGGGCGGCACAGATGTGCCCGTGACTTACTGTCGAGGGCACACATCCAATGCATGCATGAGTTAGCCTCATGGGCACCTCGAAGTCCACTGGGGGGCTACCAACCCTGTGGGCCATTCGGTGCCCCACGACTTAGTCTCATTGTCACCCCTCTGATATGTCCATGACTCAGTCTCATAGCTCGAATCATCTACCGTCGACCTGGATCGAATATTGATCAAGGACCATCATGCTCGCATAAGGCTATCACCTCGAAGATCTTAGTATCTAAAGTGATGGGACTCTACTTGTCCCACGGCAACGACTTCAATCAATGCTAATGTCGAACAAATGTTATCTTGCTACAAGAAATAAGTGTTGATCATTGTCTCTTTCCCGCAGAGATGCTCGTGTTATCTACCAGTCCCTGCAACATTTCTAGATCGAACTGCAACGATTCTGAGGAGTTCAACTTCGATAAACTCTCATCAAGCCACCGAGCAAGAGGAGGACAACTTCCCCTACAAAGGCCTCGCTTCGACGCACCGCCGGCCTTGAAGGCTATGCCTCAGCTTGGCAGCCTCGCGTTCGTAACTTTGCCTACATAGGCTTCACTTCGATGCACTGCCTGGCTCGAAGGCTATGCCTCGGCTCGGTGGCCTCGCGTTCGCAACTTCGCCTACTTAGGCTTCGCTTCGACACACCGCCGGCCTCGAAGGCTATGCCTCGGCTCGGCGGCCTCGCGTCCAAGACTTCGCCTACTTAGGCTTCGCTTCGACGCACCGCTGGCCTCGAAGGCTATGCCTCGGCTCGGCGGCCTCGCGTCCAAGACTTTGTCTACATAGGCTTCGCTTCAACGCACCGAAGGCCTCGAAGGCTATGCCTCGGCTAGGCGGCCTCGCGTCTAAGACTTCGTCTACATAGCCTTCACTTCGACGCACCGACTGTCTCGAAGGCTATGCCTCGGCTAGGCGGCCTCGCGTCTAAGACTTCACCTACTTAGGCTCCACTTCGACGCACCGCCGGCCTCGAAGGCTATGCCTCGGTTCGGCGGCCTCGCGTCCAAGACTTCGTCTACATAGGCTTCGCTTCGACGCACCGATCGCCTCGAAGGCTATGCCTCGGCTCGGCGGCCTCGCGTTATAACCGCCTACTTAGGCTTCGGCCGGACGCACTTGACCTCAAAGGCTATGCCTTTGCTCGGTGGCCTCGCGTCCAAGACTTCGTCTACATAGGCTTCGCTTCGACGCACCGACCGCCTCGAAGGCTATGCCTCGGCTCGGTGAACTCACCTTCGCAACTTCGCCTACATAGGCTTCACTTCGACGCACCACCGGCCTCGAAGGCTAGGCCTCGGCTCGGTGGCCTCGTGTCTAGGACTTCGCCTACCTAGGATTCACTTCGACGCACCGCTGGCCTCGAAGGATATGCCTCGGCTCGGCGGCCTCGTGTCTAAGACTTCGCCTACTTAGGCTTCACGTCGACGTACCGTCGGCCTCGAAGGCTATGCCTCGGCTCGGCGGCCTCGCGTCCAAGACTTCGCCTACATAGGCTTCGCTTTGACGCACCGACCACCTCGAAGGCTATGCCTCAGCTAGCCGGCCTCGCGTCTAAGACTTCGCCTACTTAGGCTTCGCTTCGACTCACCGCCGGCCTCGAAGGCTATGCCTCGACTCGGTGGCCTCACGTCCAAGACTTCGTCTACATAAGCGTCGCTTCGACGCACCGACCGCCTCGAAGGTTATGCCTCGGCTCGGCGGCCTCGCGTTCGCAACTTCGCCTACTTAGGCTTCGCTTCGACACACCGTCGACCTCGAAGGCTATGCCTCGGCTCGGCGGTGTGAGACCCCGACGTTTATTAGGCTCATAATACTTAGTCATCCAATTGACCCTAGTATTATCAACCAAATAAACCCGGTCTCGAGAGATGTATACTTCCCGAATCGCAAAGATATACATACCTCACAACAAAAGAATGTATCAATTCCATACAACACATAGAACATAAGCAACAAACCAGAAGTTAACAATAATATGGAATAGATATTACAAAAGAGAGGCCCTTAGGCCAAATAGCAACAAATCTACAAAGATAACAGAACTATAAATAGCTACATGCAAGCTTTATTTAAGTGGATGAGGCTTTGGACTCATTTTAGCATAAAGCGACATTTATTTGCAATAACATAATAGATTGAAGGCAATTTGGCAAAGCATTTTTAAATGTTGAAGTAACAACGAGATAATAACATAGTAACAACAACAAGAACAATCCTGGAAGTGACTAACCCAAGTCACCACAACAATAGCATGAACTCCCGTTCATACCAACCATGTCAAGTTTTAATTAAAGGTTGTAGTCTAGTCTTGAACGACCTTACCAAGCATGTCCATAACCTAGGGCGAGGCTATTGAATAGTTTTATCCTGCGGGGTGTACCACTGTACCCACGCCGATCGCCTTTCCTTTACGCACACTAGAAGGTGTCTTTGGCACGCTAAGTCCTCTGAGACCTTTCCAAAGGATGAATGCTAATTACGAGAGTGCACAACCCACGGGAGAAGGAGACATCACAACCTTCCCGGAAGCTAATGCTCCCTCCCACACTATACATATACATTTGTTTTGAAAACACACCAACCGAGCTCGCTCATAATTAACACCTCCTAGAGTACTTAGTCAAGAGGGTTCCATATGCCCTCGCGTGGTTAGTACGAAATCGCTGGCTTAGTGACCCAAGTACTCGGTCCTTAGGGACCCGGGCATACCACCACATCCAAAACCGCACCATCCATCCAATATGCCCAAGTCTAAATCAATCTTTTATTTTCAGTTTTGATTTTACAAATTAATCAAAGCACAAGTGCTGGACATATAGGAGTAATAATCATTTTTGAGTGATCAAGACCATCGACTAAGTCGATGATCGCCCATTTCTACCGATAACTAGGCATGTCTAAGCAATTTAAATCGAAACTACTAAGTGATAAGAGCTCATCCAACGAGCTCCCACCACAGCAAATAACCTAGGCTCATGGTAGTAGAGGATAAACAATTCCTACAGATCATGCAACTATAGGCTCGCTAGCGACATTTAACACAAAGTAGCATGCATACATAGAAGTAAAACAAAGTATTAAGCTTTAAAGTAATGGGACAATGATGGAAATGATCAAACTGCTTGCCTTGTTGCTGGTGGTCAAATGGTGGCAGAGGGTCACTCTCGGGATCACCACAAATGTCGAAACCTAACGGAAAAGCGATAAAGAACCGATAAGAACGACGAAAGGCAACAAAGATAGCACAGCAAACGAACTCCAAATTCTCTGAAAATTTTACAGCAGCAAGACAATGATTTATCATGAATTTAGCAACAAGAACCAATTGATTTGGATTCTCAATGCAAAAGATATGATGAAATCAATTCTGCTCAGCCTACTAAAATACCAAACTGCACTATTCACTAATTTAATTATGAGGCAACATTTTCTATAACAGCAGCGAAGCTGAAATTTTTACTGTAAAACCAGCACCTCATGAGATGAATAACACAATTGAGTTCATCTCATTTGGAGCTATATTGCACTTTCTATAAATTTTCAAAAACAAGAACTTGAACAAAATTATAATGCACAAGTTCTCAATTTCCTAACAACAACATGCTCAAAACTAATTTTCACAGTGAGTTCACTAAGAGAGAAACCAACAAAGTTGGTCTCACCCTAAATAGCCTATAGAGCATTAGTTATACATTTTACAAGTTAAGTATTGTTTTTGAGTGTATAATTAAAGTGAGTTTTAAAACCTAATGGCAAACTGTGCTCTGGAGTTGAACTCAACTTACAATCATTTTTGGATTAAAGTCAAGTCCAAGACAGAGCTAACACAATTTGAATGACCTCAAATGGATTTAAAATGAGAAAGATATGAAATTCTAAAGTCTATACCTTATTTCAGTTTAACTAAGACCTCACTGGAATTTCTAAAACCCATAAGGACAGGGGAGGTCGTGAGCCACTGATCTTGAATCCAACGGCTCAAGATCTCCCAGAGAACATCACATACGGCAAGACGTGAAGGTCCAGAGGTCCTGGACCTCTTAGCAACTCACATGCGCGAGGTGAGGGGAGGTCGTGGCCGTAGATGGGAGATCCAACGGACCACAACACAGGAAAGGAGGTCCGGAACGGACCAGATCTAAATGGGAGGTCATGAGCGGCTCAGATCAACACGGGAGGTCCTCAACGGTTGAGATCTTCCAACGGAAGATCCAAACTACCAAGATCTCCCGAGGAAGATCTACATCGTTAGGACCTCACGGGGAGGTCTGGACGGTCCAGATGTTCCAAGGAGGTCATTGATGGTTCGGATCGTCCGAGGGAGGACCTTGACGGTTAAGATCTACCCGGGAGGTCATGAGCGGCCGAGATGGCCTCGGGAGGTCCTAAGGGAGGTCTAACGTCCACAGACCTCCAGGAGGTGCAGACGGCCACGATTGCATAAGGAGGTCTTGGGCGCTCGAGATCTCCTTGGAGGAGGTCATGGAGGTCCTGACCCAGCGCTTTAACTCGCGCACGCACTTGGACATGAATAAATCGCGGCGGGACCATGAGGAGGTCCGCGAGGGAGGTCTTAAATGCACGCATTAAAGGGTGGATTTAAGGCAGTTAAGACGCCCCATGATTACAATGATTGGAACACATGATTAGCGCATTAAAATGGTGAAGCCTTGTCCTAAAAACGACAATGACACGCTCGGGACGTCCGGCAAAATCCCGCAAAGATGTGGTCATCGCGGCGATGTAGACCTCGTGGCGAGATCAATGGTACCACCGAGTGCACAATAACGTTGCGCCCAGTGGGGTTTCTCTCAACGGCGGCGGCGCTTTGAACGCGCATGAGCCGAGAGGGCAAGGTTGACCAAAGACAGTCAAAATTCAAAACGCCAAATGAAGCTCATGCGACATTCAGCGTATGCAAGAAAGCTCCACGACAACATTCAGCGGGTGCGACAACTAAGGGACTACAGGAGGTGTACCGGAGGTCCTAAGGTGCCGGGAGGTCGTGGAGGTGATGGCGGTGTTGGGGAAGACAAGTGAAGCTTCACCGCCCAAGACACCAGCTCCAAGCTCCTCTTTGTCCCCCTCTGCAAATGTCCAACAACTCAAGTCAGGACTTGGTCCCAGAGGGTAGGGCACAAATGGAAGCAAGGAGGAAAGGTGGGAAACCCCAGTGACCCTCGTCCACCGAGGAGCTTCAAGCTCCAGCAATGGCGGCCAAGGCAGCTTTGCGGTTTAGAGCTCACAAGCACAGAGGGGTGAGCAAAGTGACAATGGTGTGCAAAGGAAGCCAGGAAAACCGTGGGGGTGGTTTTATCCTAGGGCAATTGAGGTCTTAGACCACTGGCTAAGCTCATGGTGAGCTTGGCCCATGGCATGGTCTATGGAGTTGGACAGGAGGTGAAGTTGACGGGGTGACAGGCCTGGGCTGACCTGAAAGGCGGAAAGCTGACCTGCATTAAATGCGGGTCAGCAAAGAGCTGTTAAAAGGACACAGAGGCCTGGCGCGCATTAACTCCACCGCTCAGAGCACGCATGCGCGCCAGAGGAAGGAGAAGAACAGGGGAGGTCTTGGTGACCGTTGGATAAGACCTGGGGAGGTCCTAACCATCGGATCCAATTTTTGAACCGTTATGTTTTAAGTGGCTGGGAGGAGGTCCCACCACACGATCAAGGTGGGGAGGTCGTGGCCCTCCGATTTTTAATCGAGAAAACGACGTGAGGAAAAGGGACAGAGGTCCAAAGCGTTGGATCTCCATCCAGCGGTGCGGACCTCCGGTGAGGACTTAACCGCACGCGATCAAAGGACATGAGGAGGTCATGGCCTTTGGATTTAAATCCAAGGGCCTTGACACGATGGGGGGTCGATATGATGCGCCACAGCAAGGGAGGTCAGGACCGTTAGATTTAGATCTAAGGGTTCCGATCAAAGGAGGTGGAGGTCCTGAGCTTGCGCAACGCACAAGGGAGGTCATGGCCTTTAGATTTAGATCCAAGGGCTATGATCTCACGTGCGCTAGGGAGGTCTGGTGCGCATGAGACAAAAAGGAGGTCGTGACCGTAGATTTTAAATCTAACGGTGCACAACAAAAGATGGGGGAGGTTGTGAGTGCTTGATAACGCAGGGAGGTCGTGAGCTGTTGGATTTGATCCAATGGCTACGACCTTGGTTAGGTGAGAGGTTTGTTTAGTTTAGGTTGAGAGGAGGAGGTCAGGGCCATGGATCTTGGATCCAAGGGCTATGACCTCACGTGAAGTGGGATGACCTGTTGAGTATGTTGAGGAGGAGGTCGTGGCTGTTGGATTTGATCCAAGCGCCACGACCTCAACAAATGGGATGACCTCGCTGCGATGGTTTCTGACTCGAGGAGGTCTTTGAGGTTTAACACAGTGGGAGGTCATGACCATGGATCACCGATCCAACGGCAATGACCTCATGAGGTGGGGAGGTCCTCGCGGTGTTGATCATGAGGAGGTCGTGGGTGTTGGATGTAAATCCAACTACGCGACCGATCAAGTGGAGATGAGGTCTCACGAGGTGCAGACATGGTTGGGCTGGACCAACTTTGAATATGGCTAGCCCAAGGAACAAGTGTAGGCTTTTAAATTTAGTTTTAACAGCTGAAACTTAGCAGAATTATTTGAGATAGCAAATGAACTCCAAATTTGATGAAATTTTAACTGGAGCTTGCTGACAATGAGACCAATCTTGCATAAAATTTCCAGAGGTTATTATGCAATGCATTTTTCTCAGGAAATTCATGAAGGTTGTTTAAAGGATTGTTTTGCCTCCAAAAATTATCAACAAGTGTTATAACTCATGATATTTTTCAGAGGGGGTCCCATATCAGTTTTTGGGACCAAGGAAAATATATTCCAAATGTTTGACACAAGATTTAAGATAATTGGAAAATGAGTTTGATTTTTGGTCAACAAGAGCTTTGTGTTTTTGGATTACACAACTCTTGGACAAGAGTTACATAAGATTTTAGGGTTTTTCAAGATGTGAGAAAAAGTTTTAATTTCTACACATATAATTATACTTGATTAACCCTAATTATACATTTGGGATGTTACAAAATCTCTCCCCCTTACAGAAATCTCGTCCCGAGATTTGGCTCACTCGGTAAAGAAAGATGGATAGTCCGCACGCAGACGATCTTCTCTTTCCCAAGTAGCCTCATCCTCGCATTGGTTTGACCATCGAACTTTAAGGAACTTGATGGTCTTATTCCTTGTCCTTCGTTCGAGACTCATCGAGCACGCGAGCAGGGTGCTCGCGATAGGTCAAATCTTCACGGACGTCGAGGGTTTCCAACGAGCTTTCTCGGTTGGAACAGGAGGCACTTCTTAAGCCGGGACACATGGAAAACATCATGTACCCCCTCAAGTGCACCGGTAACTCCAACTTATAGGCAATGGCTCCTTCTTCTCGATAACGCGGTAGGGACCGACATATCGAGGAGCCAACTTGCCCTTGACGCTAAACGTTGATGGCCCTTCAAAGGAGAGACTTTGAGATAAACAAAGTCATTAGGCTCAAAACGTAACTCACGTCGACGGCGATCCGCATAGCTCTTTTGCCTGGATTGAGCTATGCGCAAACGCTCACGAATAAGCTGGACTTGGCGCTCGGCCTCATTGATTGAGTCCGGGCCAAAGAGAGGTCTCTCACCGGTCTCGACCAGTTCAACGGGTCCTACACTTTCTCCGTATAAGGCCTCAAATGGTGCCATGCCGAGACCGGCTGAAAAGTTTGTTGTTATCTGGCTTCGGCGAATGGCAAGCATTTCTCCCAATGCTTCCCATATGAAAGGACACAAGCACGAAGCATGTCCTCCAAAACTTGGTTGACCTCTCGGTCGACCATCGCTTTGGGGATGATATGCCGTCTTTGAAAAGCAAACGAGTTCCCATAGCCTCTTGCAAGCTATGCCAAAAACGAGGCGTGAAAAGGGATCTACGATCCGACACAATCGTCTTCGGCACACCGTGCAAACTCACGATGCAAAATTAACTATCTTAACTAACTTCTGAAGCATGTTCTCAACTCTTTCCATTCTCTCATCCAGTGTTTGAAGTCTTTTCTCTTCATTTTGCATGGGTTGATCGGACACTCGAGGCATCGCATTTAATTGCAAAGACCACCACGGGAGTCTTGCGTTGGTTTATCTGGAGGCTCGAGCCACTACACTAATTGTAGCAACACCACGGAGTCTTCTTGGAAGGCAAAGAATTTGTATTGCAATATCTTGAACTGATGGGACAGCTTTAACCCCAACGCTAAAACCGATATGTTGTGTTCTACAAAAGAATTGTAGCTTCAAATGAAAGTAACAAAACCCGGTATGTACAATGCAATTCATTCGTGATGATTTTGCAGAAGTTACCGAAAGATTTGAACACTTCATGAACACTCGGGATGGATTCGTTGGCGTATGAGAGGTAAACACATTCACTGGATCCCTGCAACGAGGGCAAACCAGCTGCTGTCGTAGTGATTGTAATTCTCTGCTCACTCGAATGTTCGATGAGGCCGAAGATATCTTGTTTTACACTGCAAGAAAGGAGAAGTGGAAAAGAAGAGTGAGGTGAATGGCAGCCAAAACATCCATATATAGCGTTGGGAGCATGAAGGGGCCACTGTGTGAAAAGGAGGATGTGACCGCACAGTGTGAAAAGCAGGAAGCGACCACTCTCTGCAAAGCTGGACGTGACCACTCTCTGGAAAGCAGGACGTGACAACTCTCGAAAGTGACGCCATCAAGACAAGCAGGGAAAGTGTGAAGTGACCACTCTGAAAGCACAAAGTGACCACTCTCGAAAGCACGACGTGACCCAAACGAGGCAGATATTCGTACTTAAAAATCGGTAATAACAACTTGAAGCGGTAATAACAACTTGTTACATCATAGAAAGCAGTGCAGGTTACAACGCAAATCACTACAACACTCACATCACTACAACACTCACATGACTTAAATACACCGGATAGCTTACAGATACTAAGTGGCGCCCAAGGAAGAAGGTCTATTCGGGCAGTTCCTGAATGAGTGCCCATGAGTCTTGCATAGCTTACACCTCATTGGTCTTGGCCGATCTCCACGTTGGCTCGCATCCATGTCGTTGTAGATGCGCCTTGACTGACGCCTCCCATGGCCTGGATGCCGCAGTGCGTCATTCGGTGACCACTTCACTGCTCCCCGCCATAGGTCCCTGTGTGGCCTTCCACGCCGTAGGAGTTGAACTCCCCGTTCCAAGTATCATATAGGTGTCGTATGTCGTAGTACTCTGACATGTACATGCTAGAAGATTGGTGAAATACAACACATGCAGTATATACGTGGGAGCAAGGCTTGTGCAGGAGTTGAGGCTTGTTGCAGGTGCAAACGGCCACATCGCCTATGGTGCAAACATGCTTCCGGTCACCTCTCATGTGGTCGCGAACGTACTTGTCCTGCAGGCGGATCTCGAACTTCCTCCTCATGCCATCCATTGTGATAGCTACATGGCATCGAACTTGCGCTTCTGGTTCTGCAGGCAGAGCTTCTTGAACTTCTTCATGAGGTCTTTGCTCCGGAAGCGCGTGTGGAAGTTGGCAGCTAGATGCCGCATGCACCAACGTGTGCGCATGTCGTTCCATTGGAACGGTGGGCTTGTACCGTGCTGCATGGTGTGCAGCGTGGACAACAACCCGGCATGACGGTCGGTTATGATGCACAAATTCGGTCGGTCCCTTACAACATGTTGCTTTATGTTGGCTAGAGACCATAGCCAACTGTCAGTGTTCTCATTCTCCACAATTGCAAAGGCAACTGGGAGCAACTGGTCGTTGCCATCAGCAGCAATAGCGGTGAGAATGGTGCCCTTGTACTTCCCAAGAAGAAAGTACCGCCCATAGTCGACGGACGGCGATGGGAGAAGTTATGGATTGCCGCCAAAAGCCCGTAAGACTCGATCAAGAATTAGGGAATGTGGGATGTTCGACGGGTGGGGCCTGTCCACCCTGTTGACGCATGTCTCCGGATTAGCATCCGCAATTTGCTTCAGCATTCTGGGGACTAGGTCATACGCCTCCTTGTAGGTACCGTACAACCCTTCGAGGACCTTCCGCTTCGCCTGCCAGACCTTACTGTAGCTAACGGCATACCCTACCGTATTCGCCACTTTAGCCATCAGGACCTTCGGCGAAACGGTCAAATCGGCGACAACTGCATGGCTTATAATGCTCGCGATGTAGGCTGATGTTACATTCTTATGCATTTGCAATGGCTCTTAAAGCTCACATGTGTGATCTGTCACGACTGTGATGCGGAAGGCCGTTCATGAGGAATCTCTCACAAGACGGACTTTGCGGGGCAAGAGCTAACACACACTTAACTATGTAAGTGTCGATTAGACACGCACATAACGGAAGACATATATTAGTTAGTACGACTTACTGTACATAGTTGAAGATACAGCAAACAACGTTCAAACTCACCTGTACACTCGGTAAGTCCGACTGGTCTTCACCGCGAAACTCACGATAGCTTGCCTGGCGGCAGCCTTGTGTGGGAAATGTTGCCCCACAAGAAGGGTATCCGCATCGAAGGCCCATGAAGACCCGTGCTCCTGGGCGAGAACAAGGGAAGAGGCTGCTTGGCAATCCAATCAACTTGGAACATAGTCCGTGTCGATCGAAACAATACCACTGACGATCCCTCCCTCATCGTCGGCTTCGTCCTCGCTAGATTGCGAGTCAAAGTCGTTCTCATCTTCGGTGGCAGTGCCCTCGGACATGCCATCTTAATCTCGTGACAATCAACACGAGCACCCCGCCATTTATCCACACCTTCATTCGGTTGGAAACAACCAGAATCTCCATCAACTGGAGCATCCTGCCTAACGACGTCTGGCGCTCTCGAGACCTCTCCCGTCGTCAACAAACCGAAGAGGGGGACAAGAGCGTCGCTGGCTCCTTCAACAACGCCCCCCAGAGGATTGAGCAGGATAAACAAAATGGACATACACCATGGGTCGTCGATAGATCGGAGCGTGAGGATTGCTAACGATCTCCATGTATCGCCCACATGGTAATCGCCGTCACTTTCGCTAGGCCCCACAACATCATCGCCGTGTGGTGGGACCGTGCGGTGGTGACCGCCTCTATTACTATCTTGTTCCTGGCGACGTGCCTATCGAACAACTGCCGAATGCACCGTTGTAGCTCCAGCAAATCGACGTGTGCCAGGTTGGTAACGTTTAGCAAGAAGCTACCGGCGGTGGACAAATCAACTCCGTCGTCGACCGAAGACGATGTTACCGTGGAACACGTCAAGGTTCCATTTCGACAAAAATAAGAAAATATTTCAACCAAGACCCAAAGATAAAACCATCGTGCGTTCTTTGAAATGAACTTACCATTACGATGTTACCGACTCTTAACCTCAGACACGGAAGACTGCAAATTCAAACATGCATCGCATTAGTAACTACTTCGGCAAATGGTGCCAACAAAGGACAAAGAAAAATGTTAGGTACGGGAGAGGGAGGAACCTCAGAAAGTGGGAGAGATTCCTGAGAGGAACGATCGAGCGAGTGTGTGGCCACGCGTTTAAATAGCCGAGCACCGGAGACGCAACGTGACAGAGGGGCAGGTCCCTACCGCGCCCCACACCGAGGGCAGCTCTGCACGCGACTGACCGAACGAAGTAGCTTTGTGCGGAAACGATGCTACGCCGCCCCAAGATTCGTCGTACATAGACATCGACTAACAGGTCGAGACGCACAAGATGACGCCGCCCAAAGCGTCGGTGTCACCTACCACGCGTAGTAGGGGCCTACTATATGTGATACTTAAATTTTGCACTTTAAGTGTGATGCCTGTAATACTTTTGTGTTCTTATGTGTACTGCTCATACAATGCATGTTTGTTCAATACATATGGACGCCTATAGCTTAATGCACATGGCACATCGATGCAACATGTCAACTCGATAAAAGGCAACCGCAATGACGCGCCCACCATTTAGTTACATGCTTTATGAGATTGAATATAAGTGCGCATGAGGGGAGACTACCGAGGTACAAGCTTCTCCGCCTGTGCCTCATGGTAGAAGCGCCTCGCTACCCACATAGAGTGTTCTCGATTGGGCACCTCGGACATGGTCGGTCGTCGTTGTAGTGGCATGCACATATGCAACTTGGGTTGGCGCAAAGAACATATGGGATCATAGGAACTTCCTATGTTCACAACCTCCTCGTTGCCCTTCTCGCACAGCATCTGTTGGCGAAGGTCATCATTTTGCTCCTTGAGATCGCTAATTTGCGCTCCTAATCAAATATTCGGTTCCACAATGTACCCACGCATCAAAACATGTCGTTCATGGGGAGGATCGATCCGGCGGGTAAAGTTGCATTTCACCATCTGCCGCAAGGGACGGTTAGTATGGAGGATGTATTAGCAAGAACATGAACAAAACTATTTACCCTAGAGTATGGGCATCGGAAGAAACGCCATTCAAGAATCGACGGTCAGATCTATGACACGCACGATAGCGCCCTCCCGTGTTCGCATTTTGGCCATACCGTTGAGCACGCTTGTTCGGCATCAACCGGTAGTTAGGGTCAAGTCCTCCTCCTTTCAGAGAAGGTCTCGCTTGGCGACTTTTGCTGATCGGGTCCCTAGGCGCCCGCCATCGTATGTTATTGTATGACGGAGAAGGATCTTCTTCCTCTTGTTTGAAGGGTTGAGTGGTCCTACTTTCGAGCGTGGGCCTTTGCATTTTATAGCCCGTAGGGTGAGGCTAACAAAGCGGGTAATGTATTAGCTTGCAGATGATAAGACCAAAGGAGACACTTTGCGCAAAGGACAAGACCATACGGGCCGCTTTACGCAAAGGACAAGACCAAAGGATGACTTTGCGCAAAGGACAAGACCAAAGGAGGCGTCTTGTGCGGCGACATGACCACATGGGGCATTTTACGCAAAGGACAAGACCACACGGGCGCTTTGTGCAAAGGATAAGACCAAAGGAGATAACTTTGCGCAGATGATAAGACCACAGTGCGACTTTGGGCGATGATAAGACCAAAGGAGACGACTTTTGCAAAGGACAAGACCACACCGGGCGACTTTGCGCAGATGATAAGACCAAAGGAGCGCTGGCGCAGTGACAAGACCACACGGGCAGGCTTTGCGCGATGATAAGACCAAAGGAGACCGCTGCGCAAAGGACAAGACCACACAGGCGCCTTTGCGCAAAGGATAAGACCAAAGGAGACGACTTTGGGCAAAGGATGACAAGACCACACGCGCGCTTTATGCGATGATAAGACCAAAGGAGACAACTTTGCACAAGGATAAGACCACAGGCGACTTTGGGCAAATGATAAGACCAAAGGAGACAAATTATGCACAAGGACAAGACCACAGGCGACTTTTGCGCGATGATAAGACCAAAAGAGACTGCTTAGTGCAGTGACAAGACCACACGGGGCAGCTTTGCGCAGTGATAAGACCAAAGGAGACAGCTTTGGGTAGTGACAAGACCACACGGGGTAGCTTTACGCAGTGGTAAGACCAAAGGAGACAGCTTTGCGTAGTGACAATATCACACGAGGCAGCTTTGCGCAGTGACAAGACCAAAGGAGACAGCTTTGCGCAGTGACAAGACCACACGGGCCAGCTTTGCGCAGTGACAACACTATGCCTCGCTAGCTTTTCAGATGGACATGACAACACTCTACCTCCTTAGCTTTTCAGAACTAAAAGACAGGACTCGACATGAAATTAACCACACCATGCCAACCATGGGGGTTATAAAAGGGGGTTGAACCAAACCCAACACTACACAATACTACAAAATAGATACCCAGCTATGGACTCTTCGGCAAACTCCTACGCGAGGATGTTGCAGAAGCAAAAGTGGCTTAAGCAGAAGAGGAAACAACTACAATACCCAGATAAATCAATGAAAGATGCTCCAAGACCACCACGTTTCCGATCCCGCAGGTGTGTGTGGCGAACCAACAGAGATCATTCACCACACACCCGCATAATCCGAGTCGGGTGTACTACACGCATGGCACTACCGTAAGCGTTTTTTTTAGCACAAGACGATTTTCTCTCGCAACGTTGAATTCCTTTAATTTTAACTTCTTCCCCATGTAATGGCAACAGAGATGCGCCGCCACTTCTTCCAAAGGATCGACGGCGGAGATGTACGACAGCATTCATTCAAGAGAAGTATATGTCTTTGAACTACTCGGTGTGGCCGAGAACTTCGTGCGGTGGAAACCTTACATACCGGACCCTGTTGAGGACGCACCGAAGGAGCCCAGTAGTCGTCTGGGTGTAATCCATATCGACGACGTGAGTTATGAAGAATTTACATCCTTATTACGTTTTTCACTGTACGGTGTACTTACATCATAGAATCGCAGGACATGGACGACTTCATACCAGCCCGACGTGGACAGTCCCACGACAAGGGCAATGGAAAGGCTCATATACCGTGAGCGCCGCCACAACAGATCCGGCCGCCTCGGCGATACGATATCACGACGTGAGTTACGAAGAATTTACATCATTATTACGATTTTCACTATACGGTGCACTAGCATCATGGAATCGCAGGACATGGACGACTTCGATATACCAGCCCGACGTGGACAGTCCCGCGACAAGGGCAAGGGAAAGGCTCATGCGGCTGAGCCCGGCCGCCATAGTGTATCCGGTCGTCTGGATGTAATCCATATCGACGACGTGAGTTATGAATAATTTACATCCTTCTTACGATTTTCACTATACGGTGCACTCACATCATGGAATCGCATGACATGGACGACTTCGACATACCAGCCCGACGTGGACACTCCCGCGACAAGGGGAAGGGGAAGGCCGGCGAGGAGTTCAACGCCGAGCTAGCAAGGAAGGGAAAATGGCCCCGATCCACGCAGTAGGACATGTCATTATATAGTAGTCCCCCGTCCTACCCCTCATGTTTTTTACTATCCCCTAAAGGCATGTGTACTTATATGGTCCGGATGCTTGTGTCGCAATGTACCGTAGTAGTAGTGAGGATGACTAAAGCAATTAGCCGGACCATCATGCCATGTCACTACGTGTAACGTGCTTATGTCCGCATAATGTAGTTCTAGTTCCATGTCTCCGCTAAGCCATGAAAGCAAGCCTATATTGCAAGTATGTCTCTTCTAGTGGAATCCCAAAAAGAACCATTCACACCGACATCGAATCCTCCATGTTTTAGGGCATCTTCATAATCACAACAAGCGTTCTCAACCCCTTCAATCATATTCTGTGTAAGCTTCATAAAGTATTTCATCGACTGCCTGCCTATATACTTGCATACGTTCAGACGACTTCATCGAGGAGAGACTCCATATTTTCGGTCATCTTCATCATCACAACGAGCGTTCTCAGCCCCTTTTATCCCACTTCTAAAAGACAACAAGTGTTTCGGCAGACAGTTTGCTTCGACAACATCCTCAAGGTTATACCTCGTTTGATATGCTTATCAATCATCCTTTCTCTAAACGAATAAAATTATACAAAGCAACAACACTATGACGGGAGGCTTCACAAAAAGTTTCGATATTTTCCTATACTCATTTGCTATATTTTGAAATTACTACAAACAGTGCTCAAACTGCGACGAAAACCATGATTTCGGATAAAAGGAAACCCTACTTTACCTCCATGCCCTTATTTCTTAATGAAAGTTTTTTTTACAAATCTCAGTGCTGATATTCTTTTTTAATCAAATATAATGAAATAATATTTAAATTTAAAAATTTACAATTTTTTCGTTCTTTTTTTCAAAAATAAAAATTTTCAAATTTTCGGTTTTTTTTCTTCCAAAAATCTGGATTTTGCAGTGGTGGTGACCGCTGCGTGCCGCCACCTGTAAGTGCTTGCTTGCCGGGCGGGGCAGTGCCATCGCGCCGAGAGCCGGGCAGAGCACTGCTCAGAGGTCATTTTGCAAATTATAACGAATGAGGGCTATTTTGTAATTAAAAGTTCTTCTGTGGCTAGAAACAAAGAAAATTCACTGGCGTATGGCCACCTGCGCCGCTTCTCCGACGACGTGGTGTCGTGCGTCGGTGGTCTTGGGCGCGCGGTATGGCGGCCAGAGCGGGCTGGCGCACGGTTTGCAAATACCATTTTTATACGTCCAAATTTATAAATACGGTTTTGAAAACAGTAATATCGGCCAAAAAGTCACTTGCAAGATCCTCCCGAATTCTCCCACACACACCCCGCCCCTCCAGCCACCCGGCAACGCCCAAACCCTCGCCGTGGCCGCCATGGCCGCCGCCGCCGCTGGTGCTTCGGCCGCGCAGCCGCCTCGGCAGTACAATCTAGCGCCGCAGAGCGAGCTGCGCGTGGAGGTGCTCCCCGATGCGCCCCTCCGCGTCCGACTCGTCGCCGGCACGGCGGAGATCTTCGGCACCGAGCTGCCCCCCGAGGGCTGGGTCCCCATCCCTCCCCGCTCCAAGATCGCCGTACGCGCTCCTGCCCATCCCCCGCAGAAACCTACTTGGCTCGGCTTACTACTACTACCACCACTCGGCGCTGACCTGCCCTTTCTGTTCTTCGATTAGATTTTCACTTGGCACGGCGCGACTCTGGAGCTGGACGGGGTCAGCGAGAGCGAGTACACGTCCGACGAGGTGAAGCAGTGTTCCATTTTTTTTCTCTTTTCCTTTGTTGTAGATTTGGGGTTTTGAGGTTCTTCAATGTATTGTGCTGTTGAGATAATTCTGTTGTGAGTTGCAGACGCCGATGGTGATTTACGTGAACACGCACGCGATTCTTGACGCGCGGAGAGCGAGGGCAAGGGCCGTGGCAATGCAGGGGGGTGACTTGGAGGCCTCGCAGGTGAGTGCCCTTGTTTCAATTCGTTGGGCATCTTATCATACAATTGCAGCATAGTAACTTGGCCGAGAACCTATAGGAGATGCCAAGTTCGAATCCTTTTTGGTATGCACCTCCTCATATTTAGCAGATAGCATAAAAGTTATTAGCTAGCCAGCTTATTACTTGCAATTTCTCGTTGTGCATCGTGGGTTTTAGATTCCTAGAGATGGAGATAGTGCGTTTAAACTACATGATAAGACATAACACCACCATCTGTAATTCTCTCTTGATGTTTAAAAACATATTGAGATGTAATCCTAATAGTTTTACGGGTACCCTACAGCATTGTTAAAGATTGAACATGGGTGTTGAAACACATGGAACCTTGTGAAAAAAAGGACATTATGAACTGTCATTCTTGGTACAGGACCTTTGTGCTTATATGTATCCTTAGCTATGGAAAAATTGGTACAAGAAGCCGTGGATACACTTCTTTGGATTGAACTGTTTCATTTTGTTACTTGTGGTGGTTTAGGGACCCAGAGTGATTGTCGTGGGGCCAACAGATTCTGGAAAAAGTACTCTGTGCAAGATGCTCCTTAGCTGGGCTGCCAAACAGGGTTGGAAGCCTACATATGTGGATTTAGATATTGGCCAGGGATCGATAACCATACCCGGATGTATTTCTGCTACTCCAATTGAGAAGCCTATAGATATAGTTGATGGGATTCCCTTGGAGATGCCGCTTGCATACTTTTACGGCCACCCAAATCCAAGGTAACTTTTACCCTCTTGGCGGTTACTAATCAGTGCTTCGTGTATATAAGACTTTTCTGTTCTATTGTTTTGGCACCTCAATATTGCTTTATGTTGCCAACAGTATTAATCCAGATGTTTACAAAGTTCTTATGAAGGAGCTAGCTGAAACATTGGAGAAACAGTTCTCTGGAAATGCTGAATCTAGGGCAGCAGGAATGGTTATCAATACTATGGGGTGGGTTGAAGGCCTTGGCTATGAGGTAATTATTTGGTTCAGAAATGTAACTAGCAATTTGGATACAGATGCTGATGGCATAATATTATATGCTAACATGACCTAATTCACGATTTTGCTGTGCAGTTACTTCTCAATGCAATTGAAACCTTCAAGGCAAATGTAGTGCTGGTATTGGGACAGGCAAGTGCTACGTTGATATGCTCAATTTGAATGTTACTAATGGATTCCATCGTGTTGTTTGTTTCAGAAAGGATGTGCATGTGCTGTAGTCCTGTAGAAGTGTAGATAACTCGCTATTCATTTTGTACTCCCTGATTCTTGCTATCCAAGCTTACTCTATAATCTATATTAATTTTGATGATAGTGTTGACTGTTGAATCTATAGCTTAGTATAACATTGTCAAATATCATAGGCATCCTAGCATTTTGTCATAGCCTCATATTACTGTACTATTATCCACGTATTAGCTTAAATGTTTAATGCTTTTTCTATAAAGAACTGGATTTGTTTCCTAAAACATCATTCATAAAGAAGGAATAACATCCAACCAACAGTAATGAGAGATCTAAGGCGAGTAAGAATTAAGACTTTTATTGTAACACCCAAAAAAGATTGCTAGAAAACTAGAGACATCTTTGATCATAGATTATAAACATGGGCAGCAGTAAGAGTGGTTGATCTCAAGCAGAAACATACTCTGCAAACAGCCTCCTCTGGTAACATTTGTTCTTGAAAACGATTATCTCATTATCAACATCAGTATACTTTGTTCACGCATGGAATAGCACTCACTGGAGTTTATTTACATATTTATTTTTAGCAAAAGAAAGCCTAGGTCATGTAAAGAAACCTCAACAGCCGAGAAATAACAGACTACAGATTAATAATGCAATTTCTGAATTCTGATTCTAGCAAAGACAGCCCAAATAGGTGTTTGCTTGAGTCTATGCCAACTGACAAAGATTTGCAAAAATTGTCTATATAAACACAAAACCCTATGGATGCAGAAGTGCAGATATGTTTAAAAATGAATCAATTATCATTATTTTCTTGTAAAGACTTCTCATACTGTGATATGGTCATACATTAATGGTAATGCAGGTGCTCTTCTACAGTGTTCTTATTGTTAGTTTATCTTGACATGTGGAGTCATCTGATTCATCTACTGCAGGAGAAACTCTGGAAGATGTTAAAAGATGCAGTACAGAGTAAGGCCAATATTGATGTTGTAAAACTTCACAAATCAGAGGGTGTTGTCCTGAGAAATTCAAAATATCGTCAAAAGGCTAGAAGCTTCCGAATTAAGGTAAATTGTTTTTCTGAAAATAGAATGTGGGGCCGTGGGTGTTCCTGATTTTGAGATTCAAAATAGCTCTATTGCTTAAAGTAAATTGCAATTCATCCATGGTTAATTTACAAGGCTTTGTTTGGTGCATAATGTGAAATTTATTGATGGCTTGAATACATGTACATTGCTGTACAATGTCACTCTCCTTTTTGCCCAATTTTCTAATGTTATTCTTGCAATCTTAGTGGGGCATTTGTTCATTTAATGTCTTATCCTTCTAATATGCTCTTGATTTGCTAAAGCTAAATCCAAATTCCCTCTTTACAGGAGTACTTTTATGGGATTGCAAATGATTTGGCACCACACTCAAATGTAGTAAACTTCAGCGATGTTTCTGTTTACAAAATCGGTAGTGGTCATCAAGCTCCTCGGTCAGCATTACCGATTGGTGCAGAGCCTGTGGCGGACCCCACTCGGCTTGTTGCTGTTAACATTAGCACAGATATGGTCCATACAGTTCTTGCTGTTTCTTACGCCAAGGAGCCTGATGGAATAATTTCCAGGTAATACCAACTGTCATTCCCCAAGATAGTGCTTAGGTGTTACAGCCACTAAATGCTTATGGGCTAGGGCTATAAGTAAGCCTTGATGAAAAAGCGGCCCAGACCAGAAGTAGATCACAAAAGCTACTACCTAAGCCTGACAAACCAACTTGCTCATGTTACAAGTTTCAAATTGCTATAATATTTTCAGTTTCATATGAGCATTATATTATACTTATCTATAGAAGATATTAGCAAATTTTTATTTAGTTACTTGACTATCATGGAACAAACTTTTCAAGTAGTTCAATACATAGTTACGAAACGCGGTTCGTCTAAGTCGCATGTACGGATTCGGATTCGTAGTTGGCCACTTTTTCTTCCAATTTCCCACGAACACAAATCCCGTACCTTAAACCGTTCAAGTTCGATTTAATCCGGTTCACGATTCACGGGTTTTATAACAAATCCGGTAACTATGGTTCAATCGGTGGTAACTATTTATTTATGTAGGAATGATCTGTGCAGTCATGCTTTGGAAATAGGTAGTGTATTGGAGTATTGTTCTTCAGTGTTTGACATTAGACAGATTGTATGGATTAAAAGTATTATTTTGTGTGGGTGTGGGTGTATCCGTGTGTGCACGTTTTCCCAACTGCCAGATTATTATTGTTCGATTCTAGCATTACGACTTCCTTTCAAGTCTTCATTCCCACTGTGCAAAAACTGTATACTTTGCGGCTCTTTTTTTTATGGTAACAAACCGTCTTTACCTTTCTGGGGATACATTTACTTACACCAACAATAAAATTATGTGCAGCAACGTTGCAGGATTCATTCATGTCACAGACGTTGACATCCAAAGGTACACCAGCACCAAGAAACCGACATTTGCCTGTGTATTCTTTTTGTTTACCTGGAACTAACATTCTTCATTTCAGGAAGAAGCTGACGTACATTGCGCCTTGCCCAGGAGACTTGCCAAGCAGGCTATTAATCGCGAGCACGTTAACATGGTACGAGGCTTGATCGGTTCAAGGTTGAACATTGTAGTTAGATGGGCAGTTAACCAGACGGGTGAAGACATGTTGTAACGCTGAAATGCACCCACTGTCGTGTAACCTGGTATGGGCTCAACATTTTAAGTTTGTGGTATACTCAATGCATTGCTAACTGAAACGATGTAACAGCAAACTTCACGGGTTCGATGTTTTTCTTGACAGAAACCCCCGACATCTCGTTTAATCGTGCGTTTAGTTGTGTGTAATTGTGTATGCCTTATCGTGATGTTTCCTGGTGCGTGTTCATTTATATTTCCGTCAAGTACTAAATCGAGAATTCTGAGGTGATAATCGTCCCAGTACAGAGCTACTGGCTCGTCTGAGGTTTCATAATTCATATGCTAACTGGGCTTAGTTAAAGATTTTGTACCTCACGAAGTTATAAGGTCAAAACCGCAGCCCAAAAACTGCAAGTTTACCGGGCTGTATACGAGGAACGGCTGCCCTTCTTTTTCCAGGATAATGACCATAAATTCGCACCATCTGGACTGACATACCGGACAGTCTCAACCAAACACAGCCATGAATTGAAACAGTAAAGCACCCAGCTAAAACATCTTTGCCATCCCCTATAGAATATAGGACTCATTACAAGGCCACCAACATACACAGAAGAGCACATCAGATGGGGGGTATTGCAGAAAGCCAGGAGCACCTTCACATCTATATGGAATTTATTGATGATGCTGAGAGCGCATCAGACATGCATCCTGTGACGAACTGAAGACCCAAAAAATATTAATTGGGACGATCCTAATGCAGCTTCCCTTCACTATGTCTACGATTAGTACAAAATGAAAGTACATCAGACAAAAAAAAAACCCAGTGCATGTAACTTTAACATCTTGTATAAAGGTCGAGAAGCAGCAACAAAATCTCCAAACAAAAGAATTGAGAGACATACAGCTCGGGCCCATGGAACCCGTGTCTAAGGGCAGAAGATCTACAGACCCCGACGATGCGGAGGAGAGGAGCATCAACACCGGTAAGTTAAAAGGTCAACACCACAATTACAAAAAGTAGTCGGGAGTCTTGCGTGTTGTGTCCGGCTCAATTTGCCGAGGCGCGGGATCAAACTGGAGGAAGTTCTGATCCATGTTTTCCCCAATTTCAAGAATTGCAGCCATGTTACCACAGCGGTAACAATAATTTGGTGCACTAAAGACCGTGACAACATTCTTATCCTGCATGACAAAATCACAGGACAGTAATTATTCAAGCTTCTATATGTTAATATCTTAATGTTGCATTTGAAAGCCAGTAAACAGGAGTATAAATCTTGCATAATGCAGGAATGCGTGAAAAAAATGCAGTCATGACTCACGACTATTGCTTTAATAACCACAAAAGCTCCTAGGGCCATGCATACTACAAAGCAAACAAGCAAAGTTCTAGTCCTTTAAAGGCTTTCTTCTACTTCCACACCAAAAAAAAAAGGATTGAATTTTCCGTGAGAACATTCCTTGCCCATGAAAAGACACTTTCCATTATTTTGCCCAATTCCTTGGAGAATGCAGTCCGAAGAACGATTCGAATCCATTTGTGACCCTGTTTGCAATTTTGGATGCAGCAGGATTGGGCTTATATGTTCCCTCTACTGTGTGCCTGTCTATGTTCACCCTTACATATGACATGGATCTCCGTGATCTACACCAGTGGACCCGTGATCTGCACCAATTCCACTGGCCCACACCACACAAAAAGGAATACAGACAGACACATTGAACAAGCAAGCTGCGTTTGGGAGGATTAGATATGCCTCAACAGCTAGTTGATTTAGTTCCTTCCACTAGGATTAGATATGCCTTGACAGTTAATGAATCTAGTTCCTCCAGAAACTTAGATAAGGGCCTTGGGTATGTTGACGAAAATGAAAAGCCTAATTCGACAGTTTACAATCTAACACAATAGAGAGTAAGAACTTGTATGTGTTCTTATAATCTTTAAAAGAGTATACCTTCTATAACCAAAGAACCAGATACTATCTCAGATTCCATGCCCCTAAGCATGTAGTTAACAATTGTACTTAGAATCCGTTCATTAGAAATTGAGCAACGTTGACAAAATGGTTATGTTCAGATTTTTCAGAAGGTATTGTTCGTGAGTGATTACAATTGTTTAATTAACGGTGAGAGGAAAAATAATTAGAAAAATGCAATGCTGCAATCTGAACACCAACCTGGCACCAATTGTATCCTTCCATTACAAGTTGATGGGCCCTTGAGATGAGAGAGAGGCCATTTGTATGGTTAAACTGTTGTGCAATATCTTGCCCAAACGTATAGCCTGCTCCTCTTGGTGAAATCCCCCACCCACATCGGTCGTCTGGGTCAGACCACAAAAGATCACACATGGGCCCTTCATGAGGAACCTGCAAGCATTTTTGAGAAATTTGTGATATTAGCTGAGAATAAACAATTGAGCAATATAGTCCAATTTCTTCCGCACATGGATAACAAGTTATTGACCCAAGACCTAACATATATCATCGGTAGCCTTAATAAGAACCTAGATAATCATCTAGCTGTGAAGAAAGGCACAACAGGTATCTGTTACAATCACATAAAGTTATCCATATCATGATCCACATTACAAACTGTAGTGTTCTAAACCTAAAAAAAAATATAGTGCTCTACCAAAAAAAGTAGATTCAATATTCACATATCTATTAATTTGCTGCTGCAAGGTACTGAAAAATTCTTGTTAAAAAGATTACCACAAATTAGAAAATACATGCCAGCCACATCATACTTAAACAGTACTTACATAAATGGCTAATTCTATAAAGAATAGTCTGGTCCTTATAGTAAAACAAGCACAATGGTTCACTTTGAACTTATTGATTAGAAGAGCAACCGATGGAAATTTTGATGATTATAAATTTAACAACCTATTCAGTTAAATTGTGAGGATCATGGAGGATAGAGACAAGACAGCATTCGGTAATAGTTAGGCATAGCTCTCAAGTGTAGAATCCATGTGATAGAAATAAAAAAAGAGTGCACATCAATATTAAAAATAACCAGTCAAAGGACCTAAACTGATATTGGACTAAGCAACAACCTACTCCCAGGAGAATAGCCATTGTTAGTATTGTACAGCCAGACTAATGCATATGCAGCATTTCCATTCAAAACGTATCAACTATTGCTACTCAGCAATTATTTATCGATGTTTTCCATCAGAAGCTTAATGCTGCATGGTTCTCCAAGATCAAAATTTGTTCTGAATTCACATCTACATGACCTAAACCAAATTAAAGGTAGATCAATATCACGCAATAATTTTCTTTGCCTATACCTGCCTAGGTACTGTAATGGTAAAGATCACCTCCCATGCATACCTCTAAATTGCTATGAAGGTCCTTTGAATCCTCTGAACATAAAAATAGTATAGCCCTATATAGCAGGTATATTATGTCTACACATAGCTGCATTAGTCCAAAATCAGCCATATTCTCCAGATATCATAAAATTATCTCCGTTATACAAGACATGCACAAATAACAATTTCGGGATATTGGAGATGGTAAACAATAGAAAAACACTAGTTCATCAAGAAAGTGGTAACTTTGTTGCCTACCTCTTGTATGCGATCAAGAGCACGAATGTTGTCTAACGTATCCAATGATGGAGAGAGACCACCATGAAGGCAGAATACCTGCAAAATGGGTGTTTCCCGTATGTCAGACATATATTGAATAAGCCTACATTAGTTCAAACATAATTACTTGAACTGTTGAACAACAAACCTGGTTTTCTATAAGAGCTGTGAGAGGCAAATAATCAAACAAGTCTGTAAAGTACTTCCACACATTTGCATTTCCATATTTTCTTAAGCACTCGTCATAGAAGCCATACCTGTAGCAAAATAGTCAATGTCAAGAACTATGTTGTAGCACTAAAGGTGTACATGCTGCAGAATAGCTTGAAAGCCACATTGTGCACAATTCTATTGTGTGTCATGCAAATATTGTAATGAAGAACATTCTTGGTGGTAATAAGCATGGTTATTAAGGCGGTAAGGCGAGGCGAAGCGACCCACCCCCCTCACACCTTTTAAACGGTAAGGCGTGAGGCGAGGCGACACCTTACGCATCCTAAGGCGGCAATGCAGAAGGGAAGGCCAAAGAAGATCCCCCACAGCAGTTAGAAGCAGAAGGGAAGGCCAAAGAAGATCCCCCACAGCAGTTAGAAGCCACAGAGAATCCGGCCTGCCCGGCCACCTCCTCTTATCCCCCCCCCCCTCTCGGCCCGGCCACCTCCTCTTATCACCACGCCACTGCTTTGTCTTCACCCCTCCGCCTGCGCCGCCTCCACTTTCCGCCATGCGCCTCCTCTCCTCCGCCCGCCTCCACCTCCTCCTTCACGCCCGCCCTCTCGCCTCTCTCCTCTCCCTCCTCCGCCTCCTCCGGCTCTCCCCTCCTCTCAGCGCCCGCCAATGCAGCCTCCTCTTCCGGCGTAGATCCGGAGACAAGACGACACGGCGCCAAGTGGTGACGACGAGGCTCCAATGCAGATCATGCGAGACGATGAACTCCAAGATACAAGTGAGCTCCTGGTTCCTCTCTTCTCTCCTTCTACCTCCCTCTCCACTGAAAGCTCTGAGCAAAGGATGCAAGGCGGGGCGACGCCTTGACACCCCCGACCGCCTTACCACTTAGGCGACGCTTAAGCGACGCCTTAATAAGCATGGTAATAAGTTCAAGCTTTCAGAACATTGCATGAAGTAACTTGTGACCATTGACTAAAGTACCCTATGTGTTATGATAAGGCACAAATTTCATGGCAATAAGGTGACCACTGATCTAGCTGGAAATTCTGCTCTGAGCAACCAGATAACAATGCCTAGACAGTAGGCACAGCATAAGTATTATAGCTTAGCACACTAAACCAAAACAAGCTAGCTACTTTAGTTCAGCATAGAAGAAAACTTTATGGACGAGATCTTGCTTAAGTAAATTGGCCAACACATTCAAGCTTTCTTATTGGGGTTTATTACTTTGAAGTGGTATACACTAATAACTAGAGTTCCAATAACAAAACAAGTTGCTTTATAAGTCAGGTATTTCCTTAGCCATTATGCACAAGATAATCCTCTTGATGTGGAATAATACATCTCCAGCTTAGTCAATTTAGACAGACAATTGTGGATCAAAGAGGCTATAAAAGAATGCATCTCAAATGCTTGTCACTTGTTAGTTGTTACTGTTGGATAAGGAAGTACTTGATAATGAAATCAGCAATTAGGTGCAGAAAAATAATCCATATCTGGAAGGACATAAACTCACACTTGAGTGATTTGTCTGCTCTCATGATTTCCTCTCAATATTGTAATTCTGTCTCGTAGCGAACTTTCAAAGCCACTAACAGCGAAACAGTCTCCACCGAATAGTAGCCACGGTCTGCAGCAAGAGCCACATGATAAAATTTATCCATATTTGGGCAGGCAACATAATAGAGATGCAATTAAAACTACAGATGGAAACAAGAGCAGGTGTTAAAACAATTTATCCATCCCATCGGCCAGAAAATGATTGGATTTCCCTTTTATCGTTCCAACAAATGACATAACATATGCTATAAGCATATCTAATTGCCAAGAAAATCGTATGACATCTTTCCGTCTTATTACATAAAGATCAGCACACAAACGACAGACCAACACATCGAACAGACACTCCTAAAGCACATTTGCATTTCTCATGTAATTGTCGTCTCCTGGTATCAATCAATGAGAATTCTTATCTTCTAGATAGCTACAACAGCTTATAAAGGTGCTTCCGACAAGATCCTCTCAAGATCGGCCCAAACCCGGCAGATAACCAGCACAGGACATTGGCCTCGCCAAATCGCACCACAAGAACATAAAAAACTACTAGAACCTACATAACCAGCACAAACGTCCCCAGACCGCCTCGCAACGAATTCTCCCAAAAATCCTGCCTCGCCAGAACGACCAGCCCGCTCAATTCCATCGCAGGATCTAAAATCCATTTTTTTCGCGCACCAATCGCCACAGATCGACCGAATCAAGCTTCCACACCGCGCACGCGACAGAAGGAGGCCGCGGTGAAGGAGGACGTACCGACGTAGTCTCCCATGAAGAGGTAGTTGGTGTCGGGCGCGTCGCCGCCGATGTGGAAGAGCTCGATGAGGTCGTAGAACTGGCCGTGTATGTCGCCGCAGACGGTGACGGGGCAGCGCACGGGCTGCACGTTCCTCCTCCATGAGGATGGCCTTGGCCTGCTCGCAGAGCGCCTTGACCTCCGCCTCCGGGAGGTGCTTGCACTCGCGCAGCTGCGCGATCTGCCGGTCCAGATCCCCGTGCAACGGCATCTCGCCGCGTCCCGCCCGCCGCCACGGAGGTAGGGGGTTCCGGTCCCTGCGCGCGCGCTCGTTCGCTCGCCGGCGAGGAGGAGGAGTGGCTAGGCCGGGGCTAGGGTTTGCGGGGGATTCGGGCAGGAGGTGGTGGAGCTAATGCGTCCATTTTTTCTATCTGCTTTGTTTTATTATACGAAGCGAGATTTTTCTTTTCCTCGAACACGACAGGTTGGGGCGTTGGGTTGTTCTGCAGTTTGGTGCTTTCTGAAGGGTCAAAATGTAATTACGTTAGCAAAGGTGAGGTGATACGGGCCGCTGGGCGAAGCATCGGGGGCAGCCGGGGTGGCAGCACCCCTGCCACTGGCGGGACCCTGGTACCGTGTAGCACCAGCATCCATCAGTTATTTTTAGAGAGTGAGGTTTGAAGGTGAAGAATACTTTGGTTTTATGAGCACTTTCTTTATTTTAATTTTGGATCCACCACTGAGGATTTATAAGTCGATTGTCATCGATTTCACAGATATTCTAATGATATGGAACAGTTCTAGTAGGGTAATTGTAGAGCTATAAGAGAGAAGAAAAGTTTCCTAGCGATGGGGGTATGCCTTCCCCACCAAACCAAGCTTGTAAGAGAGAAGAGTGCGCGTGGTGGGATCGTATTCATACCAGAAGGCTATTGTTAGTTAGTGAAGTGAGGTTTCTTAAGGAAGGCGAAATGATCCTCAAGGCTTGTTTCGGCCTAGGACAATTGCTCCAACTTCAAGATTGAAAAGAATCAGAGGATATTTACTGTTAGATTATTGTGCAGTAGATTGAGTGGTTGTAGACCCACAAGGCTTCTGACCTCCTCAGGAATCCCCCTGCATGAAGAACACAGTTTGTTTCAAATAAATTGTTCTAACTTGTAGCATACCTTGTCAATTGTAGTAAAAGAAGAGAATTTTGGGCTCCTGTTTTTTGAGGTTACATTTAAACAAAACAATAACATTGATTAGAGTAGGCTTTCTGGTCCTATTTTTAGATTCTTTTTTCTCCCAGTGTTTTTTTCGACCCCAAAAAAGAGAAGCTTTTTATAGGAAAACAACATGGAGAACTAGGGGTGAAAACAGATCAAATACGGGTGGATAATAGTTCTACCATATTTGTTTTTATTTTTTTCCCCGAATGTGGATACGAATACGAATACGCATAATGCTGAATACAAATACGAAGTGAATACGAATCGAAATGATCAATATAGGTCACGAATATTTTTCGAACATAAAAACCCCTTAAATTGTATGCCGGAAATTAACGGAAACACATAACTACTTTATTTAATCCAAACATTCATGAATTGTTCATATTTTCAGCAACCACACATAATATTAGCACTTGCAAGCTACATTAATTTGTTCATCACACGCTCACACTTAGTTCATCACAGACATAACACTTAGTTTATCACATTTAGCTCATAAGTCATCACACATTCACACTTTGTTCATCACATACATAAAACTTAGTTCACACTTAGCTCATCACACCTAGTTCGTTTATGACATACATAGTGCGATAATACATAGATACCATGTCTCAAAAAAATATACATAGCACTTAGTTCATCACATACTGACATACTACATAGGTTGATAGGCAAGTTTCAATAATATAGATAAAATCATCACACGCTTGACAACCTCTTTGCGAAATTTGGTCATTCCTCCATGTCCTCTGAGACATCCTCCTCCTCCAAATTATACATGTCCTCCTCCTCCTCTAACTGCAAGTTGTAATTAAATGAGTATCATGTATCACAAATTAGGCCAAACAGCTAGATATTTAGATTAAAAAAATAGCAAACTGTTATCGAGCTTGTGAAACGTCGTTCAATGCCCTCCATGTCCATCTCAGTAAGGATAGATCCACCAATGTCTCCACCTTCATGTTTTGTCAAAAGATTAATTATGCTCAAAGATTTCCTCATACTACACATAAACCAATAAATCACAAGTGCATAACTTAATATTACCTTTTCGAGATGCTGCAGTCCAATCTTTGATACAAATCAAAGCTTGCACGACTTCGGGACCAAGACGACTACGAAATGGATCGCCAACACGTTTGCCAAGACTAAAAGTTGACTTCGTGTCTCCATGGGTAACGATCCGAACCTTTAGAGGTGCCCTTGGATAATCGCTTTTCATTTTGTAGATCATTTTGTCATTGGGAAAGGTAAATGAACTTTCTGTCCAGATTCATTAAGATCAGGGCAGAGTGTTGCGAGGGTGATTTGGGGTAGTTAGCCTCGGAATTAGAGTTCGGTCTAATTAGAGAAAATGTATATTATCGCGTTAGCTAGAACTAGGAAGGTCTGGATCGACAAAATCGAGTAGTGAGCGATATGACCTCTGGAAGGTCATTGTCCAGATTCGGACGAGTTAGCGATTTTGTGTAGTTGGGTCAATTTTGTGTAGAAATTGGTAAAATTAAATATTGGTGTCAACTTGAATATTGTAGGAAATCTTGTATAGTTTCCATAACTCACATTATTCATATATTTTCAAGTTTTAAAATTAAAGTTATAAAATTATGAAACGGGTTGTTCTGATAGAATTTGGAACGGTCTTCGAGTAAATAAACAGGGTAGAAAATTGTAGAATCAGAGTTTAGTTATAACTAGGAAAATGTAGGTTGTTTCATGAGGATTCCAGAAAGTCTTAGATGGCTGAATTTGGAGTTCATATGAGTAAGATATGACCATTTTACTATTGGAACAGAGGGTAGTGTGTCTGGTAGTTTCAGGTTAAAAAAGTGTCGGTGTGGCGTAAACGTGCGTTGACGGTTAGAATAAAGTGTAGGTGCTGTAATGTATGGTTTTGAGATATATTTTGAATTGTTTGTCCAGGAGTGTGGTCTTGTATGCATTGTCATTGCTTTCGCTCTCCAAATCACAAGGATAAGAGGCAAGTACATAGTAGACAGTGGTCATTGGTTGATCATTGTATGCTTTACCATTTATTACCATTATATTGATGTGCTTTTACTTATTTAATTGCAATTAATATTAATGGTCATTATTTATTCCTTATTGTTGGATATGATATTGTTGGACAATGGTAATGTTGATGAAACTATGAATATTTGTGCATTCGTAAACATCATTAGATATGAGAAAGTGATCATGTTGATCACACTCTCTGACGGAGTGGAGGAAGTCCCCGATCCTTGAGGAGGATGGGCTTGAGAGTGTGTCATCGATGGGTAAGCACTCATGCTATACTGTGTACACAAAAGAAGTGCATGTGGACATGTAGTGTAGAGATGCATAGAATGAAAGATAGTTGATGATTATGTATGTGAATAAAGAAAGAGAATTGAATGATTGAGCATGAGAATAAAGAAAAGTGAACAATTGATGTTAATGATGATATTGTGTATTGTTGTTTAAGCATTGTTCATTGTGTATTACTATTCTTGCTGAGTCGTGGACTCACCCTTGCTTTACTATTATTTTTAGGTGATCGTTAATGAAGCTTCTTGGGAAGGGATAACACTTGGAACACAGCATACACTCAGTTATTTGATCACTTGTCATGAGAAAACTTTACCTTAGCATGATGGTTTATTCTATTAGGACATGATAGACATTGAATAATCCTAGATGATCGGTTGAAACTCGTTTATTGATTCAGTAGTCTATATTTGATTGGTTTGCTTAATTCTTGGACTATTATTCTGCTTTGCTATCTAGAGTTTAAATAACTATGCCTGCCGTGTCGTTATTCATATGTTATTGTATCCCGTGGACGGGTTTTTAATATTGAATTGCATTTTGGAAATATGGAAATTATTGTTAATTGGTGTTAAAATTAATAGTTATGGTAGTTTAGTGGCATTCTAGGCTTAGTGTTGGGCTAGGGTGTTACAGCTTGGTATTAGAGCGTGCTTTAGGTGTGAGAGTCAGCGTGAGGGATTTAATTTGTAATACTTAACCTTTCCATTGGTGCTAGCATTACAAATCAAATTTCTTGTTCTCGCAGTATATGTACTTCCCATAACCTAAAGTGACACATACACCTTACAAAATTTAAGTATCAACTCCATACATAAGATTTTACATTATTGAAGTCTGCATAATTTACAAAGATACTTAGCATACATCAAGATACCATACAAAAGAGTTAATTTTGCGGTGGTAACACTCGCCATAAGATGGCTAAAACAAAAGCCAACCGCTTGCCCTTACCTACAAGGCAACCGAATCGAAAACACCCAAACTAGTCGTCGAGAGTGAAGTCACCACAAACGCCAACCCCTTGGGGTCAATCTCTCCGCAATAAAATGGACAATGCAATTGAGTACAAAACGTATTCAAGAAGACTTATGATTAACAAACCTATACATAGCTACATGCAAGCTTGAATCAACAGAGATGGCTATATGGTTCCTTTTCAACGTAAAGCCACATTTTATTTGCAATAGTGTAATAGATTTGAAGGCAATTTGTTAAAACAGTTTCTAATTGCTCAAATAATAGTGTGACCACAATTATAAATATAATTAACATCCTAGAGGTTACTTCCATAGCCACCACAACAATAGCACGAATTACCCATTCGCATCACCCAAATCAAGTTTTATCAAAATGTTATAGTCTAACTCTCGAAAGACCTCCCCAAGTGTGTCCATAACCAAGGATGTGGATATTCAAATAGATTAGACCGCAGGGTGTACAACTTACCCACATGTCGACCGCCTTTTTGCCACCGGATAAAGCACACTTTGAAGGTATGCCTACAGAGCTAAGTCATACAAGACGCTTCCCATTGGAATGAGTTAATTAAGAGTCGCACGATGGGGGTTAATCCTCCATGAATCGCCCATACTGGGCTCCCACAAAGACCCATACGTTGTGCCGGAGACATTGGCCCACCAGAGTAATCGCTAATGCTCCTCGGGTGAGGAACCTACCGTAACCCACCCGCGACATGCCCGACAACAACATAACACATTTCTTTTATTCTCCTACACCTACCACCAGCGACTCATTAATTAACACTCTCTAGAGTACTAAGTCAAGAGGGGTTCCCAATACCCTCATGTGGTTGCACGCAATAATACTTGGTTTAGTGTAACAAGATGTTCGGTCCTTATTGATTCGGGCACACAACCACACACCCAATAATCACACCATCAACCATGTGCCCAAATCTAAATCTTTTTTGTTTTCAGTTTTTCCAAATATATTACATATCTGAGTACCCTGACTCAAGTATTTAAAGTGATGTTGTAATGATAATCGCCGAAGCGACGATCCCCAGACTATCGTTCTAAGCATGGCTAAGCGACAACAACTTGCATACTAAATATAAAGTGACTAGAGCCCATCCATCAAGCTCTAAATCACAGCGGATATAAACCTAGGCTTAGTAGTAAAGGATGGATGTTTACCTACGCTCATTTAACTAAACTGTAAACTATCGCAAATCGAGAAAATACTTGTCAACATAGCATGCATACATACACTTGAAATACTTGAAATATTAACATGTGAATATAATAGGATCAACGTGCAACAAAGGAAAATTGCTTGCCTTGTCAAGATAGTCGTCGATGTTCGAGGATCACTTTCAATATACCCGAATCATTAAATCTATTGATTGAACAAAAGAACTAATAAAAACAGATAACACCAAAAATAACCAACATTCAATTTCATCAAACATTCATATACATGAAGTAGATTTTTATTTTTAAAGATTTTGGGTTCAGTCCAAAGATGAAATTATTTGGATTTTCTAAGTACTTAACAGCTTAAAGGCATGATTGTGTAATTATCAAAATTTTATGAAACATAGTCATACATCAAATTTATACCAAGTTAAAGTATAGGAAAAATAAGAATTAACAAAATTAATTTCACTATCTTTGGAGCTAAAATGAAATACTTACTTAATTTTTGAAATTTAAACCATTTTCTAAAGTAAAAACAATTCCTTTTGATTAACCAAAATTTCTAGAATAGAAGCATACTTGAAATCTATTCCATTTAAAAGTACACTAAAAATGAAAACTAACAAAATTTGTTTCATTCAATTTGAAGCTAATTTGAATTAATTATGAAATTTCTAAGTTAAATGAATTTTTGTGCAAAACTAATTCATTTCTTAATTTCTAAAAGGATTTAGAACTTTTCCTACTGCGCTCAGCTAGCCCTAGTCGTTGACCGGTGGGACCCAGGCAAAGCACTGACTAGGTCGGCTTTGACCTCGAAATCTACAAGCGATGACGTTGAAGACGATTCACGAACACGCTCTTCGCTTTTTCCAAAACGTAAATTCAATTCATGCACAAAAGAAATACGCTATTCATTAGAGAAAACATACTCCGCTTATTGCACAATTACTTAACCGGTGAGAGGGCCCACATGTCAAACACTCAAACAGTTTGATTAGATTTCAAAACTTAAATAACAACAGGTGGGACCGACTTGTTAGTGATACAAGGCTAGATTAATTAAACGCTAATGATTTGAGTTTTACCCTAACCTGCCGCCATTTGGCCAATGAAGCTACCGAGAAGCGACGGTGAGGCAACGGATCTGGCGAATGAGAGAGGCTCTAGACTCGGGGATGGCTCCACTAGGTTCGCAGATGACCTTGAAGTGAGGGGATGATGGCGCTGGGTCCTCGAGGAGGCCGACGACGAGCCGGAGGCGAACGGAGGGAGACGAAGACGCTGCTTCCGTGGAGAAGATGCTCTCGAGATCGAGAAGCCTCAGAAGATGCGCTCGGGTTCGCCTGGCTCCAAGAATGAGGCGCCCAAGGTCTTGATGGCGGAGGAAGGCGGGAGCGACCTGAATTGACGTGGTGGCGCTCGACCGAGGTTGGAGAAGAAGCTGTCGATGCCCTCGACGCGTGCATAAAATTCCAATTAAGCCTGTTAGAAGAGCCAGTAGTGATAATGCCAACACAAAGGACAAGGTCAGTAATACCCCAAATTTAATTGGAAAGAGAAGAAATAAATTAGGGAGAAGGACTAATTGGAAAAGTGTTTTAACAGAAGATTAGAGAGGGAAACTGGAAAGCTTAGACAACCTGGGTCAGGCTTTTGGCCCACTTGTATTCGCCCATAGGTGGAGGAGGTGGCGCCATAAAAGAGGCGGGGGGGGGGGCAACCCTGCCCGCCACCCCATTGGCCTCAAGGCCTCCTCCATCATCACCTCCTCCGGTGACTCTCCTCCGCTAGCCAAGAACTCCCTCCAAGAATCGCCGAGTTGGAGAAGAAGAAGGATCTACCAGTGGTACTCACCAAGAAGAATGAAGAAGAAGGAAGGGGAGAAGGGAAGGAGAGGGATCATGTGGTGTTCTTTGTGTTCTTTAGCGGTTCATCAAGGGTAATCTCGATCCCCATTCGATTAGTAGTGTAATTGAGTAATTAGGCGACGCCAGAATAGATCTGCGAGAGATACCAGAGTGGCCGATGTTTTTGAGGAAGGTGTGGATTCTGGTCTGCCGCCTCCTAGAGAGTTGTGGGTGACTTTGCTAGCTTTCCGTGAGAGTAGTAGATCTGGTTGTTTGGATGAGTAGATTAGGAGATATGAATTTTGTATAGCGCTTGTTCTCAAGTTTTGTCTTAATTTCGGCAGCTTGATAGTAATCTCGGTCATTAGCGAATAGTTAATGGATTATTTAGAAGTTCTCACCATAATGAAAGTTGTAGATATCTTGATAAGATTTCTATAAAGCTATAGAACATAAAATTTGGCTGTGTGTACTCAAAGTTACGTTAGATTTAGTGTCGCTGTCCGTAAACCCCGACGAGATTTAGATGTTCTGTTAATCGGTTGTAAAGGGTAGAAGATGGTCGAATCGAAAGCCCACCAACTAGGTTTAGGTGGGGAATTTGACAAGCTTTCCGTAAAGTCTAAAACGCTACATTTGGATCTCTCGGCCTAAAAGTTATGAATTTTAGATGGGGACCTGTCTGTTGAGAGGACATAATGATGATTAGGGATCTTGGTGTTGGGGTTATGCTAGAGAGTGTAACAATTTCATATTTGTTTATAATTATGATCATGTCCGAATTGCTATCTTAGAGTGTTTGTTAAATTAAATCAGGTGGGGTTTGGTTCCGGGCGCTTTCTCGGCTTTCTTCTATCTTTGCACCTGCTGAGGCAAGTATGCTTAGTGGTAGATTATTCATGAGTGATTGTTCATGTTTGCTAGTATTATGAATATATGTGCTATTCATGGATGCTAGAATGTTATGAATGTCAATGATCATGAATGCTAGAAGTATGAGTAAGTTTTATTCATGTATGATGTTGCTGCAAATACATGTTTATGATGGTTTAAAGTTTTGTTCATCTGCATCATGCTATCATATTGGAGGCTTGGTCACGTGGTGACCAAGCATTGATTGAGGTCCCCGTCATGAATATGACGGGCTTGTGTTCCCCACACTCGTGGAGTGTGGACTTTTGGTCCCCATACTTGTAGAGTATGGGCTATGGTCCCTATGCTAGAAGGCACAGCATAGGTATGCATCGACGGATGCATACTCCGGATTACATCGTATATACAAAAGGGAAAAGAAAAGTGCATTTGTGCATCTTCATAGCATGAACATATGAAATGTTTAGTATAGAGATTTGTGGATGGATGATGATGATTACAATTGTTTATGCTATTGTCTCATTAATTGTACTTTGCTGAGTCTTGGACCCACTCTTGTTGTTGTTGTGTTTTTAGGTACCTGTGACGTGAACAAAGATGCATGGGAGGAATAGATTTAAGTTTGGTTGCACATTGGCACGAACCATTCACGGATGAATAAATTGGATGATGGTTTAGTATATTTTAGTAAACTGCTTAAAGGATTATTTATGATTATGCCTTATGCTTGGAATAATTTGTAATAGGGTTGATTGGTAGATCATGGATGCCCTTATGATTATGTTTTAGTTGATTAGCATATTTCAGATGTTCTTTTATGATTCGCTTAAATTGGATGTTTGGATTATTGAATAATGCCATATTATCTCGTTAGAACCTCCTAGATAGCCATCTATACAAAGGAGGTTCACAAATTTAGTAAAAAGACTTAGTTTTTATTTGTTACTCTATTAGTTTAGTGGCATTCTAGGTTCATGTTGGACTGGAGTGTTATAGAATAGCTCACCGTAACGTTATGAAGCCATGGTCGCGGCTTGCCGGAGACAAGAACGAAGAAATCGTTCCCAACAACCTGGTGCACACCAAAGGTTGAGGATGGCCAAAACGAAGGCGGTGTTGAACGAGGAACTCTCTGGCGGGTCGTGGGAGGCAAGGAGGTTAAGGCTTTCGCCTCTTCCCTAATCAAGTGAGAAGAAGTGGCTGAGAAGACACGAGATTGGGAGAGAGGAAATGGATGTGCATGGGAGGTAGGAGTAGTCTCTGTGGATGCTTCACCGATGGACACGAGTGTGTTGAGGTGGCTAGCGCGGGTGTCGTGCGCTGCATGCATTAACGCCTCATGCCGCTTCACTGACGGAGAAGACGATGACGAGCCTAACACGGGGCCTGCCGCCCAAGGAAAAATGGTTTCGGTCGGACTTGGGCGCACGCGAGAGACTGGGTCCGATCAAGTCCCATGGTTCGGGTGGTCCTGGCCGAAGTCGTTAGAAAGTAGGCTTTTGATTTTTAATTTGACCAAAAACACAAAA
>JAYEVD010000767.1:0-112500 GCA_036346405.1 Phyllostachys edulis
TCATGTCTGGGTTGACAAGACATAGGGGATCCTAAATTTATGATGTGTCCTCCTTGAGTTACGGCCTCACAGGCACGAGAGAAACCCACTAACATACAAGCTTGACGTCTTGATCCATATTTGGTACTTGCCCTCCCACTTGGGGAAGGCGGTACTCGGTGGTGCGAAGCACATGGGGAGACCTTGTTCTCCCCATAATGCACTATCTTAGGTCCACAAGTCCCATCTTTGCATATGGGTTGCGAGATGCTCTGAGCCACAATGAGGCGGCGTCCGTCTCCGTAACTCGTCCGTCGTGCAGCAGTGGATCTGATCCATGATGTGGACCAGCCTTGCCATTTGTCGCACTTGAGGGTCTTCCCATATTGAATCTAGCAAAGCGAGTTCACTTTTGCCACATGCTTCTTGAGAGAAAGTGGCCATATGGCGGTGACCTAATGTGAGAGCTAGGCGATTTAGCTTGTAATACTTAACCATTTAATTGGTCCTAGCATTACAAACCAAATATCCCGTGCCTCGGAGTAGTATGTACCTCCCAGGAGCAGCACACATACTCCATCACAAAATATAGCATTCATTCCATACACAAGTCATTACAATACCAATTCTTAAGTTTACAACACAAAGGACATACGTATAATAGAGTTATTACAAAAGGGGCTGATCGGCCAAAGACAAGGTAAAACACTAAAGAAGCGGCGAAACAAAAGCCATAAGATGGCGATAAAAAAAACCAACCGGTTTGCCCTTACCCACAATGCAACCGGCCAGGACGCCAAAGCTAGTCGAGTCCTACTAAGTCGGTCTCACAATAGTTAACCCCTTGGGTTTTAACCTCCTCTGCAACAATTAAGCAATGCAGTTGAGTACAAAAATGTACTCGCAAGACTTACGCATAACAACCTATACATAGCTACATGTAAGCTGAAACAAGGAGAAGCCATAGGGTTCATCTTAAGCACAAAGCAATATTTCGTTTGCAATAACATAATAGATTGAAGGCAATTTTAGCAAATCTGTTTTTATTTGTTTAAATAATAGTGAGACAACATTTATAAACATAAATAACATCCTAGAGGTGACTTCCCAGCAGGCACCACAACTTAGCCTTAATTTCCCATTACGTACCACCCCAATTCAAGTTTTATCGAAAATGTTGAGTCTCGACTCTTGTAGAGACCTAACCAAGCATGTCCATAACCTAGAAGCGAGGCTATTGAATAGATTAAACCTGCGAGGGTGTACCAATGTACCCACCGCTTGGTGCCTTTTTGACATGCAATAGAGCACACTTTCTTAGGTATCTTAGGCAAGGCTAAGTCCTATGAGACATTTCCAATATTATGTATTAACTACTGAGTGCATGCATTATGATGGAAACCATATATTGTGGGAGTCATCGGCGAAGAGACAACTTATCGATGCTCCTCGAGGTGGAGAATCTTGAAAGGAACCCACTCCGTCACACCAACAACAACCACACATTCCTTCTTATACACAACACACACAACCTCATGTGACTCGGAGCTAACACTGCATAAAGTACTAAGTCAAGAGAGGTCCCATATCCCTCTCATGTTGTTATACGCAAGAGTGCTTGTGTCGGTGTCCAAGATGTTAGGTCCTTATTGACTTGGGCATACAACCACACACCGATAACCACACCATCAACCATATGCCCAAGTCCAAAACATTTTGTTTTCAGGTTTTAGTTTTTCCAAATACCATACATACATGAGTATCGACCCAAGTGTTATAGTGATGAAATAATAACCATCGCCAAGCGATGATTCCCATCTCTTGTTCTAAGCATTGCTAGCGACATCAACTTCGTATAATACACTAAAGTGGCTAGAGCCCATCCATCAAGCTCTAAGTCTAGCGGATATAAACCTAGGCTCGATAGTAAAGGATGGATGTTTACCTGTAGTTCATTTAACTAATCAGGTAAACTATCACGAACTAAGAAATAACTTGTCAACATATAGTTGAAACATTTGAAATATTAACATGCGCAAATAATAGGATCAACGTGCATCAAAGGAAAATTGCTTATTGTAAGACCAAGAGGTTTTTGGTCATGATATTTGTTGATGAACACATTGAAAGTAAGTAAGACTTAGTCTTGGGGTTTTAAGATGAATACATTGTCTTTGGAACATGCTTGTGATCTTAGTTCTTGTTCTTTGTTGAGTTACATTGTTTTACATCGAATATCGGTTTTTTGTCGGTTTTGCGGTAATCTTGGCCTTGTGTCCGTGGAACTCTAGCTGAGAATAACTAACCGATTCTTTGGCGGTATGGAATTTCTGAAGACTTGCGTTTGGCTTTTGGATTTTCTTGAGAGCGGTAGTACAAGCTTTGTATCTGCGGAACTCTGGGATTGCGGTAGGACAGCTTGTTAAGCGATATACTGCAAGTCTTTGTTCGAATGGTGTTTTGGTCGACTCGTTAGATCTTGATCGGACGGCTCATATTGAGAGGAACATTAGGACCGTCAGAACTCTTCAAGTTGTGAGCCTTTGATTTAGAATATGGCAATTTGAAATCAAGGGAGCGTTCGGACTTTCTATAGTGCTCATCGATGGTGTTGAGCGTGGTCGATCGGCCTAAATCATCTGGGCGTCCACGTGTCACGAGGCTTGGTTCTAAGTTCTTTTGCGCATTTGGAGGTGCGGTAGTCAGTTTGGAATTCTTGGTAGTCTGCTTGTCGGTAATCTGGTGTTGTGTTTTTAATGGTATGGAAAAACCGAACACTTGTTTTTGGACATTGGATTTCTTCTTTGGCGGTATGACGCGCCATGGATGGCGATTAGTACCTGCGATAGGTTTTTCGAGAGAGAGATAGTTTCGACAAGCAATGTTAAGTGAAATTCGGTAGAAGCGTAGTCTTGTACTTACGTATGGCCCATGAGCGGTATGACCGTGCTTTGAATGTCGATATCTGCTAGTCGGTATATTTGTTTGATAAAGGTATGAAATTTCGAGAGTGTGATTATGGAAGACTTTGAGATTTCACGAAGGCGGTACTTCCTTGTGTTTGATGAGTACAATCGCGTGTCTTGATAATCTACCGGGCTAATGTGATGATAGTTAGATGTTGCTTTGAAATATTGTCATTTTAGGATTTGGTGAGGATAAGTTAAAATCGTGAGCTTTATTGTGTTGGATGTTGCATGATAGTGTTTATCGTGTGAGTGAGCTAATGGATGGTCAAGTTGGAGAACTTGTGCCAAGATTTAGTTTCTTTGGTCTTTGCATGTGCGAGTTGAGCATGAGGACAAAACCACAGTTCATGCGAGGTTGACTTGGTTTGGATCACTTATTTGGAGCACTTGGAGATCACAAAGTGGTTTGGATCAAGCTGGAGCACTTGGAGATCAAAGTGGTTTGTGCTGAAGCTACGGGAGGAGTCCTGAAGGCTTGCGGCGTGAAGTTTTTGGAGAAGGGTGACTGATTTGGAAGGAGTTCCAAATCTGGGCGTGTTTTGAGATAGAGTCAGTGTCGGTGTCGTTTTGGACATGGATTGGACTCTAGGGTATAAATAGATGAGGGGAGAGCAGGAGAAAAGTTTTTTTTACGGCGCAGACTTTGGGGTGTGTGGATATCATGGGGATGTGCCCATGATCTTAGGATGATGAAACAATTGGCGGTGTTGCTTTTGGTTTGAAGTTTCAAGTGTTTTCGACAAAGTTTGAGATCTGTCAGTCGACGGTGGTTAGGTGGCTTTTATCTTGAGTGTTGATATAAGTGGTGAATTGATTTTTGGGATAGGTCATATCCATATTTGTTAATGCATATATGTTGCATGATGCATGTTTTCACTAACATGGGTCAAGTTGTGAAGAACTTGTTCCGTTAAATTGCTTGTCTATTCTTTGTGCGGTGGCTTGCGAGGTCAATGACGGTCAGGCGAGGAGGATCGGGACTAAGCTTGGAGAGTGAGGTCGAAACGATCATGGGTGTCGGGTGGCGTCAATGAATTCAAGCATGGCGCGAATGGACAAGGATGACGAACAGGTAGTTCGGTCTTGTTGAGTTGGATCAAGCGGTGCGGAGTCGTTGCAAGTGCTCAGTGGTGCCGGTGGGATCCGGACGGGAGAGACTTAACGACATGGAGCCGTTGATCAACCTACATGTGGCGAAGCAGGCGAATGCTTCAGCGGATGGACTCGGTCTTTTGGAGAAGGATCGAGAAGGGTATTTTGGTAATTTTACCAAATCGTATGTGTGACAATGACTAAGCATGGCAATTGGGCGTATGGTGAAGCGGTTTAGATCAATCGGCGATGAAGGCAGGCGCTTTGAGTTCGCGTGCGTGTGTGTTCCATTGATGTTGGGCCTTATGAAGCCCATTAGGTTTAGCTCCAATTCTAAAAGGGTTTTAGGGTTAGAAATGCTTGTATAAAAGGAAAGGGAGATAGGTCATTTAGCTGGCTGCCGCTGGAAAAAAAAATAGGGGCTGTAGAGAAAAGGTGCTTGTGGCGGCGCCCCAAAATTCTTGTTGGTAGAAAAAGAAGGCATGGCGGCAGGTTCTGTTGTGAAAATGTGAAGCGGCGGAGGCCTTTGATGGTCGGCCTGTAGATCGCCTGTTGAGCCGCTGGAGAAAAAGGGAAGCTGGGCGGCGTGTCCGCAGAAGCTCTCGGAAAAACCAAAGAAGTGGTGGCGCCCCTTGCTCCCGCAGAAATGGCAGCGTCTGTGCTCCCGTGAAAATTGGGCGCGTCTGTCGTTTCTTGCGGCTAGGTGCAGCAGTACTAATCTCATTTTGCTTCTTGGATGTAAGAGATCTAGTACTGAGCTTTCACGGTTTCTTCTTTGGCTGCTATCAATGATCGACAAATGGTTGATTCGGTTTTGATTATTGCAAAGTGATGCGACGATCTTGGTTTCTGTGTTGGATTAGTCTTTTGTTTATCTGCTTATGCGCTTTCGATCGGTTTGACTTTAGCGCTGGTTATGGCGCTTGGTGAAATCATTTCTTTGGCGTGGCGAAATTCTTTGGAAGAATACGTATCGAACCTGCTGCCCATAAATTGAGGAGCCTCGCGGCGTCTCTGCAAGTAAAAATTATCCATCTACTAATTGCTTAGATGCTTGCGGTATTTGTGTTTTTTGTGGTGTCATTAGAGCAAATAGAAGATCGTGGAGCCGTTACCGAAGGTTATTACGGGAGTTGTAACGTTCCCACGTTGCCAGGCAATTATTACCATAATAGGGAGTTAAGTCATGCAGTTATATCAGGGAATAACATCGTAATTGATTGCTCATATCCTTGGATACGGTACATGAGATTCTCTGATCGACTAGGTCCACATGTCTATGAGTCTTGTCGATTGAGGACTGGTCGTAGAAGAGCTTACGACCAGGTGGTGGTCGTAGGAGAGCCTACAACCATAGATCGATCGTAGTAGAGCTTATGATCACGGGATAGTCATAGAAGGGCTTACGACTATGGGGTAGTCGTAGGACGACCCACGACTATAGGGTGGTCGTAGGAGAACTTACGACTTCCAGCTTCTCTCTTATGAATATTAAGGGGTATACTCAAAAGTTATATGACGTCATTATTATCCATAATATGAATTATAGATATATAATAAAATAAGGATTGTTGTATCCTCGTCATCTAGCCCCCGACTTAAGTGAAAATAACTTACTTGGAAAAGGAGGCGTTAGATGGTATTACGACCCGATGAAGTTGTGCGTAGGGAAATGGTCGAAGGAAGAACTCTTCGACTAGTGTTTCATTTGACGAGAAATTTACTTTGTCAAGAAAGTTGTAGAATAATCTTACGACTTACAAGGTGGTGCGTGGGAGAGCTAACTCTGAAAGTGGTCGCGATCTTGTGTTTGAGCGAGGATCTTTCGATCATTGTTGCGTCTTAATGAAAAAGATTTGGTCAAGAAGATAATTTAAACGAGGTCTAAAAACAGACTGACTTCCTTGGCGGACAAATTTAAGAGTCCCAATCGACTCCTTACCCTTATTTGTTGGAGTAGTTTAAGCGTTGGCAACCGTTGGGTAGCCACGTATTTTCAACCGAGCGTGCGATTATAAATTTTCAACGTGGGTGAGGATAAGGTCCTTTACCTTCCCCAAATTGTTCTTCTTTGTTGAACTCCGAGTTCTCATGGCCAAACCAAATCAAGCGTTTGCCTCTTTCGACCCTCAAAACCCTCGTGCTTCCTTAGAAGTTTGAAGAAAGGTAGTCCTTTTTCTCGATCGTGCTATGAAATGACTTAAAGCCGCCATACACACCTGTGAGTTTTTGGACTTCTTTCTTCGTGGTTCGGGCTCATTTGAACAATGGCTTTTATCTTTTGGGGATTTGCTTGATCCTAAATGCGAGACTAGGAATCAAGCAACTTTCGAAGAGACTCCATACACACACTTCTTAGGATTGAGTTTCAAGCGGTGTTTTACGAGGTTGTCGAACATCTCTGCAAGTCTGAAACATGATCAAGCCGTTTGATGCTTTTTACGACTAGATCGTCAATATAGGCTTCAAATTTAGACCTAGGTGAGATGAAAAAAGTCGATTGCATCGGGCGTTGAAAAGAAGTGCTAGCATTTTTAGACCAAATGGTATTTTGACATAGCAAAATATACCAATTGGAGTAATAAGCGTGGTCTTTTCTTCATATTCTAGACACATATTAATCGAATGGTAGCGGAATATACATCTAGAAAACTTAATGTTTAGCAACCAGCGATGAGAGTCAACCAAGCGATCGTCACGAGGTAAAGGAAATCATCTTTTGGACAACCTTTATTAAGATCGGTTGAAGTCAACGCACATTCGCCACCTGTTGTTAGACTTCCTAACCATTACAGGGTTGGCCAACCACTATAGGTGGTCGACTTCTCTTACAAAACCTGCTTTAACTAGCTTGTCCAATTCTGACCTTATAGCATCTCGTCGATCAGGGGCAAATCTCCGTAAATTTTGTTTTACGGGTACTTTGTCAGGCCGTAAAGCTAGCTTGTGCTTAATCACTTCCTTGGGGACTCCGGGCATGTCGGATGCTTGCCAGGCGAAGGCATCTGTGTTTGCTTGGAGGAAAGTGATGAGGGTGTCTTCCTACTTGGGGTCGGAAGTATCCCCGATGTGAATAGTCTTCGAAGGTTCCTCCTGATCCAAGGGAACCTCTTTGACTTGGTCGTTCGGCTTGGGCATAGTTTTAGGCTTCAACTCTTGGTCGAAGGCTGCCCTTTTTCTTCCCAAGCTGGTATCTGACCCACCATCTCGAGGGATCAACGGTCACATGTGTGCGCCATCTTCTTATCACAATGAATTGTGATTAGTCCTTTGGGACCTAGCATCTTAAGACATTGATACCCATAATGAGTTGTCATTAAGAATTTTGCCAAAGTTGGTCGTCCGAGTATGGCGTTATATGCTGTATCGAAATCGACCACATCAAAGGAGATCTTCTCTGTCCTGAAATTACTTGGTGATCCAAATGTTATAGGAAGGGAAACTTGACCAATAGGTTTGGCCGAAGATCCTGGTATAATACCATGAAATGAATATCTTACCGGCCTTACCTTGGTCCTGGGTACTTGCATCTCGTCCAGGGTGTTCGTCAACAAAATATTTAACGAACTACCACCATCAATCAACACTCGATTTACTCAACAGTTGTTGATGGTGGGTTCGACCACAATTGGGTAACGACCTGGTCGAGTCGAAGGGATCGGGCAGTCACCCTTCTCGAAAGAGATGGTGACTTCCAACCACTTCGGTACTTTATTGACAAGAGGAGTCAATGGAGTTTACCTCGCATTCGGCGCCTTAAGGCGTAAATCTTGACTCGTACGCCGATGATCCCCCAAAGATGTGCTCGATGGTGTGCTCGGGATCCTGAAACGGCATGTCCTCGTTGTCGTCCGACTGTGTATGAATACTAGCTTGCCCTACCTCTTGAGGCGGAAGTGGCCCTTTGCGTTGTAGTAGTCTTGAGTTTTCGTTGGAAAACTTCGGCAATTCGAGAGGTCATGCCCTTCCATTTTATGGAAAGGGCACCACCTAGGCTTGTCGTTCTTCCGTTCGAGGCGCTTACCTTTGCCTCGATCGGGTATTGTTTGTTAGTTCGTGGCTCCTTATCACTTCGGCCAAGACCTCCTTAGAAGCATTGGCTTGAGGCTTTTGGCCCTTTGCCTTGTTCTTGGATTTCTTGGCCTTCTTATCCCTCTTTTTGCTACCTTCGCCCGATCTCACGAGGTCTTTGGTCATCTCGATTGATGATTTTGGTCCACTCGACTACTTCATCGGCGATGGCGTCTTCGATCGACCATCTCAAGCAGTTCGGCTATAGCGGTGGGGAGGTTCAAAGCGATGTCCTCCGTAATTCTTACGCTCTGAGACTCCCTATTTGAAGGCTCGATAGAGATGAGTCGAAACCTCGGGAATCGAAGTGCGAACTGGTAAAGCGCTGATGGTGGCGTAGTGTTTTGTCGTCGTTTGGTCGCATTCGGTGTAGGTCGTCCTCCTTTCCGAGGTGATGGTAGGTGCCTTGGAAATTGGCCGACAATAGATCCGGATATGTTGCCACAGTAGATCGACTCGACGGGTTGTTTAATAACCATGATCGAGTAGACCCTTCGAGCACAGTCGGAAGGTAATTCGCCATGACGCGCTCCCCTCCTCCTGCCGCTCGAACAATGGTCGTGTAGATCTGAAGGAATTAGATGGGATTTTGAGACCCATCAAATTTCTCCATATTCCCTGGTCGAAACCGTGGCGGCCAGTGAACTGCTCGGAGATCTGGCGAGAATGCCCGACATCCAGTAATCACGTCGTAATGTCTCCTTTGCATAAAAGAGGGGTTGATGTCGCCAGGTGATCGTACTCGACGGTACCCAGCAATTGGTGAATCTAACTTATGGTAAGTCTCGATCCTCGACGGTATTAAATCGTATTTTGTCTCTTTATTGCAGACCTGCAGGTCGAGCGGTGAATGTTCACCTCTCCTTGGAGTTTTATGTTCTTGAGCGAGAACTCTTTTACGGATTGGGGGGCGATGCACCTTGCGGCGATCTCCGTCGGATGAGTTATTGAGCGGCGAGAACTGATGGAGTCGTCTTGCCCGACTTCGAGAATGATGTGGCGGGAAGTCGTTCGAGCTTGCTCATCGTATTTCACACACTACTATAGGAAGCCTCATCACAGACGGTTCGAAACCGTCATCACGAACGAGTTTCGAACCGTCTATATTTGTTGATGCGTGATAGCGAGCGGTTATCACTGACGGTTCAAAACCATCGTGATCGCACTATCACTGAGCGGTTTTGTTGAAACCGTGCAGTCTAAGGCTATTATCACGATGGTTTTCATCAAAACCGTCTGTGAAGGCTATTATCACGAGCGGTTCTTGTGCGGAATAAATGCATGATGAATTCCTGAGCGGTTCTTGTTTAGAACCGTCTGTGATAGCCTTTTCTAGGGCAAAAAAACCGGCAACGGCTGCTAAAACTTGGAGGCCTTTTAGAGGCCCTAAACGACCTTTTTTGGGGTTTCACTTTTTGAAACCTCACGAAGAGAATCGACCTTGACTCAACATGATGATTTCCACGAGCCAAAGAATGTCGCAATCGGAGTTCGTATGCAAAAGTTATGATGATTTTACCGAGCGATCGCGATCTACCATCTATATTTTGCCCAAACCAAATAACTCAACATGAACTACACATCAGGTAGCATCACCCACATCACGGTAGCATCAACTCGGTAATCCACATCACAAAGCAAAGGCGAGTAGAGAGTGAGGTCGTGGGAGGCCGAGAACAAGTGGAGGAGGCCGAAGGCAACGAGGTCGTGGGAGGCCGGTGGCGGCGAGGTCGAGGCGAGGTGGAGGAGGCGGGGTGATAGTTCGGATGAGGCCGGTGGCGATGAGGCGGGACGAGTTGGAGGAGGCCGTGGGCGACAAGCTCGGCGGAGGAGGCGGGCGACAAGCTCGGCAGGCAGGCGCAAGGTGTGAGGAGGAGAAATGGCAGAGGAGGAGATGGAGGTATGAGTGTGAGGAGGAGAGACCGCGAGAGGAGGAGATGGAGGTTATATAAGCGAGTTTTGACAGCCCATTATGTTCAAATTTTCGTTTCTCGCCCAACAATCGAGGCGGTTCTTGTTAAGCATGCGTGATAACACCTATCATAGGCGGTTTTTAATAGAAGCAAATGCATGATCATCCTGACAGTTCTATTAAAGAAAAATGCATGACCTGAGGAACCTCGGCGGCGGTCTTGGCGAAGCGGCGATCTTGGCGAGAATGTTGGCGAGATATCCTGAGGCGGTTCTATTAAAGAACCGTCGTGACCGAAAACCTTGAGCGCGTCGCGGCGAAGCGGCGGCGGTGCGGCGGAGGATAGCGAGATATCTGGCGGTTCTTATTGAGCCGTCTATGTACTATCGCGAGCGGTTCTTATTGAGAGCGAGTCTATGATTAAATTGGATTATCGCGAGCGGTTTGTGAATAGAACCGTGCGTGATAATCCTGACAGTTCTATTAATGAGCAAATGCGTGGTAAATGACTATCGCGAGCGGTTCTAAATAAGAACCGTGCGTGATAAACTGGCAGCGCCACGCGAGTCGAGACAGACCCAACACGAGGCGGTTCCAAAGGAACCATCTATGATAGGCGTCTACTATAACTTTGTTTTGTAGTAGTGGCGACCTCGTGTGATCTCTTCAGCGAAGAGGTTGTAACCAGGCGCTCAAGCAAGTTCTCGAGAGGGGTTCTCGAGCAGGTCGTTGATGTGCTGAAGTTCCTGAGCTTCCTCTGACTGGTATTGAGTGCGCTTAGGTAATTTTCTCTGAGCTGCGACTCATTTCCATCGGACTGTTTCAGAATCATCCATACCTGACATTTGGGCTTGCTTTAGCGGAGTGTGATGATCTCGGGAATTTCCCGCATGTTCATCAGAGTGTTGACTCTGTTCATCGCTGGAGGTGTCCTCGTCCTCGCCACGAGTGGTTGTAGGGTGTGATCTTCGGGGAGCGTCCTCAACCCTGTTTCCAGGAGAGTTAATGCTACCTGAGGGTAGGATGAAGACGTCCGTTGATAATCTCCACTTGTGCTAGAGACCTCCTCACTTGAGAGTCGTCGAATGACACCATCTGCCGACTTGGAGCAAACCCCTCCGAGGCAGGGAATTTGGGTTATCTTAGTCTCCATTGGCAAGTGAGTCCTCGTTGGGATGGTTGAACTCGCGAGAAGAGCATGTTCAATCGCATCCTTGGTTGGGCTAGCGGAGAGAGAATCACTAAATCCGATGAAGATCCGGAATTCGACCTCCAAGAGTTGTCGCGCCAGGTCGGAGTGTCTTAGGTGGACTTGGACATTTGGAGAGGGAACCCTCGCCATGCCCCGAGTCTGCCTTGGGACAGCCCTCATTGTGGTCGGATTGACCTTTGCCCTCTGAGGAAGCTGGTTCCCTGTCTGGATGTATAGTTGTGGGGGATAAGGATCCCTCCTCAACTCCATCGGTGGTAAAGTCTCCTAGAGAAAGATCTCCGGGGCGACATCACCATCGGAGGATGCATCACTCGGCTCGTAATCGAAATCGGCATCCATGTCAATATCTGCATAATCAGCCAAGTCGAACCAGTTCTCCTCGTTCCACTCTCCTGCCACGAGAGCATGAGAGTTTGGAAAAGTCGAAGGGAAAAATTGATGACTTGAAGATCCCCACGGACGGCACCAACTGTCGGTGTTTTAGGACCGAACTTACGTAAAGATTGTTTGATTCGAGGGTTCCTCTGGGCTCAAAATCACACAGAGATGGAGACACGGGGATTTTTATACAGGTTTGGGCATTCTCCTGGGAGTATAACAACCCTACTCCTGTGTATGTATTGAGTATACTGGATTACAAGATGGAATCGAAGAATAGAGTATTGTGCTTCTAATCTTCTTTTGCCTCCCCCCTCTTTCTGATGATCCTTGCCTTTTATACTATCTCCGGGGTGCACCGTTGGATCTTTAGTATAAAGGTCACATTAATGCACTAGATCGTGGAGCCGTTACCGGAGGTTATTACGGGAGTTGTAACATTCCATGTTGCCAGGCAATTATTACCATAACAGGGAGTTAAGTCGTGCTATTATTTCAAGGAATAACAGCGTAATTGATTGCTCATATCCTTGGATACAGTACATGAGATTCCCTGATCGACTAGGCCCACATGTCTGTGAGTCTTGTCGACTGAGGACTGGTTGTAGAAGATCTTACGACGAGGTGGTGGTCGTAGGAGAGCCTACAACCACAGATCGATTGTAGTACAGCTTACGATCACGGGATAGTCGTAGAAGGGCTTATGACTATGGGGTAGTCATAGGAAGACCCACGACTACAGGGTGGTCGTAGGAGAACTTACGACTTCCAGCTTCTCCCTTATGAATATTAAGGGGTATACTCAAGAGTTATATGACGTCATTATTGTCCATAATATGAATTATAGATATGTAATAAAATAAGGATTGTTATATCCTCGTCAAATGGTCTTTCACTCGTCTCAGACCAATTCAACGGGGTTCTACATTTTCTCCCGTATAAGGCCTCAAATGGTGCCATGCCAAGACTAGCTTGAAAGCTATTGTTGTAGGAGAACTTGGCAAACGACAGACATTTCTCCCAATTTTTCCCATAGGAGAGAACATAAGCACGGAGCATATCTTCCAATACTTGATTCACTCTTTCAGTTTGACCATCAGTTTGTGGATGGTATGCGGTGCTGAAAGAAAGGCGAGTTCCTATAGCTTCTTGCAAACTATTCCAAAACCAGGAGGTAAAGAGTGAACCATGATTAGAAACAATCATCTTTGGTATCCCATGTAAACTCACAATGCGAGATAAGTACAGGTCTACCAACAAACCTACACGAAGACCAGTCCGTACTAGTAGAAAATGTGCTACTTTTGTCAACCGATCGATGATAACCGGATGGCATCATTCCCTTGGAAGTGCGTGGCGGTGGTGATGAAATCCATCCGATAGAATCCACTTCCATTCGGGCATGGGCAAAGGCTATAGCAAACCCATTTGGATGTTGATGTTCGGTCTTCACACGGCGACAAACATCGCTTTTCGACAACGAACTTTGCGATCTCTCATTTCATTTGGTTCCACCAGAATCTCGCGGAGATCTTGATACATTTTCGTGGCCCTGGGATGAATAGACAAGGGGGAGTCATGGGCTTCGCGAAGGATCAAATTCCGCAATTCCATATCCTTCGAAATCACAAGACGCTATCCGAACCGCACAACACCATGGTCATCTTCTGAGAAGCACATGGCTGTCCCATTCTTGATATTCTGCTTGATTTGGTTCACCCCAACGTCTGTTTGTTACCCAGCCTTGATCTGATCTTCCAAGGTTGGTTGCACAACCATGGCGCGAGGAAACTATGCCCAACCACTCCCAAGTTGAGCCACTAAAACTCTTCATGAAGGGTGAAATTTGTTGCTCTTTGATCGACAAAGTATTGCAATAAACTTTTGTGGTGAGTGTGTCAACAACAACATTCGCCTTACCGGATGATATTGGAGACCCATGTCATAATCTTTGATCAATTCCAACCACCTCCTTTGCCTAAGGTTCAGATCTGGTTGGGTGAACAAATACTTCAAACTTTTGGGGTGCGAATACGCCATAGCGATTCTGGATGAGGTAATGTTGCCAAATCTTCAGTGCATGGACCACTACATCTACTTCCAAGTCATGGGTTGGGTAATTGAGCTCATGAGGTCTCAATTGTCTTGATGCATAGGCCACTACTTTGCCTTCTTGCATAAGAACACAACCAAGTCCTTGACGAGAAGCATCGCAATAGATATCGAAGCTTCGGTGGACATCGGGAAGAATGAGAACTAGAGCTGTGGTCAACCTCTTCTTGAGTTCTTCAAAACACCTTCTTGAGCTACTCTATCATCGGCTTCGCGATCTTGGAGAAATTATCGATGAAGCGGCGATAGTAGCCCGCTAAACCGAGAAAACTCCTCACGTCGGTCACCGACTTGGGCTGACCCCATGAAAGCACATCGCTGACCTTGCTAGGATCCACAGCTATGCCTCCCACTGAAAGAACATGACTCAAAAATGTCACTTCTTTCAACTAGAACTCACATTTGTTGAACTTCGCACAAAGTCAATGCTCACGTAGCTTTCCCAACACAAGCTTCAGGTGTTCAGCATGCTCTTCGTCATTCTTTGAGTAGATGAGGATATCATCAATGAAGACCACCACAAACTTGTCTAAATACTGCATGAATACCATATTCATAAGATTCATGAACAGAGCAGGAGCATTCATCAAGTCGAATGACATGATGGTATACTCGTATAGTACGTAACGAGTAGAGAAAGCCGTCTTCGGAATATCTTCAGATATGATTCGGACTTGGTGATAGCCCAACCTCAGATCAATCTTGGAGAATACCTGAGCTTCGGTCCATTGATTGAAAAGGTCATCAATCCGAGGCAATGGGTACTTGTTTTTCACCATCACTTCATTCAACGGACAGTAATCAAGGCACATTCGTAGAGTCTTGTCTTTCGTATTCACAAATATTGCAGGACAGCCCCACGGTGATGAGCTTGGGCGGATGAAACCCTTCTCTTGAAGCTCACCAAGTTTCTCCTTCAACTCCTCCAATTCATTCGGAGGCATCGGTATGGCCTCTTTGAAATTGGGGCGATGCAGGGCAGCAATTCGATGATGAACTTCGATGTCATTTGGAGGCATCCTAGGCAAGTCTTTGGGAAACACATCCACAAAGTCATACACTCTGGGACTTCATGAATTTCAGAGTCGGCCGCTTCAAGCGAAAAGATGTGGTTCTTGCAGCTTCGGAGAAATTCCAACTTGCTCATTTGGATGGACTTGTGAGGAGATGAATTTTTAACTGTCGATTTGCCCCAAGTGTTGGGACAACCAATCCATGCCAAGTATCACATCCAAACTCGCTAAATATAGACATCCGATACTCTTTTCAGCTCTCATTTCCGACCCCAGAGAGTTAATAATCAAAGGAACATGCATAGGAACAATTTGAAAATCACTAAGTGCAGCAAAATACTTTGATATAAAAGAATGAGAAGCTCCGAAATCGAACAAGACAGTAGCAGGTTGAGAGTTGACAAGAAGCATATCCAATACAACGTCAGGTGCCTCCGGCGCTTCCTCGATCGAGATATGGCTGACTCGGCCGCTTCCCAAGCTCTAGGTCTTCTGGGTAGCCTTCTGGTCTAGAGCATGACCATTTCCTTGCCCGCGTCCTCCATTAGGACAAGGGGCCGCTCCGGTCTTCTTAGGGCAAGCATTCGCATAGTTGCCCTTGTTACGGTAGAAGAAACAAGTAACCTCGGCAGCTGGATTGCGGAGGTCGACTTGCTATCCCGTAGGTGCATGTGGTTGAGACATGACCTGTGGTGGACGCGGTGCAAACACCGGTAGCCTCGGTGGTGGTGGAGTCTAAGGATGGGGCACCGGTGCTTGCCCGATGCGAGGACGGGGAAGGCTGCTCGGCGACAATGGCCTTGTTGACCAAAGTCTGGAAGTTAGGAAAGTCAACAATAGATAGCTTGTCCTGTAGCTCCTCGGACAAGCCATCCATAAACTTCTCCTGCTTGGCTTCATCAGTGGGCACGTCCCTAGGGGCATACCAAGAAAGGAGGTTGAACTCATGTAGATATTCAATCACCAACTTGTGCCCTTGCTTGGCGCCAAGAACTCCTTCTAGAGCTTCATCAAGCCGGCGGAGCGTGAGCCGTCGAAAGGCGTCTGAAACTCCTCCCAAGTGGCGGCTCGGCCCTTGGGCTACATGGCAAGAAATTCTCCCACCATGAAAGTGCCACCCCTCAAGTTGATGAGAGGCGAAGAGCGCCTTCTCATGATCCAGGCATTGGGCAACCTCGAGTTTCCACTCAACTAGACGGAACCAATCATCTGCTTCAAGTGGGTCCTCGGACTGGGAGAAAGTGGGCGACTATGTGCGAAGGAACTCCGAGAGCCCTCCCCGCGGTTGATGTCCACCTCCCCCCTGATCCGGTGGCACCAGAAAGAGTGGAGGGATTCCGCGCAATTGCCTCCAGGATCCTTGTCTGATCCATTCGGTTTCGCTCGATCTGAGTGAGAACCTCAGCCATGGTTGGAGGAGGTAGGAGCTCCTCATCACGACCAGCTGGCTAACCTTGTCCGCTTTGAGTTCTTCCAGCCATCATGTTTCGTTGAAGTGGGTTAGTAACAAAAACCCAAAACTACATGCGAAAGGTAGCAGTAGAGAAACCATTGACTAGGGAAATGAGATATTACCCTAACCCGAAAGAAAATATGTATAAATAACAAGAATGAATTCCAAATATTTGTAAAAGGCATAAGATCAATGCAAAACTCATAAGTCATAAGATCAACTTCTCGACATGACTAACTTCGTATTGAATGAACGAGCAATCGGTTGAAAAGAAAAATTTCAGAACACAACTCAAGTTATATCGCATCTAAGGGTCAAGGTAAAAACCATCTAAGGGTTCTTTAGGTACTAGCCAACTAACATCACATCCTACCCTTTTAATTCCCACAAGTTTTAGTTGAATTATCCTCTTATTTTCAGCTCTAACTACGAACTAAGTGCTTGTTGTCCAAAACTTGCACTTGCTATCTGGATTTTGTAACCGCACTCCGAGCTGAATTTTTCAACTCCACGTGCTTCTAATCTTCACCAAAGGACAGCCAACACTTCATATTTACAACTCTCATTGGTTCCCCCAAATCCAAATTTAAACGGTAACAACTATCTTTTGAAAGAAGATGGGAGGAAACAACTTTTTCACAAACTTGACAAGAATAAGGTAAGATGAGCAATCTAAGATAGGTAAGGAATAAAATCAGAGAACTTACTTAAGTTTTCATAAACCATTTGATATTTGAAACTAAGTTTTTCAAAATATCCTAAAGACGACCAAGCAAGGGGTTTCTACGGTCCATATGGCTTTGATACCAACTTTTGTGAGAGCCACGGCGATTTAGCTTGTAATACTTAACCATTTAATTGGTCCTAGCATTACAAACCAAATATCTCGTGCCTCGGAGTAGTATGTACCTCCCAGGAGCGGCACACATACTCCATCACAAAATATAGCATTCATTCCATACACAAGTGTAACATCCCAAATGTTTAATCAGGGTTGTTCAAATGTAATTAAATGTGTAGAAATTAAAACTTTTTCTCACATGTAATTATTGTCCAAGAATTGTGTAATCCAAAAACACAAAGTCCTTGTTGACCTAAAGTCAAGTTCCTTTTTCCATTTGTCACCACTCTTGTGCCAAACATTTGGAAAATAATTTTCTTGGTCCTAAAGTTGATGTGGGACCCCTCTGAAAAATATCACAAGTTGTAAAACTTGTTTGATAAATTTTGGAGGTAAAACAATCTTTTGAACAGCCTTTAAGAATTTCCTGAGAAAAATGAAAGGCATAAAAACCTCTGGAAATTTTATCTGAGGTTGATCTTACCATCAGCGAGCTCCAGTTAAAATTTCATCAAATTTGGAGTTCAATTGCTGTCTCAAATAAATCCCCTTAGTCTCAGCTTGTTTATCAATTTAAATAAACTGGTTTGACTTGGGTTTGAGCCACTTTCCCAAAGCTGGTCCAACCCAACCCGCTCCCTGGGTCGTCAGACCTCCTCTCCACCTTGATCAGGTCATAGCCGTTGGATTAGCATCCAACCGCCACGACCTCCTCCGCGGTCAATACCGCCAGGACATCCCCACCTCATCAGGTCTTGGCCGCTGGATCAAAATCCACGGTCCTGACCTCCCCCTTCGTTGTCAGTGCCCTAGTCCTCCACCCATCGAGGTCCTGTGCCGTTGGATCAAAGATCCAAGGCCATGACCTCCCCTCGCGCTCAAACCACCCAGACCTCCCATTTACACTCACTTGAGGTCGTAGCCGTTGGATTCAATCCAAAGGCCACGACCTCCTCTGCAAACCATTACTGCGAGGTCCTCCCACCTTGTTGAGGTCGTAGCCGTTGGATCAGATCCAACAGCCCACGACCTCCCCTCGAAATCTAGCGCACCAGACCTCCCCATCGTGTGTTGTAGCCGTTAGATTTAAAATCTACGGCCACGACCTCCCTGTGCCTTGTGCGCATCTGATCTCCCATCCATGTGAGGTCATAGCCCTTAGATCCAAATCTAAAGGCCAGGACCTCCTTTGCGCTACGCGCAAGGCTCAGGACCTCCCTTACGTTTTGCGCAATATCTATGACCTCCCCTTTTGGTTGTGTGCCCTTGGATTTAAATCCTAAGGCCATGACCTCCTCCTCATTTTACGTAGGTCGTGTGCGGTTAAGTCCTCCCAGGAGGTCTGCACCGTTGGATTGAGATCAATGCCTTGGAGCTCTGTCCCTTTTCCACGTCACGCGTCGCATTATGGAGATCGTAGGGCCACGACCTCCCCATTCAGGATCGTGTGGCTGGGACCTCCTCCCAGTCACTTAAAACATAACGGTTCAAAATGAACATCCGATGGCGGGACCTCCTCATTCACTTAATCCGACGGTGAGATTGAGGTCTGTTCTTCTCCTACCTTGGTAGCGTGCAAGCCATGGCAGTGGGCAAAGTCAGAGCATGTCTTGTCCAACGGCTCTGCTCTGGGCGCATTAAATGCGTGTCAGCCCCCTTTCCGCCCACTTGTCCATGCTCTGACCACCTACTCTGTCCCATCCATCTTGTCTACTCCATGGACCTCCCGTGGACCTCCCCATGGGCTAAGCTCACCATGAGCTTAACCCATGGTGCAGGACCTCTGTGCCCTTGGTATTTAAGCCCCTCGAGCTCCCCTTTGGCTTCTTTTCCACACTTGGAGCTTGCCATGCCAGTGCTTGGCTGAGCTCCTACCTCCACTGACCTCCCTTTGACTGCCATTGTTGAAGTCCTTGGAGCTCCTTAGTGGCACAAGTGTTCCAGTGGCTCCCTTTTCAACCTTTGCTCACATTGTGCTCCCAAAACCTCTTGGAAGTTAACCCTAACTTAATTTGTTTGGGCATTTTTCAGAGGTGGCCAAAGTGGATCTTGAAGTTGGAGCTTTGGCCGTGGAGCACCTTTCTTCCCCGGCACTGGTCCTTCCTCCCACAACCTCCTCAGCCCCTCTGGACCTCCAGGTAACCTCCTGTTAGTCCTTAGAGCTGGGCACCTGCATGTATGAAGTAGCGGAGCTTTATTTCCCATTTTGGTCGTTTGGCCGTGCTTGTCACCTTTGTGATCTCCGGCTCGCCGGCGTTCAAAGCCGTTGCCGCCGTCGAGAGTGGGTCCACTGTGTGCGCAACACTATTGCGCAGACAATGGTGCCCTTGGTGGTCGCCGACGAGGTCCACATCGCCGGCTTTGCCTTGGTCTTTGCGGTGGAGCTCTTGTCGGACGGGATGTCCAAACCGTGCCGTTAAGACAAAGATTTGGGTAGTAAATGCTCCCAATGATGCAGCATTTACTGCGGCCTTAATGCCTGGACCTCCTTGTGCCTTGCACGCTGACCTCCTCGTTGTCCCGCGCGCATTAATTCCTTGTCCGAGCGCGTGCACGCGCGCAAGCGCGTTGTCGCTGACTCTGGGACGTCCAGGACCTCCTCTGAGGAGATCTGGAACGTCCAGGACCTCCCCTTGCGAAATCGTGGCCGTCTGCACCTCCACGGAGGTGCTGTGGACGCTAAGACCTCCGCGGTTGGACCTCCTCGAGGTCATCTCTGCCGTTATGACGTCCCCGCGTTGATCTGAGCCGTTAGATCTGAGATCTGTGGCTCATGTCCTCCCATGTCTTTATAGTTTTTAGAAATTCCAGTGAACTGTTAATTTGTGAACTGAAAAAGGTATGAACTTCAAAAATGCATAACTAATTCATTATAAATCCAAATGTAGTGCTTCAAATTGTGTTAGATCTGTTTTGACCTGGACTCCAATCTAAAAATGATTGTGAGCCCAGTTCAGCTCCAGAACATGGTTTTGCAAATATATTTCAAACCTAACTTTATTTGTCCCACTAAAAATTCAATTAACTTGTAAAATGCATAAGTGACAATCTGTAGGTTAGTTTTGAGTGAAGCCAACTTTGTGGGCTTCCTCTGTTAATGCTCTAAATGTTAGAATAGGATTTAGGCATGTCACTGTTTTCAAAAAGCTTTATTGTGCATTATAATTTTGTTCAAGTTCTTGTCTTTGAAAAATCATAAAACATGCATTGTAGCTCCTAATGAGGTAAACTCAATTGTGTTATTCATCTCATAAGGTGCTGGTGTTACTGTAAAAATCTCAGTACCACCACCCTTCTAGAAAATGTTGCCTCATAATTAAATTAGTGAATAGTGGCAGTTTGGTATTTTTAGGGCTGAGCAGAATTGTTTTGCTCATATCTTTTGCATTGAGAATCCAAATCAATTGGTTCTTGTTGCTAAATTCCCTAAAAATCATCCTCTTGCTGCTGTAGAAATTTCAGGGCATTTGGAGTTTGTTTTCTGTGCTGTCTTTGTGGTTTTCGTCGTTCTTATCGTTTCTTTTCGCTCTTTCGTTAGGTGCCGACGAGTGGGTTGATCCCGTGAGTGATCCTCAGCAATATATTGAGCAAGATCAGCAAGGCAAGCATTTTGATCATTTCCATTTATTGTCCCATTACTTTAAAGCTAATACTTTGTTTCACTTATATGTATGCATGCTACTTTATGTTAAAATGTCGCTATTAATCCTATAGATGCATATTCTGTAGGTAAATGTTCATTCTCTACTACTAAGCCTAGGATTATCTTGCTGCGATTTAGAGTTCGATGGATGGACTCTTATCGCTCAGTAGTTTACGTTGATAATGCTTAGCAATGCTTAGATAACGGTAGAAATGGGCGGTTGTCGACATTATGTCGATAACCTTGATCACACTAAAATTCTTATTCCATTTTGTCCATCTTGTGGTTTGTTACTTTGTAAACAAATAAAACAAAAATGAAAAAAAACTATTGTTGACTTGGGCACAATGGATGTTGGTGTGATATTTTGGGTGTGAACGGAATGGTTCCTAAGTCCCCAAGGACCGAGTTACTTGTGTCACTAAGCCAAGCGCTCTTGTGTGCTAACCACACGAGGGGGATATGGGACCTCTCTTGACTAAGTACTTTGGAAGGTGTTAATTATGAGCTGGTTGGTGGGTGTGTTTTAAATGTGTATGTGTGGTGTGGGAGGGGAGCATTAGCAGACCGGTTAGGCTATCTAGTGTGTCCTTATCCCGTGGGTTCTTGACTCTTAATTAGCATCATCCATTGGAAATGTCTCGTAGGACTTAGCCATGCCGCATACCAAAGGAAGTGTGCTAAATCTTGTGGTGAAAAGGCGGTCGGCGTGTGGGTACATTGGTACACCCCTGCAGGGTTAAAACTATTCGAATAGCCTCGTCCTAGGTAATGGACATGCTTGGTAAGGTCGTGCAAGAACTAGACTACAACATTTAAATTAAAACTTGATGGGTTGGTATGAATGGATGTTCATGCTATTGTGGTGGCTAATGGGTTAGTCACTTCGGATTTATTGTTGTCCTCTTGTTATTATTGTTACTTGTCTCGTTGTTTTTGCAAACAAAAAGTGAATTGCAAAATTGCTTTGGAATCTATTTAAATATTGCAAATGAAAACTTGCTCTATGCTAAAATAAGTCCAAAGCCTCATCCACTTAAATAAAGCGTGCATGTAGCTATTTATAGTTACTGTTATACTACGTCGATCTTATGAGTACATTTTGTACTCATTTGCTTTGCTTAATAACTTTGTTGCAGAGGAGGTAAGGCCCAAAGGGCTTTACTTTTGTGAGATGTGTATGGGCTGGGAAAGCGACTAGCTTGGCGTCGTGGTTGGTTGCCTTGTGGGCTAAAGGCAAACCTTGGCTCTCTTTTGTTTATCGCCATCTTATGGCATGTTTGATTCTGCTATGTATCTTTGTTGTTGTATTTGGTGGTCGGCCCTTTTGTAATAACTCTATATATTGTATGTCTTTAATTTTAGTCGTGCTCTGGTTCTATGTTGTGAATGGAATTGATGCATGATTTTGTAAAGGGGTGTGTATACTGCATTCTAGGAAGTATACATATCTCGAAGACACGGATTATTATGTTTGTAATGCTAGGGTCAATGGATGACTAAGTATTACAAGCCTAATAAACCGGGGTCCTCACAAAGTTAGTATCAGAGCCGTTCTAACCATAGAAACCCTAGCTTGGTCGCTTTTAGGATATTTTGGAAAACTTATTTTCAAAGTATCAAAGAGTTTATGAAAGCTTAAGTAATTCTCAGATTTTACTCCTTATCTATCTTAGCTTTCTTCTCTCATCTTACGCTAAATTGAGTTTTAAAAGTTGTTTTCCTCTCCTCCTCTCAAAAGATAAACCCATTTAAACGATAACACGGGTTTTGGGGAACTTATGAGAGTTTTAAAAATTTGAAGTCTTGGCTGTCTTTTGGTGAAGAATGGAAGTATTTGGAGATGGAATTCAAATCTGGAAACTTTGGACAGCAAGCAAGCATTTTAGGGCAGCAAGCTCAATGCTGTGATTAGGGTAGAAAATGAGAGGATAATTCAACTAAAACTTGTGGGAATAAAAGGGTAAGAAGTGATACTAGTTAGCTAAGTATCTAACACTTAATTCGCTGGTTTAACCTTGCTTTTAAGTAGAATTTGAGCTGAAATAGCTTGCTGAAATTTTTGTCTTCTCAACCAATTACTCGTTCATTCAATACGGGATAATTGCATAGAGAAGTTGAGCTTTTTCCTTAAGAGTTCCTTGCTGTTTTTGGAGTCTTTTAGGAGCTTTTGAAGTCCACTTACTTGCTGTTTTGGCTTTCGTTTAGGGCGATATTCCATTCCCCTAGTCATTAGCTTATTCGCTTTCGTTGAGATTTTGTTTTGCGGGTCTAGTTGCTAACCTAATTTCATCGTAACAGGATGGCGGGTCGTACTCGTAGCGGCCAAAGCTAGGCAGCTGGTCCGGACAAGGAGCTTCCTCCTCCTCTGACCATGGCCGAGGTTCTTCTTGAGATAAGCGCAACGTGCAGATGGCGGAGAGTGCTCTTGGATGTCATCGCAAGACAACACCTCAGCCCTTACCGGTGCTTCAGATCCGAGCAAGGAGTGCCCATCGATCTCGTGGGGGCCTCGCCGAGTTTCTTCGTACTCGGCCCCCACCTTTTCAGAGTCGAGGACCGCTCGTCTGAGCAATGGCTTGCTGGTTGAGCGGAAGCTTCAAGATCTATCATGTGATGCAAAAGCACGAGAAGGCGCTATTTGCATCGCACCAGCTGGAGGGTGCAGCTCTGTCATGGTGGGAGAGCTTTCTCGCCATGCAGCCCGCAGACCACACTGTCACTTGGGAGGAGTTTCATCGCCTTCCGTCGATCTCATATCCTCGCCGCTTGATGAACATCAAGAAGGAGTTTTCGCCCTCAGCAGGCGTGAGCTCGGTTAAGGAGTATGTGTACGAAGTTCAACCATCGGCTCGTTATGCTCCGAGGATGTGGCCTTGATATGGCCAAGCAAGCAAAGTTCAGGGTGGCTTGTCAGAGGAGCTTAAGGACAAGCTATCCATCGTCGACTTCACGATTTCCGGACCTTGCTTGACAAGGCCATCGTTATGAACATTCTACTAGGGAGCTTGTGGATTCCCGCAAGCGCAAGTGGGAGTCCTACAAGTCATCCAGGACCAGTTCTTCCGTCCTCACTCGGGGTACTCTCGGGGTCCGTGCTCGAGCTTCAGTACCTCGAGGTTGCTTGCTTTGCCCTCGTCCCGCAGGTGTGCCCGACCACGCACTGCGAGTCGGCCAGGTGGCCCCGCAACCAGGCCGCTGGGGTCACTGTTTCTCCTGCAACTGAAGGGGCATTATGCGAACCAATGCCCTAAGAAGACTGGAGCAGCCCCTCGTCCTAATGGAGGACGCGGGCAAGGTGGTGGATCTTCTCGGGATCGAAGATTGTCCCGTAGCCCAAAGGCGTGGCGGTCGGCCAACGCCATCTCGGTGAGGAGGCATGGAGGCGCTGGCGTCGTGTTGGATACGCTTCTTGTAAACTCTTATCCTGCTACTGTTTTGTTCGATTCAGGAGCATCTCATTCTTTTGTATCTCAGTCTTTTGCTACTGCTAGTGACCTTCTTTTTGCTCCTTTGTTGGTCCCTTTGCTCATTCGCTCTCCCAGTTCGGAGTTGAGAGCTGAGTTGGAGTGCAGGGATGTTCCTATCGAGATTGAGGGAGTAAGGTTTGTGGCGAACCTTATTCTCCTCAATGCTTTGACTTAGATGTGATTCTTGGCATGGATTGGTTGTCGGCACATGGGGCAAATCGATTCTTGGGAAGCTCATCTATCTTACAAGTCCATCCGTGAAACAGGTTCATTTTTCGCCAAAGTCATCGAGCCCTCATCTCTTCAGCACTTGAAGCGAAGCGACTCGGATATTCGTGAAGTCCCAACGGTATGCGACTTCATGGATGTCTTTCCGAGGATCTTCCAGGATGCCACCCGTTCGTGATCTCGAGTTCGTCATCGAGTTGGCTCCTGCATCGCCCGATTTCAAGAGGCCTTATCGGATGCCACCGAATGAGTTGGTGGAGTTGAAGAAGCGACTAAATGAGCTTCAGAGAAGGGTTTCATTCACCCAAGCTCATCTCCGTGGGGTTGTCGGCTATCTTCGTTAAGAAGAAGGATGGTACTTTTGCGCATAAGCGTCGATTATCGTTAAGCAATGAAGTGACGGTAAGAACAAGTATCCTTTGCCCGATTATCGTTAAGCAATGAAGTGACGGTAAAGAACAAGTATCCTTTGCCTCGCATTGATGATCTCTTTGATCAGTTATCTGGAGCCCAGGTTTTCTCCAAGATTGATTTGAGAGTGGGATATCATCAAGTTCGTATCCGACCTGAGGATATTCCCAAGACGGCGTTCTCTACTCGCTATGGTTTGTATGAGTATACCGTCATGTCTTTCGGCTTGACCAATGCTCCTGCCTTGTTCATGAACCTCATGAATTCAGTGTTCATGGAGTATTTGGATAAGTTTGTCGTGGTCTTCATCGATGATATTAGTATCTATTCTAAGAACGATGAGAACACGCCGAGCATCTGAAGCTTATGTTGGGCAAAACTGCGTGAGCACCGTTTGTATCGAAGTTCAGCAAATCTTGGCTCGGTTGAAGGAAGTGGCTTTCTTGGGCCATGTGCTTTCGGCGAGGCGAGCCGTTGATCCTAGCAAGGTCGCGATGTGCTATCTTGGAGTCGGCCCGTTCGATGTAACCGATGTGCGGAGTTTTTGGTTTAGCGGGATATTATAAATCGCTTTATCGAGAACTTCTCCAAGATCTCGAAGCCGATGACGGAGTTGCTCAAGAAGGACAAGAAGTTTGTGTGGTCCGCTGAGTGTGAGGAAAGTTTCCAAATACTCAAGAAGCGGTTGACCACCGCTCCCGTTCTCGTTCTTCCCGATATCCATCGGAGCTTCGATATCTATTGCGACGCTTCTCGTCGAGGCCTCGGTTGTGTCCTTATGCAGGAAGGCAAGGTAGTGGCCTATGCATCAAGACAATTGAGACCTCATGAACTCAACTATCCTACCCATGACTTGGAGTTAGCTGCTGTGATTCATGCGCTTAAGATTTGGCGACATTACCTTATCGATGTCGTTGTAGAAGTGTATTCGGATCACAAAAGCTTGAAGTATTTGTTCACTGACCAGATCTGAACCTCGGGCAAAGGAGATGGTTGGAATTGATCAAAGACTATGATGTGGGTATTCACTACCATCCGGGCAAGGCTAATGTCGTTGCTGATGCGCTTAGTCGTAAAGCGCATTGTAATGCTTTGTCGCTCAAGGAGCTTCAACCCACCCTTATTGTGGAGTTTCAGCATCTCAACTTGGGTTTGGTTGAGCATGGTTCCCTCGCTACCTTGGTTGTGCAGCCAACCTTGGTGGATCGTGTCAAGGCCGCTCAGCAATCGGACCCTGGAGTGAACAAAATCAAGGAGAATGTCAAGAACGGAACAACCAAATGCTTCTCTGAGGATGAGCATGGTGTTGTAAGGTTCGGACAACGCCTTGTGGTTCCAAAGGACATGGAATTGCAGAATTTGATCCTCCGCGAAGTCCATGATTCGCCCTTGTCCATTCATCCCGGGGCCACAAAGATGTATCAGGATCTCCGTCAGAGATTTTGGTGGACCCGAATGAAGAGGGAGATTGCGAAGTTCATTGCCGAGTGCGACGTGTGTTGTCGTGTGAAGGCCGAACATCAGCGTCCTGCCGGACTGCTTCAGCCTTTGCCTGTTCCTGAGTGGAAGTGGGATTCGATCGGAATGGATTTCATCACCGGTCTACCCACGTCCCCGAAGAAGAATGATGCCATTTGGGTCGTTATTGATCGATTGACTAAGGTGGCACATTTCCTTCCCGTCAAGACTGACCTTCGGGTAGGTCTTTTGGCGGAACTCTACATCGCCCGCATCGTGAGTTTGCACGGTGTGCGGAAGACGATTGTGTCGGATCGTGGATCCCTGTTCACGTCTCGTTTTTGGCATAGCTTGCAAGAGGCTATGGGACTCGTCTTGCTTTCAGCTCAGCATATCATCCCCAAACTGATGGTCAGACCGAGAGGGTCAACCAAGTTTTGGAAGACATGCTTCGTGCTTGTGTTCTTTCCTATGGGAAGCATTGGGAGAAATGCTTGCCATTCGCCGAGTTTTCTTACAACAACAGCTTTCAGGCCAGTCTCGGCATGGCACCTTTCGAGGCCTTATACGGGAGAAAGTGCAGAACCCCATTGTATTGGTCTGAGACCGGTGAGAGACCTTTCTTTGGTCCGGACTCGATCAATGAGGCCGAGAGTCGAGTTGACTTATTCGTGGCGTCTTCGCATGACTCAATCCGAGCAAAAGAGCTATGCGGATCGCCGGCGTCGGGAGTTGAGTTTTGCGCCTAATGACTTTGTTTATCTCAAAGTCTCTCCTTTGAAGGGCCATCAACGTTTCGGCGTCAAGGGCAAGTTAGCTCCTCGATATGTGGGTCCCTACCGCATTATCGAAAAGAAAGGATCTGTTGCCTACAGGTTGGAGTTGCCTGCTGCTCTTGAGAGGGTACATGATGTGTTCCATGTGTCCCAGTTGAAGAAGTGCCTCCGTGTTCCAACGGAGGAAGCTCCGTTGGAAACTCTCGATGTCCAACCAGATTTGACCTATCGCGAGCACCCTGTTCGCATACTCGAAGAGGCTGAACGAAGAACTAGGAATCGTTCCATCAAGTTTCTTAAAGTTCAGTGGTCGAACCATTCCGAGGATGAAGCTACTTGGGAAAGGAAAGAACGTTTGCGTGCGGACTACCCTTCCTTCTTTTCCGAGTAAGCCAAAATCTCGGGACAAGATTTCTGTAAGGGGGGGAGATTTTGTAACATCCCAAATGTTTAATCAGGGTTGTTCAAATGTAATTAAATGTGTAGAAATTAAAACTTTTTCTCACATGTAATTATTGTCCAAGAATTGTGTAATCCAAAAACACAAAGTCCTTGTTCACCTAAAGTCAAGTTCCTTTTTCCATTTGTCACCACTCTTGTGCCAAACATTTGGAAAATAATTTCCTTGGTCCTAAAGTTGATGTGGGACCCCTCTGAAAAATATCACAAGTTGTAAAACTTGTTTGATAAATTTTGGAAGTAAAACAATCTTTTGAACAGCCTTTAAGAATTTCCTGAGAAAAATGCAAGGCATAAAAACCTCTGGAAATTTTATGTGAGGTTGATCTTACCATCAGCGAGCTCCAGTTAAAATTTCAACAAATTTGGAGTTCAATTGCTGTCTCAAATAAATCCCCTTAGTCTCAGCTTGTTTATCAATTTAAATAAACTGGTTTGACTTGGGTTTGAGCCACTTTCCCAAAGCTGGTCCAACCCAACCCGCTCCCTGGGTCGTCAGACCTCCTCTCCACCTTGATCAGGTCGTAGCCGTTGGATTAGCATCCAACCGCCACAACCTCCTCCGCGGTCAATACCGCCAGACATCCCGCCTCATCGGTCTTGGCCGATGGATCAAAATCCACGGTCCTGACCTCCCCCTTCGTTGTCAGCGCCCTAGTCCTCCACCCATCGAAGTCCTGTGCCATTGGATCAAAGATCCATGGCCATGACCTCCCCTCGCGCTCAAACCACCCAGACCTCCCATTTGCACTCACTTGAGGTCCTAGCCGTTGGATTCAATCCAAAGGCCACGACCTCCTCTGCAAACCATTACTGCGAGGTCCTCCCACCTTGTTGAGGTCGAGCCGTTGGATCGAGATCCAATGACCCATGACCTCCTCAAATCTAGCGCACTGCACCTCCCCATCGTGTGTTGTAGCCGTTAGATTTAAAATCTCTGACCACGACCTCCTGTGCCTTGTGCGCATCTCGATCTCCCATCCATGTGAGGTCATAGCCCTTAGATCCAAATCTAAAGGCGGGACCTCCTTTGCTTCTGCGCCAAGGCTCAGGACCTCCCTTACGTTTTGCGCAACATCTATGACCTCCCCTTTTGGTTGTGTGCCCTTGGATTTAAATCCTAAGGCCATGACCTCCTCCTCATTTTACGTAGGTCGTGTGCGGTTAAGTCCTCCCAGAGTTCCAAGCTGCTGGATTGAGATCCAATGCCTTGGACCTCCTGTCCCTTTTTCCACGTGCGCATTCGCATTATGGAGATCGTAGGGCCACGACCTCCCCGTTCAGGATCGTGTGGCTGGGACCTCCTCCCAGTCACTTAAAACATAACGGTTCAAAATGAACATCCGATGGCCAGGACCTCCTCATTCACTTAATCCGATGGTGAGATTGAGGTCCTGTTCTTCTCCTACCTTGGGCGCGCGTGCAAGCCATGGCAGTGGGCAAAGTCAGAGCATGTCTTGTCCAACGGCTCTGCTCTGGGCGCATTAAATGCGTGTCAGCCCCCTTTCCGCCCACTTGTCCATGCTCTGACCACCTACTCTATCCCATCCATCTTGTCTACTCCATGGACCTCCTGTGGACCTCCCCATGGGCTAAGCTCACCATGAGCTTAACCCATAGTCGTAATTTCTCTGTGCCCTTGGTATTTAAGCCCCTCGAGCTCCCTTTGCCTTCTTTTCCACACTTGGAGCATGCCATGCCGGTGCTTGGCTGAGCTCCTAACTCCTTGACCTCCTTTGACCGCCATTGTTGAAGTCCTTGGAGCTCCTTAGTGGCACAAGTGTTCCAAATGGCTCCTTTTCAACCTTTGCTCACTTTGTGCTCCCAAAACCTCTTGGAAGTTAACCCTAACTTAATTTGTTTGGGCATTTTTCAGAGGTGGCCAAAGTGGATCTTGAAGTTGGAGCTTTGGCCGTGGAGCACCTTTCTTCCCCAGCACCGGTCCTTCCTCCCACGACCTCCTCAGCCCCTCTGGACCTCCAGGTAACCTCCTGTTAGTCCTTAGAGCTGGGCACCTGCATGTATGAAGTTGCGGAGCTTTATACTTTCATATTTTGTCTTTTGGCCGTGCGGGTCATCTCTGTCCTCTCTGGCTCGCCGGCGTTCAAAGCCGTCGTCGCCGTCAAGAGTGGGTCCACTGTGTGCGCAACACTATTGCGCACACAATGGTGCCCTTGGTGGTCGCCGGTGAGGTCCACATCGCCGGCTTTGCCCTGGTCTTTGCGGTGGAGCTCTTGTCGGACGGGATGTCCAAAATGTGCCGTTAAGACAAAGATTTGGGTAGTAAATGCTCCCAATGATGGAGCATTTACTACGGTCTTAACACCTGGACCTCCTTGTGCCTTGCGTGCGGACCTCCTCGTTGTCCCGCACGCATTAATTCCTTGTCCGAGCGTGTGCGCATGCGCAAGCGCGTTGTCGCTGACTCTAGGACGTCCAGGACCTCCTCCGAGGAGATCTGGAACATCCAGGACCTCCCCTTGCGAAATCGTGGCCGTCCAGACCTCCCCTGGAGGTCTGTGACGTTAAGACCTCTGCGGTTGGACCTCCTCGAGGTCATCTCTGTCGTTATGACCTCCCCGCGGTGATCTGAGCCGTTAGATCTGAGATCTGTGGCTCACGTCCTCCCATGTCTTTATGGTTTTTAGAAATTCCAGTGAACTGTTAATTTGTGAACTGAAAAAGGTATGAACTTCAAAAATGCATAACTAATTCATTATAAATCCAAATGTAGTGATTCAAATTGTGTTAGATCTGTTTTGACCTGGACTCCAATCTAAAAATGATTGTGAGCCCAGTTCAGCTCCAGAACATGGTTTTGCAAATATATTTCAAACCTAACTTTATTTGTCCCACTAAAAATTCAATTAACTTGTAAAATGCATAAGTGACAATCTGTAGGTTAGTTTTGAGTGAAGCCAACTTTGTGGGCTTCCTCTGTTAATGCTCTAAATGTTAGAATAGGATTTAGGCATGTCACTGTTTTCAAAAAGCTTTATTGTGCATTATAATTTTGTTCAAGTTCTTGTCTTTGAAAAATCATAAAACATGCATTATAGCTCCTAATGAGGTGAACTCAATTGTGTTATTCATCTCATAAGGTTCTGGTGTTACTGTAAAAATCTCAGTACCACCACCCTTCTAGAAAATGTTGCCTCATAATTAAATTAGTGAATAGTGGCAGTTTGGTATTTTTAGGGCTGAGCAGAATTGTTTTGCTCATATCTTTTGCATTGAGAATCCAAATCAATTGGTTCTTGTTGCTAAATTCCCTAAAAATCATCATCTTTCTTCTGTAGAAATTTCAGGGCATTTGGAGTATGTTTGCTGTGCTGTCTTTGTGGTTTTAAATCGTTCTTATTGTTTCCTTTCGCTCTTTCGTTAGGTGCCGACGAGTGGGTTGATCCCGTGAGTGATCCTCAGCAATATATTGAGCAAGATCAGCAAGGCAAGCAGTTTGATCATATCCATTTATTGTCCCATTACTTTAAAGCTAATACTTTGTTTCACTTATATGTATGCATGCTACTTTGTGTTAAAATGTCGCTAGTAATCCTATAGAAGCATATTCTGTAGGTAAAGGTTTATTCTCTACTACTAAGCCTAGGATTATCTTGTTGCGACTTAGAGTTCGATGGATGGACTCTTATCGCTTAGTAGTTTACGTTGATAATGCTTAGCAATGCTTAGATAACGGTACAAATGGGCGGTTGTCGACATTATGTCGATGACCTTGATCACACTAAAATCTTTATTCCATTTTGTCCATCTTGTGGTTTGTTACTTTGTAAACAAATAAAACAAAAATGAAAACAAAACTATTGTTGACTTGGGCACAATGGATGTTGGTGTGATATTTTGGGTGTGAACGGAATGGTGCCTAAGTCCCCAAGGACCGAGTTACTTGTGTCACTAAGCCAAGCACTCTTGCGTGCTAACCACACGAGGGGGATATGGGACCTCTCTTGACTAAGTACTTTGGAAGGTGTTAATTATGAGCTGGTTGGTGGGTGTGTTTTAAATGTGTATGTGTGGTGTGGGAGGGAGCATTAGCGGACCGGTTAGGGTCATCTAGTGTGTCCTTATCCCGTGGGTTCTTGCTCTTAATTAGCATCATCCATTGGAAATGTCTCAGAGGACTTAGCCATGCCGGCATACCAAAGGAAGTGTGCTAAATCTTGTGGCGAAAAAGGTTCGGCGTGTGGGTACATTGGTACACCCCTGTAGGGTTAAAACTATTCGAATAGCCTCGTCCTAGGTAATGGACATGCTTGGTAAGGTCGTGCAAGAACTAGACTACAACATTTAAATTAAAACTTGATGGGTTGGTATGAATGGATGTTCATGCTATTGTGGTGGCTAATGGGTTAGTCACTTCCAGGATTGTTGTTGTCCTCTTGTTATTATTGTTACTTGTCTCGTTGTTTTTGCAAACGAAAAGTGAATTGCAAAATTGCTTTGGAATCTATTTAAATATTACAAATGAAAACTTGCTCTATGCTAAAATAAGTCCAAAGCCTCATCCACTTAAATAAAGCGTGCATGTAGCTATTTATAGTTACATATACTACACGTCGGTCTTGCGAGTACATTTTTGTACTCATTTGCTTTGCTTAATAACTTTGTTGCAGAGGAGGTAAGGCCCAAAGGGCTTTACTTTTGTGAGATGTGTATGGGCTAGGAAAGTGACTAGCTTGGCGTCATGGTTGGTTGCCTTGTGGGCTAAAGGCAAACCTTGGCTCTCTTTTGTTTATCACCATCTTATGGCATGTTTGCTTCCGCGGTGTATCTTTGTTGTTGTATTTGGCCGGTCGGCCCCTTTTGTAATAACTCTATATATTGTAGTCTTTAATTTTAGTCGTGCTCTGGTTCTATGTTGTGAATGGAATTGATGCATGATTTTGTAAAGGGGTGTGTATACTGCATTCTGGGAAGTATACATATCTCGAAGACACGGATTATTATGTTTGTAATGCTAGGGTCAATGGATGACTAAGTATTACAAGCCTAATAAACCGGGGTCCTCACAACAAGTCATTACAATACCGAGTCTTAAGTTTACAACACAAAGGACATACCTCTTGGAGGAAAGTTGATTCAAATGGAATGTTTGGCTTCAAGTAAATCTAAGCAATTGTTACTGTTGAGTAGAACCTATAGTATAGCAAAATTCCGAACTTGAGTTCATGTTGAAAGGTTGGGGATTATCGAAGGTATGGAAACCTTGATCAATTTTATTGAGTAACACAATTGGAAAGTATTGCAATAATATGTTGGTGATTCCTGATGATGTCAATGAGTGAGTATATTAGATTTGTGGGGATGTTAGAGATTTAATCCGATGATTTCACTATCTGTTATAAGAGAAATTCGTTGTAGAGGTCTTGGAGGTTAAATTTGGGCATTGCATTTTTATGCTAGACTTTTGGTCGCCCAAAGATTGTGTGTAGAGGAGATAGAAAACTGGAGTATTCGGAGCAGTGGAATGATTGTTGATAGAACCCTTCTGATGTAGTTCATGAGCGAGCGTCTTGAGGATTACGAGTTGTTATTCGGAAAATTGGAGGTAATGTGATTACGTGGGACCTATTTTTGTGAAGCTTTGGATGCCTTCTATCAAGTTAATTTAAATCGAGAATGAGTTGCCTAGAGTATTGATTGGATTCAATAGGGTCTCTCCACCATGGTGTGGATGATGTATTTCAGTTTAAGCCTAATTTGAGGATGTTTAAATTGAGAGGTTTAAACTCGTGTGGTAAGCGATGAATTCAAATTCCAAGGTTCGAGAGAGGTTTATTTCCTAAAAGAGAGACTGAGATAAAGGATGTTTCCTCGGGTGGTGAAGCGTTTTCTTGTCTCTTGTTTGAGTTTTGTGTTGTTGGCTGGTGTCTTCCGCACTTTGAGTTGGCGCATTGTTAGCATGTTTGATTCTTTCTAATTCAGGCAAACCAAAAGAAGTATTTGGTTTGGGCATTCGAGTGATTCCACCTTTAGCTTTCGTGGTATTCAATTGTAAGCGCCTTTTTAGAAAGTGGGATTTTTGTCGTGATGAATTGTCAGATTTGGGGTTTTACCCTTTTGGTGGAGAGTTAGTATTGCGTGGATACGACGAGAACTCTCTATTTTCAGCTGGATTCTCTTTGTGAATCAGTGCTTTAAGAACCAGTTTTGTTGTGCATTCTTGTTTAAAGGAGGTGACCCTTGTTAGATGAAGAGTTGGTTGATTTTGAGCATCAACCTTCGCTGCACGAGCGCGTGCGGGACAGGGGCGTGGGCATATGGCTCATGGCGCGTGTGGTCCCGGAGTGGACATACGACATGACATATGTGCAGACCTTTGGGACGCATGTGACGTATACCGAGGGGTGGTTCGGACATTTGTTGTGTGTTTTCGTACCAAAGGGAGTTTGGTCCAGGTACTTTGGTTTGTTTTTGATAGTTGCATGGATTATGAAGTTGGCATATCACTTTGACCGTCTCGGATCCATACGCGAGGAACGCAATGTCTGGTATGTTCTGGTGTTAAGTGAGAACTTTGAAAATTTGGGATTTGAGGTTTTGTTAGAGCCGTTGACCTTTGAGTAAGACCCCACGTCCGAGTCTCGTCCGATACGTATACTGGAGGGGTCGGGATGAGCATTGTGGCATAAGACGTTGATATCCATTGAGGTGCCATGGGTGCATCCATGTGAGCGTGAAGCGACCTGGGAGCTGGAGTCTCGTATGAGCGAGTCATATCCGAATGTGTTCACGTCCGGAGCGTGTTAATTGTTGTTTCGTTTCAGAGGCAGTTGTTCTTTTGTTATTTCGGTGTTTAGATTCGGGGTCGAATCCTGTTAAGGGGGGTAGAATGTAATACCCCAAATATCAATTGGAGAAAATATTATTCGGGAGAGGAAAATTTATTTAATATCGATTGTAACAAAGTTTAGAGATGGAATTAAGTTCAAAATTCAGAATTTTAGAAAAGGAATGGGCCGCCAACCCATATTCGAGAAGAGAGGAGCCGGCCATAGTGGCCCAAGCCCTATGAGTGGGCTGGCAGCCCATTAGAAGGCAAGGGAGGGGAGGGGACCAAACCCTAGCCATTTCTTGCTACCGTAGCCGCTGCGCTACAGTAGCTGTGCTACAGTGCTCTGCCTCCTACTGCTCCTCCTCTCCCCGGCGCCACCCTCCCTGCTGCCAGCCATCGGGAAGAAGAAAGGAGAAGGGACTAGGAGAGGAGCTTCTTCGAGGATAGATCATCGTCTTCCCGCGGATCTTTAAGGGTAACGAAGTGCTTTCCCCGCTGTTTGTTGATGATTAGACGCGAATTTGATTAATTGGGTTGGATCGTTTTGCTGCCGGTAGATGTTCAATTCTGTCCAGTACCTTGCGGGGTCGATTTCAGGTTCTTATATGCCGAATTGGGGATTCTTATCTGCTAGAGATATCTAGATAATGTTTTTAGCTTTCCGTGGCGCTAAGAACACCTAATTCGACATACGGATCAAAAGTTATGATAGTTTCATTCCTGCTGTCCAGAATTCTGACGTGATTGATCTGTTAATTTGTATTTTAAGATATGTTTATGCTAAAGGCAAATTCAGAGTTTCCACCCAACTAGGTTATTTTAGAATTTTTCATAACCTTTCCAGAATGATAAAGAATGCCCTAATCAGAGTTGTAGATCAAAAGTTGTGATCTGTTCTTTACTGCTGTCCGTTTGTCTGGGCAGAATCTGTCTTTTAAGTTCATCTGCCTGTAGTATATTGATTTTGGCCGAATTGGGTTATCTCACCAACTAGGTTTTCGTAGATATGTTCGTTAAGTTTCCATAGGATCTGGGCTCACCTCGTTCCGAGACCCAGATCATTAGATATGAGTGATTCCGTGGTGCTGTCCAGAATCAGTTCCATGTTTGTGTCGTCTTTTTTCAGATTAGATCTAATTAGTTAATTGTGGGTTGTCAGGAAGGCGTTGTAGAATGTTAATGGAAGTGTCCTATTATATGTTGTTCTTATTTCGAGTATATATTGTATAGGCGGAGAGGCTTCTGGTTTAGGAGCACCGTCATTGCCTACTAACGCGTCGCATCGCGGAAGGCAAGTACTTTGATGTTCTGATAATTAGAAAATGTTGAATGCTTGATGTTGATATTGTGTTTTTCTAAGATCCATGATAATATTTAATGTTCATGTTCCTTCCATATGTGTTATCTCCATGATTAGAGAGCATGTCTTTTCAATATACATATTGCATTCCATGCATCCATTATTCATGTTTCATCCACGGGAGTGGATTAAAAAGACCCATCAATTCCAGTATGGGCACGTAAGACCCAGCATTCCAATGTGGGCAGATTGGGACACCCGTATGAAACGTTCTTCATACGGGACTTGGATCCCCGCATTTTGTTAAATGCGGGCTTAAGTGAACACCGATGGGTGTGTCACTAGCAATACCGGTATATGCATGTGTGTAGTCCCTTCATTTCATTCAATCCATTCATTCAAATATTCGTTCTGTGATTTATTGATATTCTTCAATGATGTTGGCTTGATCATGTTTGTTGTATGTCCCATTTATTCACTGTACTTGCTGAGTCTCGGACTCATTCTTGCGTTGTTTGTTTATTCTAGGTGATTATTGATGTTGGCTCTATTGGGAGGGAGTAGACACGCACTACTCATTCACTTCACCCTATTCAAGTCCAAGATTATGATTTAGTTTTATCTTTCATTCGTTATTGATGAACTGTAATAAATAAATTTAGATGATGAATGATACCTATTGCTATGTTATGGTTAATTCAGTAGTACTTGTGATCTTTGATTATTCCTTGATAGTTATTGCTTAGATTCAGACTATATTCATGACATGGTCCTATTGAATATTGATCTCTTTTTGTTATTAGATGAGAAGGTGTTCTAATTCTTCCGCATTATGGTTGTATGTTAGATTATTTAGGTGACATCTTGGCTTCCGAATAGCTAGGGTGTTACAGTTGGTATCAGAGCGGGCTTTAGATCCGTGGTTAATAGAAATATATTAAAATGACACACTGTGCACAGTAGGTGGGCCTCACGTAAATGGATTCCAACTTAACTCCATCTAAGTGAGAGGCCTTGCCTGAACTAGTGCTTCGACGATCATGCGTGTTGCTCCTCTACAAAGCACTACATGATAATCGGTTCTCTAAACAGTTCAAGACTACACTTAGTGAGTTAAATGGGAATTCATGAACAGCGTGTATGAGATCATGTTGGCTCCCAAGATCGGCGACCAACAAGCCCAGACTCTCATTCAATGTCATACAAAGTCATACAACATTCATACATAGATAATCCAAAAGACATACAACGATATAGTTAAGTCTCTGACTATTACATAACTGCCGACCGCCAAATTCAAATAAGACAATAAGTAGCAGCGAAAACAAAGTAAATAAACCAAAAGTCCAGCAAGGTATGCCCATAACCCATCGGCAACCGACTGGGGGTTAAATAATAGCACTACTCGTTAGTGTCTCCTAAATCGACACTAACAAGCTCCTCACGCACGTAGTCTTCCTCACCCGAATCGTTGCAACCAGGTTAAGTACAAAATTGTACTCGCAAGTCTTAAAAAAGATGAAATTAGTTATGCATAATGGTCATTCAAAGGATAGCATTAGTGGCTTTAGTTTTACGAAAAACGCAACAATTTTCAACTTACACATACTAGTTTATCAATTACCATTTCAAAAACAGATTTGAAGTAGAAGTAAATCATGTGATAAAGTAATACATTGATAAACAAATGAATCAAACAAAAACCAAAGTGGTAGCCCACTTTGACTCACAAACATGCATGAACACCGGTTCATAGCGAATACCAAGTTGTACCCACCATTTTAATTCAAAGTCTAAAATTGGTTACTATCGAACTCAAGTGATTGTCCATAACCGCGGACATGGCTATTCAAATATATTTATCTCTGCAGAGGTGTACTACTTTACCCACACAACTCAATTAGCCCGTAAGCCTTCGCATGCCTCCGAATAATGACACACTTCCTTTGGTATGTCGGCCGGGAAATTGAGATTCGGTACTTTTTGGCAAGAAAGTGGTATTAGGCCAGGTCCCCCATGTGAGGTGAATGCCTAACTTAGTACAAATGACTGATAGCATTTGCTAAGAAGGCTCGCAAGTTATGTTGGATATACCGATGCAATGTAAATAAAGAAAAATGATGCTCCCATGCACAATATAGAAAATTACATCGGCTCCTAAGAACAAATGATCGAACACAAATGTCTTTATACCACTTGGAACCCAACCTAATCAAAACCTTCCCCTACTTGACCAAGCGGCTCCCAACCGCATGTGGTAGCATGAGTTTTACTTGAATTAGCGACATTACCAAAATTTGGTCCTTGTTGGTGCGAGAAGACATCCATATACCCGATCTCGTGCACGAAGGCACTCTCACTAGAAACCACTTGTCCAGACCCCAAAACTCTTTTAAATTAACAAAGTTTAACTCATAAAATAGATATGAAGATCTAGAATAAAAAGAAGATAAGAAAGTGTGTGTCTCCCATAATTGTTGGGTTATTCCCAACAATCAATCTACCACATCTAGACTTGCATGGCTAAGCAAACCCGTATAATAATTTACACAACCTATCTTAAGCATGTGGTACTAGAATAATTCAAGATTAACCTCAATGAATAGGATATAACTAAAGGGCTACGGGTAGGCTACACTAGCGCAAATTAATAAAAATTCTACCCGTAAACCAAGATCACTGCAGTTATAGATCACGGTCTTACCACTAGGACGATTCTTGAATTGATGCTGACGACGTCGAGCAGAGTAGTCGTACTAAGTTGATGCAAAGACGTCGAGGCGAGTAGTCGTACTACTTCCTCGTCCTCGTCGCGGCGTCCCATGTCAGCTCCTCTCTTGCGGTTCATCCAAATGCTACTGAGATGGCGCCCCAAAGGTATCCACGTCACGGGAGGAAGCGGCGCGCCGGACTACTAGATCCGCGCGGCGACTAGAGGCGTGGGAGGGTGGCGGCCAGGGTTTGAGGATGTCACGAAAAACTCATCTCGGATCTGTCGCCCTTGCCCTCCTTTTATAGGCGTCCTTACAATGGGCTTCTACTAATAGAGGCCCATTAGGACTCAATGCCCGATCTAATTCGGATCCAATCCGAATTAGGCTTCAATTATAAGTGTGTGACCCTATAGGTTCACGTATGTTTAGACATGACGCGAGTATACATACTTGGTCAATAGTTGGTAGCGACCTCTAGCAAGGCGTGCCAACTCCTAAGCGTACACAAAGATCATATCGGACGAACCATCACAGCGTTATGTACATGCCAATCCCTTTGCCTCACGATATTCTGATTCGAGCTCCAAGTGACCACTCTTTCTCGATCTGTGATCCGGAATCCCTTACTAGGTTAACTCTTAACCTTAAGTAGCATGGCCATGCATTTCGGATCCGATCACTCGAGGGCCCAGAGATATCTCTCTCGGGTAGAGAGGGCAAATCCCATCTCGTGACCATGCCTCGCAAAGATGCTTCATGACAAACCCAAAGCTACCTTTATAACTACCCGATTCACGGAGTAGCGTTTGATAGCCCCTAAGTAGGTCGATTCACATCTCAAGTACATGCGACAATCTCGTGTCTAAGGACAAGGCGTACACATTGTGTAGAGAGAACCATAAGTATAATTGTTATGTCTCATGTTGGGTCGGTCCAACCCCATGTTCTAAACATGTGTCCACATTATTGGTTTGACATCTCCATGTCTATGACCTGTGAAACATGGTCATCAACCGATACATGTGCTAATCCATCATTCACGTGTGTCCTCACATGAACTCCGACTAGGGACAACTTTAGAATAACCATACAAGTAAAGAGTTTCACAAACAAGTCACATACTTGTTAATCAACACAAAGGCAATATTCAAGGAACATTTATTAAATCATGGATACAATGAAATATCATCATCTCTATGATTTCCTCTAGGGCATATTTCCAACAATAACTAACTACACATCACAAAAATAGCAGTATACTCAAAATAGCACACAAGCAATTAACATTGCACTAACTTATCAAAAACTGGGATCAAATATGATGCAAAAGAAAGTTCAAATGATTCTTGCCTTGCTGGTAGATCAATTTCTCACTCTCCATGGCGTAGGAGTCAATATCAATGGCTTCGGAATCTAAAGAATTAACGACATCGATAAACACCGAGAAATACCTCAAAAATCAAAATACTAAAAAATGCATAAATTTTCTACAGTGGATATTCCATGATTTTATATGAATTTAGGTGAAATAATTATTTCAATTGGATTTAGTATGTGAAAGTTATAGCAGTTTGAATCTCAGTTTTCAGGAAAATCCAATTTAATTGAAACCGGTTACTGTTCATTCAATTTAATTATTTGGCCAAAATTTGCAGAGTAATGATGAGGGTGAGGATTATATGGATGGATATAGAATATTCATATATAAGACCAAATTAACTTGGTTCATCTTATTTGGAGTTTTTATGAATTACTTATGCATTTTTCCAAACTTAGCAGTATTTTTCTATTGTAAAAATAATAGAGTTAAGGATCAATTTCCAAAATTATATTCTCTACTACAGAGACATGTTTGAAACCAAATTTGAAATAAATTTCACTAAAAATGAAAATTACCTACACTGGTCTCACCCATTTTAGAGTTAAGATGAATTAGTTATGCATTTTTGAAGTTAATAGAATTTTTAGTGTGCAAATAATTAGATTTCAAATTTTCTAAATCATTTAAGGCTTTTCTTACTGGGCACTGTGCTAGCCACGGATGCTAACCAGTGGGCCCAGTGAATAGTGCATTTTCCATTTATCTTCCGATTTAAAATACCGAATTGACATGTGGGACCCGCCGTCAGTGACACGGTCCAAAGGACTCGGTCCACCGACGCACGCGCATGGCACACGGCGTTTAAGGGCTAGGCCCACTTGACAGCCACACTACATTTTTGCTTAATGCATTGGATTTCTGTGCAAGGGCCCACATGTAAGTGATACATTATCGCAGCTAAGATAGTGCTTAAATGCTAATCATCCTCATTACGCCTAACCGCCCAGCTATAGTGACGGTCGGTGTACGACAACGGGGAGTTCTTTGTCCCGTGCGCTTGCCCAGCAGCTCATTGGTGCTTTGCGCCATGGCGGAGCTAGCCAAAGCTTGGGATAGCTTCGCAATAGTGCTGCGCACATTTGGGTGGTGGTGGCAACGGCGAAGGTGGATTGTCTTGACATGAGCCGAGAGGCGGCATCATCATACGGCCAAAACATGCATGCGCAATGTAAAGCTCCGCAGCATCAAACCAGTGGGTGCCCAAGTGGCTAAAGGTTACTAAGAGGTTACCTGAGCTAAATGGATGCTCGAGGAAGCTTGGAGCCGGCCGAAGCACTGTTAGCGTCGAAGAAGACAATGGCGGTGGCACGGTCCAGCGATGAGAGAAGAACCTGAGGGGAACCAAGACAAGTGAATGCTCGGGATAGCTCAAAGATCGTCAAAGAATGCTGTAAAAGCAAGGAATTGAAGCATGGCTTACCAAATCAAAGTGGGAGGTGAAAGGACTGTTCTTCGGCCGAAAAGGAAAGCTTCAATTCACCAAGAACATGTTGTGCATTGATGAAATTGATTGAGGGTTTTCAATCTTACGCTCAATGGTACAGATGACGTGGAGGATTGAGGACCATACCTTCTCGAAGTGAAGAATGGCACTAGGATGTCCTCAGGTGCGTCCTCTAGAGCTTCGAGAGCACGAAGATGGACCGTGAGCTACAAGGAAAGGTAGGAGCTGGGATTAGGCAAAATGGAAACGACATTGGAGTAAAGAAGAGAGGAACCACCGGTTGAAGCTTACCGTGCAATGCATGCGGAGAGCTACTCTTTCCTCGACCACCGAGATGAACGATGGTGAATTGAGCAGGGTGCGAGGGGTATTATCCTCACGTGATGACGGCAATGGAGGCAGCATGAAGTGGAGGAGCTCTAGGAGTGGTTGCATGGGGCAGCAACTCACGGCGTCGACGGAGCGTCGCAGGAGCTCACGGTTGTGTGGCACATGTGTTCTATTCGTCGCAGCGAGAGGAGGGAGATGAAACTGACAAGCGGACCCACCTCGTCCGTGATACAAGGTGGTGCACATGAGTAACGTTCAGACCATGCACGTGAACGGTCCGATTAAGATCTAACGGTCCACAATCGCAGCACGTTCGAACGGTTCGAACGGTCCTGCTCAATCCTAACGGTCGAATTTAGATCGGGTAGCTCGCATGTGTTGGGTTCGGCGCGGTGCAGCTAGTGGGTTCAACCAAGTCAAGTGGCTCGGGTCGGGGTTGGGTCTAAGCCCGTGGAACAGTGCTCCGTTGACTGGTTTGATTTCAAACTGATTCTAGTTTGACCGGAGGTTTAAAAATAGAAATAAATATCCTAAAAATCTAAGATAATTCAGTGGGGTTCCTGGGAAGGTCTAGTGTTCATAAAAAATTATTAAACCTTACTGTTAATAATATAATTTGTATAGTTTAAAACCAAACCTAGAATGGGTTATTGTATTGTGTTTGATTTTCCTGAGGGTTGAATCTAGTCCCATAAATTTGGGAAAAATTATATTAATTCATGATAATTATTATAATAATTTAATAAATTATTTACAGCAGGTGATCACAAGTTTTTGTTCCAGTCTTTGTTTGGAGTTAAATTTTGAAGTGTAGGTTTAGCCTTTGTTTGAGATTTTCCAAGTGCAATAAATTATGCAAATGTTTTTAAAACATGATGTATGCGGATGAGATGCATACTAATTATCATTAATCAACTCGAGATGTGACATCGTGCGCGCCCCACCTTCACGAGAGACGCACGGGAACGCCATCGCCGTCATCAACCTAAAACTGTCGCCGCTTCTTCACTCATCGCCGGTGACTCCTTCACGCCTCCTCCGTTAGCGCTGCAGAAGGTCCAGCTTTACTCCCTTTTTCTTTTGTGCACAATCGCGTGGCTCGCCATGGCACGAAGCACTGGCGAGCTTGAGCCCGTAGCGCCACCGCTCACCGGACCTACATGCCATGTCCACGTAGGTGCCACCCTAGCACCACATAGGCCCTAGAAGGCCAGTCAGTGTTACGTGGATGCCAACGTGGCGGTCCCACCAAAGACACGCATCCCCGCTCACTATTCTATGAGTTGGGTCCATGGTGGACCTTTGACCACACATGGACCTAGTCCATTGACTAGCGGGCCCTTTGTCATAGATAGAAAAAGGGTTTTCTTTAGAAAAGAAATTGACCGAAATTGATTTTTCGAGTCTTGACATCAGCATGCTAATAAAGAGAATTTCTTTTATAAAAATAAATAGGAAATTCAATAAAATCTGATTTTATGGTTTTCTTTAGATTTAAACTTCCAGAGCTCGTATTTCTTCATACGAACTCCGATTTAGATGATTCAAATTTCTAAATTCATATAAAATTAAGATCTAGCTAGATAAACCAAAATTATTTAATTTGGAGTTATTTTGAATTTTTATTTGAATTTATTTGTGTTTATTTGAATTTGGCTTCTTTTCATGTCTAGATTTCAAAGAATCGAGAGAATTTGAATTAGAATAAGAAGAGTCCTTCGAGCAAGGCAAGTTATACCTTTGACCATATTGATTCTATTATTTTAAATTATTTAAATTCTATTTTAAATTATTCTTTGCATGCGTATTTCCATTCAAGTTATTTTAATTCTGTTTTAAATTATTCGTTAGTCTATTTTCTTTGTATGGCCAATGTTGGTATTTGAATTATCATTCCCTTGTCACCATAGATAAAATAAAATAAAAATTTGCAAGATTATATGCTTAGACCAAAGTTTTGTATTTGGGAGTTTAGCCAAATTATTGAATTTGATTCAAATTGAGTCTATGGTATTGTCTTACCATAGAGAGTTTAGAAAATGATTTGACTTGTGAAATAAAATAAAATGGTTTAGACTTGGGCATAATGGATGTTGGTATGGTGCAAGTTGATGCACATGATCGATTCATTTCTTTGACCAAGTCCAGGGTTGTGGAATGTTGACCAAGTCAGTTAAGGACCGATATTCGAGCCGCATCTTTCTAAGCCACATCATACTACCACATATCCTGAGTGGGCAGGACCTGGCAAACTAATTTGTAACGTTTCACCATGGTCGTGCCATTCGGTTGCGTGGGTGTCTGTACGACCTACTTTTATGTATTCCCACCTGGAGCAAGAGGGGGCTTAAATCCAGCGGATGGTTAGTCCAAAACAAGTGAAACCTTAGCGAGGCTGGACTACGGTGGGATTATGCTTTGTAAAGGCCTTGACACATGCTCTAGATTGCTTACCTAAGGTAGTGAGCGGAGGTATCGACAGATGCCAAACAAACTAGAGAAGTTGTGTTATGTGGTCAAAGTTGTACCACCTCTGCAGAGTGTAAAACTATTCAAATAGCCATGTCCATGGTCATGGACATGCTAAGTAAAGCCACTCAAGTTAGAACTTGGTTTTGTTTTTAAAATGAATTTAACACATGATTTTAGGATGGATAATCCTTGTGGTAAAATTGGGCGGTTAGCCATGTGATAGGAGGGTATCCTTCACCATTCATGTATGGAGGTTATCCACTATAAAAGTCACAATTTAAAATTTTGATTTCAGTTCTAGATTAAAAATCGCCTTAAAACTTAGTATGAATATTTAAAATTGAAAATGATGCTTTACACAAGAGAAACCCTATTAAGCCTCACTTGATTACACTTGCATGCATTTTATTCTGCTATTAGGTGTAACTTGCAAGCACGGAAGTTGTGCTCACTCTTGATGAATAATATTTATTCAGGTGAAGAATTTTACCAACATGGTGAGGATCTCGATTTAATAGGCTACGTCCCTGATGATTGCCTCGTGATTTAATCATGTGGCCTACTTATTTATTTTTCTTCCACTGTTCTTTCTATTTGGGCTTGTGCCCAATTATGTAATAAACTCTGATTATCAATTAATAAAATGCGTGATATGGTTTTGTTATCATTTTTGTTTGCTATGTACACTAGCTATTCCTAGACTAGTGTATAAAACACAGAGAATCCGGAATCCTTCATTTCCGGGTTCGACAGTGCAGCGGAAGAAGAGTTGGAGCAGCCTGATCCAATGACGAGCGCATCGATCTAGTGTCACAGTCGATCGTCCAGCGTCGTTGATGCCGATCGTCTTCTCCAGCAGCCTTTCACGTTCCTTGTGAAGATCGTGGATCATCCTTAAGTGCAACAGCAAATGCAGTAGCACCTCTATGGTATCCGTGACGTCCAGGAAGGAACACGTCTGTTGGTGTGCTAGGACCAACTCGCACGGTAGGGTCTCCGAGAAGATGGCGGCTAGGGTTTCGGTGGAGCGACTCACGTGTCTATCGTGCCTCCTAACAGCGTCATGCATCCTCTTATATAGAGCCCATGATGGATCCTATCCAAACTTGTTTGTTCCAACCTATTTAGTGTGTGACCCTGTAGGTTCATATGTATTCGGTTGTGACTCGGAAACTCTTTTCCAACCATGAATTGTTGGCGGTTCCTAGCAGGACACAACGATTCCTGAATACACATAAATGATATCAGATGAACCTTAATGCAATATGATCTATGACTAGGTCCTTATCACTTGCAACCAGCTTGTATCTCTATACGACTAGTTCATATTTAGTCTTTACCAGTTCGTAACTCCTTACAACCAGGTTTCGACCACTTAGTGATTATGTTCGACCAAACTATGACCAGCTCGTATCACCATACGACTAGTCTATATCTTGTGGAACTAAATGGCATGCTTGTGTATTCTCCCTTTGCCTCACGATATATGGTTGAACTCCAGGTGAGATATGTTGTCATCCATGGACTATTTAATACTTTCTCGACCAAGTGACGGATAACTTTATGTGGTCGACTCTTCGACCACTAGTGGCATGGCTATGCACTTTCTTTATCCGACCATATCGAGGGGCCCAAAGATATCTCTCCTATTATGTTAGCAGGGGTAAATCCTATATCCAACCAGTCACATCCCTCCGCATGTTTCATAGCATACCCAAAAACTACCCAGTTACGGAGTAGCATTTGACAACCCCTAAGTGCACTATTACACATGTAGGAAACTATGCTGATCTCAGGTCTAAGGAATATACATCATCATTGCTTGAGACCAATTGATAACACATAAAATCATAACAATCTCAATAGTGTCTCAAGGTGGGTCAATCCAACACCATGTTCTCCAACATGTGTTCACATTATTGATTCGATATCACTAAAATCGTCCTCCGACCAGTCGCGACACTTCCGACAGGTGTCTCTTCAAGCAGTAACTATCACCACTTCATCCACTACTTAAAGGAGAATACAAACAGTAGGAAGGGAGATTGGAATCAAATCCAAGTCGAAAGATCAACAGACGATTGGGTTTTCCATCTAAAGAAATAGAATAGCTATTAGTACACCAAGTGTAATTAGGGCTAGTGTACTGCCTAGTCAAGGGCACCCCCTATAAAGATCCAGTTTATAGCAATAAAGAGCAATCTCATTCTCTTCCAAGAACTCTTTGCCAGTTTCCTCTATTTATTTCATAAGATCGGCAACTTGATCGTCGACTGTTGGCGCCGTCTGTGGGGAAGGAGGCGTTGAGTTCTTGAAGGTTTCTTTGCACAACAACCCTCATTCCATTTTGCTTCGCTCATTATTGCCCATGCGAACATGGCAGAGACTTGGGATGAGGAAAACCGGTTTGACTTGGCAGACTATTCTGACATAGACATGGATGCATGTATCCGCGCCATGGAACATGACGCAATGTTATCATCATCCTCTTCTGTCGCAGGCTCAAGGCTCGTTGAGACCAGCGAGATCAACTAGATGGAGGAAGACATGACATCAGTGGCACAACCAGAGGAAACGGTTCTTCTGACCAGTTTGGGACGTCCGAATGCATCTTCAAGCCCAGTCCTTCCGACCGGCAAAAATAGTGACAAGAGCCCAGAACCGAAAACTGAGAGTCAATGTACTCTCGATATGGTCATGGGTAACCGATATTCACCGATGGCTTCTAGCTATTCTGGGGGCCAACTGACATCTCGTAATGGTGTCGATGAAGCTACCACCAGTCGAGAGCCAAGTGGGAATGATAAAACTCAACCTGCGATCGGGCATCCGTCGGATCAGGCTGAATCCACCATGAAGCCCACTGGAGGTGGTAATCTCCGAACACTCTCCATCATGGAGACTCCTTGCAGAAGCCCTAGAAGTCTCTCTATTAGTTACAATGGAAGCTCGTCGGAGGATCGTTGCTGGAGGCACGAAGTTAATGCGATCAGAGATACTGATCAAGATGCCATGCACGATCCTCTACGGGTTAACTTGCCACCACCTGCTGGTGGAAATGGTACAGGTGCTCAAGCACCACATGCCGGAGGTAACAGAGCTGATGAACATCCATCAGTTGATTCACTATACGCCCCATCGCTAGTCAGTGGTCAAATGGGACAAACCAAAAGGTCGGGAGAAAACTCGAGCCATTGAACGCCTTCAGATAGCAGAAATCCTCCAAGACCTTCGGTAACTATTCAAAACATGCAACGAGTTCGCAACATGCTAAATAACCCTGATCCTACTCTAGCTGGGACTCCGGGCTATGCTCGACTTGCTAGACAGGTGTCAAAAATTCTCCAGCAAACCATGCAACGTACAAAAATATACAGAGAGCAAAGGAACACACAAAGTCACACCATGACTTCACCCTAGTGTTCCTCCCTTAGCCGGGTCTGTCTGGTCGAATTGGAGAACAGACGATACCAAGGCCTCCTCGAAGATTCCGACAAGGGAGTCACAAGGGAAGGTGGCTATTTCATGCAGTCATTACTCCTCCTCGTCCAGAGGAGCAACTATTTGGCTTAGGTGATCTCCAGCATCACCTTAACCAAGCGGTCGGATGAAGGCATCAAGCCAATGTCCACGACCGGATTGGTACACCGAATCCTCAATATGCTAACCTGAGGAATCAGTCCCCGGCCAACTAAAATCTGGCGCCTTTCCAGAGAAGGCGCCATGACTCCATCACAGGCTACCGGGCATTCTCTATAGGTCTTCAAGTCAGACGTTGGTCGAAAGGTGTTCGACCACCAATATGAAAAATTCAATGGGACTCAAAACCCGTTGGAATTTCCCCAAATCTATACCACCGCCTTGAGGGGTCAGTGGCGGTGACAACAATGTAATGACAAACTATCTACCCATGCTGCTTGAAGGGTTTGCTCAGTCGTGGTTGCTTAACCTACTGGTCGGATCAATTTATACTTGGGAGCAGCTCTGCGACCTTTTGATCGCAAACTTCTAGGGGACGTACGACTAGCACGGGGAAAGAGGATGATCTACATTGGATCCGGCAAGAACCAAATAAAACTTTTCATCAATACATAAAGAGATTCAGCCAGGTCTGTAACTCGATCCCTGAGGTCGCAGATTCCTCCATCATTCAGGTCTTTAAAGTAGGACTCAGAAATCGACAGTTTACGAAGGATATTGCTATGAATCCTCCATGAATGACCGTTGAACTTTTTGACATGGTTGATAAATATGTAGCCACTAGTGAGGCAGTCAAATGGAACAAGGCCATCGGTCAAAAAAAAAGATTCCTCAACGACGCCTACAAAAATCGGAGAAGAAGATAAAGGCTCTCATGGGTAAAAAGAATCGCAAGTCCAACGACAAAGAGGTTCTTTCAATCCTCGACAAGTTTACCAAAGGTAAGAAGGATTATACCGGTAGTGGCAAGTCAAAACTTCTGACCGATGTCTACAAGAAGAACAAGAAGTGGTGTCCACTTCACCAGGTAGCAGGGCTTGATCTGCGCACCTATCGGGCTTGGCAGAAAAAGTTGGAAGATTACTACTCAGGTAAAGGGCCCTTCCCCTCCGTACAAGAGTTTGGAGAGCCAAGCTCCAAGAAGGACAAAGATGGCGACGAAGAAATGGAGTACTAAGAGCCGCAACACATTGTCAACATGATCTTTGGTGGATTTTCCTCGTATGAATCTAGACGTCATCTGAAGGTTATGGAGAGTGAAGTCAATCTTGTCGAGTCTCCGATCACTAGAAAGCCTTCCGGTGGTGGTGGCGTAATCTCCTTCAAAGAAAGAAGACTACCCCATCTGTTGACTCGACCAGGTAGGTTCCCTATTGTTGTAGTGCCTACTATTAATAATTGTAAAGTCAATCAAGTTCTTATAGATGGAGGTAGCACTTTGAATATTCTATTTGCGGGAGCATTGGAAAACATGCAAATTCCCGCATCAAAAGTAAAGCACGTGAAGTATGCTTTTCATGGCATAGTTAGGGATCTACCGCAAGCCGATAGGGCAACTCTCCCAACCGGTTACATTCGGAAGACCAGATAACTTTCGAACAGAAATGATTCCCTTTGACGTAGTTGATTTTGAAACTGTGTATAATGGAATCCTTGGCCAACCGGCATTGGTAAAGTTCCTGATAGCTACGCATCACGACTATCAGAGTTTAAAGATGCCAGGACCAAAAGGGGTTATGCGATTCGAGGATAGAAAGGTGGCATATGCATGCGATCGACAATCCTTAGAACTGATTAACGAGCTTTCGAGTGGAAACTAATCCTCCTCCTATGCAGGTCAAACACTCGAGACCAAAGATGGCCCCCAAAACCTTCTTACCAGACAAATGAAGTTCCACTCGACAAGGGTGCTTCTCCGAAAAACGTCCAAATGCCATCTGGACCCGCAAGTGCTAGCACAAGCACATGGAAAGTACTGGTCGGAGCAGGACTCAACTTCAAATAGGAAGAGTCGCTCGTCTCCTTCCTCTGAGCAAACTTGGATGTATTCGTCTGGCAAACATCCAATATGCCCAGAGTCCCTAGGGAGGTGATCGAGCATAGGCTAGCTCTCCAGCCTGACAAGAAACCAGTCAAGCAGAAGCTAAGGCGTTTCTCACCCGATCGGAAGGAGGCAATCTAGTCAGAGATTGGCAAGCTTCTTAAGGCTCGGATTATTCCTAAGGTTGACCACCCAGAGTGGCTCGCCAATCCTATAATGGTTAGGAAAAATAATGGGAAATGGTGAATGTGTATTGACTTCACAGGTTGTAACAAAGCTTGTCTGAAGGATGACTTTCCCCTTCCATGCATTGATCAACTTGTAGACTCTACTATCGGATGTAAGTTATTAAGTTTTTAGATGCGTACTCGATTGTACCACCAGTTAATATGAGTAAAGATGATGAAGAAAACTTCATTTATCACACCATATGGCACTTACTGCTATGTAAAGATGTCATTCGGTCTCAAAAATACTGGTGTAACTTTTCAAAGGTTAATACAAAAAACCTTTAGCCCCTAGATTGGTCGAAATTTGGAAGCCTACATTGATGACTTGGTCGTAAAGAGCATCAACGCTGGCGATCACATTTTCGACCTACAAGAGACTTCCAATGACTTAAGAAGACATAACCTTAAGTTAAATCTGGAAGAGTGTGTGTTCGGAGTATCTTCTGGAAAGCTTCTTGGATTCCTAGTTTCGGCTAGATGGATTGAAGCAAATCCAGTAAAAATATTAGCCATCGACTTGATGCGCCCTCCGAATGCAAATAAGGAGGTCCAAAAACTAACCGGCTGTATGGTAGCGCTTAGTCGTTTCATAGCAAGGTTAGGAGAAAAGGAACTACCTTTCTTTAAGTTTCTTCGGAAATAAGGAAATTTCGAGTGGACTAAAGAGGCAAACGATGCATTTGAAGAGCTTAAAAAGTACCTTACGAGTGCCTCGATCTTAGTCTCTCCAAGATCGGGGGAAACACTGTTGATATATCTGGCAAAGAATGCCTGGCGATCGATCAAAGATTAGTCGTTGAGCGTGGCAACATCCAACGACCAGTATATTACGTAAGCAAAGTCTTACACGGACTCAAAGAACGATATCCACAAGTACAAAAGTTGCTATACGGTCTCCTTATTGCTTCAAGGAATCTAAGGCATTACTTTCAAGCCCACAGAGTGGTCGTACCGACTAGATATCCTCTTGGTCAAGTTCTCAAAAACAAGGAGTCATCAGGATGAATATCAAAATGGGTGGTTGATCTTGGTGTGTTCGACCTCCATTTTATCTCACAAACAATAATAAAGTCTCAGGCTTTAGCAGAAGTCATTGCCGAATGGACGAACCCTAAATCCACCCAATGGCCCAAGTATGAGCACCATGAAGAGTGGACAATGTACTTTGATGGTTCCTTGATGCTCAAAGGCTCGGGGGTTGGAGTTGTCTTGATATCTCTTACTAGAGAACACATTAAATATGCTATACAACTTAACTTTTCTGCCATAAACAATGTGGCAAAGTACGAAAGTTTATTGGCATGACTTCGAGTAGCTAGAGTGCTCGGAATTTGCAGATTACTAGTGAAAGGCAATTCTCAACTAGTAGCGAATCAAGTTGGAAAAGAGTATAGCTGCTCAAATTGCAAGATGTCATCTTATTTAGCGGAAGTACGGAAGCTTGAAAAGCACTTCTCCAGTTTCTAGATCCAATATATTCTAGAAAGGAAAACTTTCTAGTAGATCAGCTGGCACGGATGGCTTCAATGAGATCATCTATCTCGCTCGGAGTTTTTCTAGAGCAGCTCGATACACCATCGGTGGTCGACAATTTCGAGAACATAGATGCTCCACTGGAGGTCGTACAGCTCGACCCCAGTAGTTATTGGATGACATCAATCTACAATTATCTTCTACATGGCACAATTCCTAAGGATAATGTAGAGGACAATCGTACAGCTCGAAAAGACAAATCATATACTCTGATTGAATGTACCCTGTACAAACGGGGAGCTCACGGAGTGTTGATGAGATGTATATCTCAAGTGTATGAGTTACAGCTACTCTCTGACATTCATGGAGGAGTCTATGGAGCACATCATTCCAACAGAACTCTGGTCGGTAAAGCCTTCCGGCAAGGATACTACTAGCCAACTGCCCTTCATGATGCAAAAAAAAAACTTGTGACGAAGTGCGTACAATGTCAATTTCATATTGGACAAGTACATCAGCCGGCACAAGCTTTACAAATAATATCACTTTCTTGGCCTTTTGCAACCTAGGGACTGTACATTCTGGGATCTTTCCTAAGAGCACCCAGGGGCTTCGAATTACTTGGTCATGATCGATACATTCACAAAATGGATAGAAGCCGAGCTAGTCATTAAAGTAACAACTGAAGCTTCCAAGAAGTTCATTACCAAAAATGTGATCACACTATTTGGCATACCTAGTCGTATAATCACAGATAACAGTACCCAGTTCTCAAGCAGAAATTTCCAGGAATTCTGCGAAGATCTAGGTATCAAAATTCATTTCGCTTTTGTTGCTCACCCGCAGAGCAACGGGGCAGTCGAGAGAGCTAATGGTATCATAATACAAGGGGTAAAATGTTGAGTGTTCAACCAGTTAATAAAATGGTCAGGTGCTTGGGTTCAAGAACTTTACTCTGTATTATGAGCCGTTTGAACCACGACCAGTTGTGTGACCGGTGAAACATCATTTTTTCTGGTTTACGGTGCAGAAGCCATGCTTCCCCCGGAACAAAAACTTGGCTCTTCTCGAACTGATTGTTTCAATGAGAACGATCAGAATGAATGAAGACTCGACGATGTTAATTTCCTCGAAGAACGATGAAACCAAGCCCTGATACCATCGGCGGTTTACCAACAAGCTCGAGAAGGTACCACATCAGAAGTGCAACCTTGTAGCCTAGTCAGAGGTGATCTGGTTCTCACAAAATTTAGAGCTAAGCAAATTGCAACAAACTTTCCTCTAGTGGGAGGGTCTATACACTGTGGTCAAAGTCTCCAGACCAGGGTCAGTATGACTAGCCATGTTAGACGGGCGTTTTTTGTCTAATTCTTGGAATATTGACCAATTGTGTAAGTTTTATGTATAGTTGTTCATTTCAATTTTAATTTCATATTTCAATTTCAATAAATATGCATTTCCTTTCCGATGTGTGATGTTGTTTATGTGTTAGTTATCCAATATTTGGTTAAATACTATGGTTGTTTAGCTGGTCAGAGAAGACTCCTTTCTCTCTGATATCCTTTAGAAGGGTCTCTTTTACTTTTTTGGCAATGACATAGTTGTCACAAGCCATATGGGTCCTAACCGTGACCATCACAGTGATGGTTCTCACGAGCGACCATGCACTCTTTTCTTAAAGAATCAGAACAAGTAAAGGGGCCTAGCGCAAATAACTCAATATAGTTACCTACATGCTACCGAACCTGTGGACTTTACTTCATCATTTCAACATTTTGTTCTTCTCTTGTTTTGGCTACTGGTCAGGACATAGAAAGCCTTCTAGTTGAAATCTCTCCTATCTACATGTGGTCCTGCCCACTAGAAGGAGTTTCCTAGTGACGCTCCTTTTCTTATGATCCTCGCTGCTAGTTGGAACTTGAGAACAAATACGTTTCATGAAATGTCTTATCATGTCTGTGGTACTTACTACTTAGTAACCTTTATGAATTGCTTGGATAATTGGTATAAATAATAACACTTATCGCTTTTTGCATACATTTTGTACAATTTCTTATCATCAAGCTATGTCTAATGATATCTTCCAACCACTTAGTGTACTATACAAGATATTTCGATTATGTACAAGATCTAACACTAGTCAAAGTCACACACTGGTTCCAACCAAGTTGATTTTCTAGTGGTAGTTAGATCATTTTTATAACATAATCAACACATACTTTGTACCATGGTCGTAGCTTTTGCTCTTTTTTCTTGGTCTACTGCTTATTTAGTAAGTTCTCCTACTAACATAAGTAGTTGGGGGCTAGGAGATATATGAGCACTTAGCAAAAATTGAGAAGAAAAAAACAAACACTTTATTGATGATAAAAAGGTAAGTTTTTACATTCATAATTCTAGCATTACAATCATCTACTTCTTGGAGCCACCAGACTAGTCGCTGCGAGACAGAGACCCGACCTCTATTTCCTCTGTGACCTTGTTTTTGAGAGGATTTGCTTCCTCGAATAACTTGGTCACTTCTTCACCCGAATAGTTCTTTTCTCCTCCAGCTTGGAGATGAATAGAGGGTCGAAAGCCTTTAGTTTTGCCAAAGAAAAATTGACTCCATTAGCAACAGCTTCTTTCATTGTCTGTGCATGGTTCTTTCTAGTAGTCTCAAGCAGGATGTTTAGGTCTTTGAGTTGTTGGCTAAGGAAGTTGATCTTCTCCGTAGGATCTCTTAAGATGGGCAGTTGCTTTCCTGATCCCATGTCGAAGAGCATCTTATTGAGTGCCTTAACTTTATCTTCAAGGCTTCGCTCAAGTTCTACTCCCTAGCTGCACTCGAGCTCCATTATTTTCTCTACCTTTTTTATTTTTGTGTTTGCTCTACATGAGTAGACCAAATGATAAATGCATATAATTAGAAAAGATAGTGCACTGGTCAAGTTTACGATCGGTTACCTTGATTCTTCTTCTCGAAAGTCTCAATGAATTCCTTGTGCTTGGTCGTCAGGTATTCGATCGATTGGTCCTTGGCTTGGCATTCTCCTTCAAGCTTGGTTGTTATTGCTTCCTTAGGCACAATCTCTCCTTTAATCTTCTCTAAATCTATCATATATGATAAGGGAAGAAGTTAATTAACAAAAGAGGAGCAAACTAGTCAAAGAAGAAGAGGGGAAGTCAAGAAGAAAGTACTTACTTTCTAATTTGGAGTTTTCTTTACAAAAGCTTTATTCATTGGGTCAGTCCTCCGGCCACAACAAAATTTTCCACCATATGCTACAAAAATAGCAAACTCCTTCAAGTTTTTGATAAACTTTAAAGGAAAGGCTATGAAAGTGGTCATGGATGCTTACCCGGATCGCCACATCAATATACTCAATGAAAATTGTATCAGGACTCGTCTCTACTTGATGGTCCGATATCCTCCCCCAAGCCTCATCGAGTTCTTCATCATTGATAAACCGAGGGCGATGAGAGAAGTTGGTAGGTTGAGGAGACTTCCTAGCAGGGGTCAGAGGCTGTTGGGCCCCTCAGGAACCTCCACCTCCATAGGCGGGGTTGGAGCTAGTCAAGGTTCCCAAGCAGCGTTGGCGCCTGCTAACCTGCTGGGGGTGGCTTGACCTCCTTTTTCTCAGGAATTTTTTTCCTGAGGGGTGCTCTGGTCGGAGGCGACTGGAACACCAAAGGATCTATAAAAATAGAAGAAAAGATGGTCAAGATTTTGGAATAACTAGAGGCATTAAAGGTATGTTTGTAAGTTTCATTCATGTACACATACTTGGTCTTCTTTTTGGTTTTTATCTTGAAGTGCGCTGGAGCAAAATCCGTGGTGCTTGCCTTCCTTTTCTTCTCTACCTATTTCACCGGTCCCGAACAGGTAGGGCTAGTTAAACCCCCTACATCCATCGACCGGATGTCGGAGGAAATGTCCTCGACTAGTGGTCGAGAACAAGATCCTTGACCATCTAGTCGGAAGTTGTGGTCTCATCGACCTCTAGGATAGTTGCTTCAAGCAAGCGTCGGTCGTGAATGACCCTTCGGGGATCTGGACCCGTAGATCTAGGAAAGGAGGGATCCGAACTGTTAGATCTAACAAAGGTTAGGTCTCGACCAAGCGGGAGGCTTAGACGGATGCAAGGGAGGTCCAAATGAACATGGGGAAGATCCTAAAGGACACGAGGAGGTCCTGAAGGACACGAGGAGGTCCAATTGAGTTTTAAGAAGGTTCAAGGAGCACGGGGAGGTCTAATCACGGGTTTCAAGAAGTCTTGAGAAACGGTAATACTACGATTTTGAGGCGGTACTACCTCTCTCTTCAGTAGTTCCAACTGCTACAAAGCGGTATGGAATTTCCAGAACACAGGTTTCTGGAATCTCAATTTTCCCTAGAGCGATATGGCCGCGAGTTGTGCAGTGGTAGTACCGTGTGGCGGTAATACCGGATTGCTGCGGTATGGATTTTCCAGAAGGAAAACATTTCAGAGATCAAAGCGAGGAGAAGTCCAAGGGAACCTATAGAGGTTCCAACAAAACAGAGAATGGGTTCTAAAGAACATGAGGGAGGTTTAGACCTGGGGAGGTCTAAGTCAAGGAAGAATCAAAGAGGGAGGTTTGGACCTGGGGAGGTCTAAGTCAAGGAAGAATCAAAGAGGGAGGTTTGGACACGGGAGGTCTAAGTCAAGGAAGAATCAAAGAGGAGGTTTAGACCAGGGAAGGTCCAAGCACTTGGGGGAGGTCTAGACCTAAGGAGATCTGGACCAAAGAATTACAAAACAAGCATCGAAAAGGGGAGATCACCAAAGCTTCCAACAAATTCAACAAACCAACAAGGAGTTTTAATTGAAGTTTGAGTTAACCAATTGAAATCCATTCTGAAATTTCAAGTTAAGCTTTGAATTCTCATCAAAATCAAATGGTTCTTTTTATTTTAAAATTTTCAAAAAGTTCTGAAAATCAAGGTGTTACAAACCTACCCCCTTAAGGGAATCTCGACCCCGAGATTCAAGCTTGGTCCACAAAGAGGTAGGGGTGGTTGGCCTTGAGATCTTCTTCTTTCTCTGTGAGAACCCGAATTTATTAGGCTCATAATACTTAGTCATCCAATTGACCCTAGTATTATCAACCAAATAAACGCGGTCTCGAGAGATGTATACTCCCTAGAATGCAGTATACATACCTCACAACAAAAGAATGTATCAATTCCATACAACGCATAGTACAAAAGCAACAAACCAGAAGTTAATATTAATATGGAATAGCTATTACAAAAGAGGGGCCCTTAGGCCAAATAGCAACAAGACTACAAGAATATACAGCGGAAGCAAAAGTGCCATAAAGATGGCTATAACACAAAGCCAATCAGTGTGCCTTAACCCCTAGGCATCTGACCGGACCGCCAAGCTAGTCGTCAAGAAATCGCAACACGAAAGTACGTAGTAAGGCTCTTGGAGCTCACCTCCTTCCTCTGCAACAAGGTTGTTAAGCAAAGCAAATGAGTACAATAACTTGTTTATTGTACTCGCAACTGACGACGTAAGATAACAGAACTATAATTTAGCTACATGCAAGCTTTATTTAAGTGGATGAGGCCTTGGACTCATTTTAGCACAAAGCAAGTTTCATTTGCAATAACATAGTAGATTGAAGGCAATTTGACAAAGCATTTTTAATTGTTGAAATAACAACGAGATAACAACATAATAACAACAACAAGAACATCCTGGAAGTGACTAACCCAAGTCACCACAACAATAGCATGAACGTCCATTCATGCCAACCCATCAAGTTTTAATTAAATGGTTGAGTCTAGTTCTTGAACGACCTTACCAAGCATGTCCATAACCTAGGACGAGGCTATTCGAATAGTTTTATCCTTGCAGGGGTGTACCAATGTACCCACACGCTGCATCGCCTTTCCTTTAGGCACACTACCTTTGGTATGCCGGCACGGCTAAGTCCTACGAGACATTTCCAATGGACAATGCTAATTCTGAGTCGCACAACCCACGGGGAGAAGGAGACATCACACAACCTACCCGGAAGCTAATGCTCCCCTCCCACATCACACACACATTTTATTTTTAAAAACACACCAACCGAGCGACCCCAATTAACACCGCCCAAAGTACTTAGTCAAGAGGGTTCCATATGCCCTCGTGTGGTTAGCACGCAAAATCGCTTGGCTTAGTGACCCAAGTAACTCGGTCCTTAGGGACCCGCATACTACCACATCCCAAAAACCGCACCATCCATCCAATATGCCCAAGTCTAAATCAATCATTTATTTTCAGTTTTTGATTTTACAATTAATCAAAGCACAAGTGCTGGACATATAGGAGTAATAAATAGACTTAGGTGATCAAGACCATCGACTAAGTCGATGATCGCCCATTACTACCGATAGCTAGCATGTCTAAGCAGTTTAAGTTTAAACTACTAAGTGATAAGAGCTCATCCAACGAGCTCAAACCACAGAGAATAACCTAGGCTCATTGGTAGTATAGGATAACAATTCCTACAGATTATGCAACTATAGGATTACTAGCTTACATTTAACACAAAGTAGCAATGCATACATAGAAGTAAAACAAAGTATTAAGTTTTAAAATAATGGGACATGATGGGAAATGATCAAACTGCTTGCCTTGTTGCTGGTCAATTTGTTGCGGAGGGTCACTCTCGGGATCACCACAAATGTCGAAACCTAACGGAAAAACGATAAAGAACCGATAAGAACGACGAAAAACAACAAAGACAGCACAACAAACGAACTCCAAATTCTCTAAATTTTCTACAGAAGCAAGAGGGTGATTTTTAGGGAATTTAGCAACAAGAACCAATGGATTTGGATTCTCAATGCAAAAGTTATGAGCAAAACAATTCTGCTCAGCCCTAAAAATACCAAACTGCACTATTCATTAATTTAATTAAGAGGCAACATTTTCTAGAAAGGTGGTGATACTGAAATTTTTACTGTGAATCCAGCACCTCATGAGATGAATAACACAATTGAGTTCATCTCATTTGGAGCTATTATGCACTTTCTATAATTTTTCAAAAACAAGAACTTGAACAAAATTATAATGCACAAGTCCTCATTTTTATAACAGCAACATGTTCAAAACTAATTTTCACAGTGAGTTCATTATTAGAGGAAGCTAACAAAATTGGGTTCACTCAAAAATAACCTACAGAGCATTAGTTATGTATTTTACAAGTTAAACATTATTTTGAGTGTATATTTAAGGTTGGTTTTAAAATCTAATGGCAAAACTGTGCTCTGGAGCTGAACTTAACTTACAATCATTTTTGGATTAAAGTCAAGTTCAAGACAGAGCTAACACAATTTGAATGACCTCATTTGGATTAAAAATGAAAAAGATATGGAATTCTAAAGTTTATACCTTATTCTGTTTATTATTAAGACTTTACTGGAATTCCTAAGAAAATTCACAAAGACATGGGAGGTCGTGAGCCCCAGATCACAGATCTAACGGCTCAGATCAACGCGGGGAGGTCCAAAGCAGAGATCTAACGTCCGCTGCACTTCCAGGAGGTCGGATGGCTACGATCGCTGGAGGTCTTGGACGCTCGAGATCTCCTCGGAGGAGGTCTCGACGCCCTGCACCCAGCGCCGCACGCCGCTTGGACAGCAGAGAATGCGCCGCTGACCACGAGGAGGTCCGCGCAAGAAGAGGTCTTAAATGCACGCATTAAAGGGTGGATTAAAGGCAGTTAAGACGCCAATGATTGCGTAGATTGAGCAATGATTAGCGCAATCAAAGCCGAGGATCTCGTCTAAAACGACAACGACGCCGCCGCTGCGCCCGACAAAAATCTCGAGCTCAAAGATTTGGTTCTGCCCGCGATGTAGACGCCGCCGGTGACAACCAAAGATATCCCCGCAGCGCAATAGTGTTGCGCACACCATGGGCTCATTCTCGACGGCGACGACGGCAGAATCGCCCATGAGCCGGAGAGGATGAGATGACCAAGACGGCCAAAATACGAAAATGCAAAAAGGGAGCTCATGCGACATTCAGCGTGTGCCCAAACATAAGCTCGCAACATGCATTCAGCGGTGCCAAGAACAAAGGACTAACAGGAGGAGTACTGGAGGTCCTAAGGTGCCGGGAGGTCGTGGAGGTGATGACCTGAGTTGGGGAAGACAATGAAGCTTCACGACCCAAGGCACCAGCTCCAAGCTCAACTTTGTCCACCTCTCAAAAATGCCCAAACAAATTAAGTTAGGGTTAACTTCCAAGAGGTTTTTGGGAGCAAAAGTGAGCGAGGGTTTGAAAAGGAGCCACTGGAACTCCCCGAGCCACCGAGAAGCTCCAAGGGCCTTGACAATGGCAGCCACCAAGTGAGGAGGTCATGGAGGTGATGCTCACCAAGCACATGTATGGCAAGCTCTAAGTGTGTAAAAGAAGCCAAAGGGGAGCTCGAGGGGTTTTAAACCAATGGCACAGAGGTCAAGACCATGGGTTAAGCTCATGGTGAGCTTAGCCCATGGGGAGGTCCATGGGAGGTCCTGAGCTTGGACACGATGGATTGGACAGGTAGGTTAGGATGGGCGTGGCCTAAGGCGAAAAGGGCCGACATGCATTTAATGCTTGCAGGCGAGCCGTTGAAATGACAGGCTCGACTTTGCCCACTGCCACGGCCTGCACGCGTGCCCAAGGTAGAAGAAGAACAGGAGAGGTCTTTATGACCGTTGGATAGGACTTCGGGGAGATCCTAACCATCGGATGGCATTTTTGAACCGTTATGTTTTAAGTGGCTGGGAGGAGGTCCCAGCCACACGATCAGGGACGGGGAGGTCATGGCCTCACGATTTCATTAACGCGAAAACGCACGTGAGGAAAAGGGACAGGAGGTCCAAAGCGTTGGATCTCCATCCAACGGTGCGGACCTCCAGTGAGGACTTAACCACACGCGAACATAAGAGCACGAGGGGGAGGTCATGGCCTTTGGATTTAAATCCAAGGGCACTGACCTGATGGGGAGGTCTGATACGCACAAAGCGAAGGGGAGGTATGAGGACTTGCGCGTAGCGGAAAGGAGGTCTTAGCCCCCTGATTTGGATCTAAGGGCTCAAGAGATGGTCCGAACTGCCCATTGATTATCGACCGCGAGATGTAAATCCAACGGCCAATAAAGGGTGGTCGAACGCCCTTTGATCTCTGCGTTGAGCGAGATCCAAAGGTGGAAAAACGGGAGGTCATGACCGTGGATTTTCGATCCAAGGGTTATGACCTCATCAAGGCGGAGGACTGGCCGAGAATGTTTGAGGAGGAGGTCGTGGCCTTTGGATGTAAATCCAACGCCACGACCTCAAGTGAGTGCAAAAGGGAGGTCTGATAGTTAGGTTAAGAGGAGGAGGTCGCGACCATGGAGTTTTGATCCAATGGCTGTGACCTCACGTAGGTGGGATGCCTAAGTGGTTTAACAGTGAGGGGAGGTCAGAGCCGTGGATCTTGAATCCAAGGGCCAATACCTCAACAAGGTGGGGAGGTCTTTGCAGTGTTGACCGCGAAGGAGGTCGTGGCTGTGGGATGTGAATCCAACGGCTGTGACCTGATCAAGGTGGAGAGGGAGGTCTGCTGAGGTGCAGACATGGTTGGGCTGGACCAGCTTTGAATAAGGCTAGCCCAAGGAACAGTGCCATGTTCTAAATTAAACTTCTAATAGCTGAGGCTTTGCAAAATTCTTTGGGATAGCAATTCAACTCCAAAATTTATGAAATTTTTACAGGAGCTTGTTGACAATGAGATTAACCTTACATAAAATTTCCAGAGGTTATTATGCAATGCATTTTTCTCAAGAAATTCATTAAGGTTGTTTAAAGGATTGTTTTACCTCCAAAATTTATCAAACTAGTTTTACAACTTGTGACATTTTTCAGAGGGGTCCCACATCAACTTTAGGACCAAGGGAAATATTTCCAAATGATTGGCACAAGATTTAAGATAATTGGAAAATGAATTTGACTTTTGGTCAACAAGAGATTTGTGTTTTTGGATTACACAACTCTTGGACAAGAATTACATGAGAGATTAGGGGTTTTCAAGATGTGAGAAAAAGTTTTAATTTCTACACATATAATTATACTTGAACAACCCTAATTATACATTTGGGATGTTACAAAATTTCTCCCCCTTACAAAAATCTCGTCCCGAGATTTGGCTCACTCGGTAAAGAAAGATGGATAGTCCGCGACGCAGACGCATCTTCTCTTTCCCAAGTAGCCTCATCCTCGTAATGGTTCGACCACCGAACTTTAAGGAACTTGATGGTCTTATTCCTTGTCCTTCGCTCGAGACTCATCGAAGCACGCGAACAGGTGCTCGCGATAGGTCAAATCTTCACGGACATCGAGGGTTTCCAAGCGAGCTTCCTCGCTTGGAACACGGAGGCACTTTTTAAGTTGGGACACATGGAAAACATCATGTACCCCTCAAGTGCAACCGGCAACTCCAACTTATAGGCAACAGCTCCTTCTTCGATAACGCGTAGGTACCGACATATCGAGAGCCAACTTGCCCTTGACGCCAAACGTTGATGGCCCTTCAAAGGAGAGACTTTGAGATAAACAAAGTTATTGGGCGCAAAACTCAACTCGCGACGCCGGCGATCCGCATAGCTCTTTTGCCTAGATTGAGCTGTGCGCAAACGCTCACGAATAAGCTGGACTTGGCGCTCGGCCTCATTGATTGAGTCCGGGCCAAAGAGAGGTCTATCACCGGTCTCTGACCAGTTCAACGGGGTCCTACACTTTCTCCCGTATAAGGCCTCAAAAGGTGCCATGCCGAGACTGGCCTGAAAGCTGTTGTTATAAGAAAACCTCGCTAATGGCAAGCATTTCTCCCAATGCTTCCCATAGGAAAGGACACAAGCACGAAGCATGTCTTCCAAAACTTGGTTGACCTCTCACCGACCATCGGTTTGGGGATGATATCTCGAATGAAGCAAGACGAAAGTGCCCATAGCCTCTTGCAAGCTATGCCAAAACGAGACGTGAAAAGGGATCCACGATCCGACTAATCGTCTTTCGCACACGTGCAAACTCACGATGCGGGCGATGTAGAGCTCCCCAAAAGACCTACCGAAGGTCGGTCTTTGACGGAAGGAAATGTGCCACCTTAGTCAATCGATCGATGACGACCCAAATGGCATCATTCTTCTTCGGGACGGGTAGACCGGTGATGAAATCCATTCCGATCGAATCCCACTTCCACTCGTGAACCGGCAAGGGTGGCGATCCCGCAGACGCCGATGTTCGGCCTTGACATGACGACACACGCCGCACTTCGAGAACGAACTTTGCAATCTCCCTCTTCATTCGGGTCCACCAAAATCTCAGGCGGAGATCTTGATACATCTTTGTGGCCCCGGGATGAATGGATAAAGGCGAATCATGGGCTTCGCGGAGGATCAAATTCGCAACTCCATGTCCTTTGGAACCACAGGCGTTGTTCAACCTCACGACACCATGCTCATCCTCGTAAAAGCACTTGGTCGTTCCGTTCTTGACATTTGCCTTAATGTGGCTCACCCAATATCCGATCGGCCGAGCGGACTTGATCCGATCCACCAAGGTTGGTTGCACAACCAAGGCGGCGAGAGAACCACGCCAACTAAACTCAAGTTGAGACGCTGAAACTCTTCCAAGAGCGAAATTTGAAGCTCCTCGACAACAAGGCATTGCAATGCGCTTTGCGACTAAGCGATCGGCAACAACATTAGCCTTGCGGATGGTAGTGAATACCCATGTCATAGTCCTTGATCAACTCCAACCATCTCCTTTGCCCGAGGTTCAGTCATTTGGGTGAACAAATACTTAAGGCTTTTGTGATCCGAATACACTTCACAACGACACGATTAGGTAATGTCGCCAAATCTTAAGTGCGTGAATCACCGAAGCCAACTCCAAGTCATGAGTAGGGTAATTGAGTTCATGAGGTCTCAATTGCCTTGATGCATAGGCCACTACCTTGCCTTCTTGCATAAGGACACAACCGAGGCCTCGACGAGAAGCATCGCAAAAGATGTCGAAGCTTCGATGGATATCGGGAAGAACAAGAACAGGAGCGGTGGTCAAACGCTTCTTGAGTATTTGGAAACTTTCCTCACACTCAGCGGACCACACGAACTTCTTGTCCTTCTTGAGCAACTCCGTCATCGGCTTCGCGATCTTAGAGAAGTTCTCGATAAAGCGACGATAATATCCCGCTAAACCGAGAAAACTCCGCACATCGGTGACCGAAGCAGGCTGACTCCATGAAAGAACATCGCTGACCTTGCTAGGGTCAACGGCTACACCTCCTGCTGAAAGAATATGGCCTAAGAAAGCCACTTCCTTCAACCAGAATGCGCACTTGCTGAACTTCGCGTACAGCTGGTGCTCACGTAGCTTGCCCAACACAAGCTTTAGATGCTCGGCATGTTCTTCATCGTTCTTGGAGTAGATAAGGATATCATCGATGAAGACCATGACAAACTTATCCAAATACTCCATGAATACCGAATTCATGAGGTTCATGAACAAGGCAGGAGCATTGGTTAAGCCAAATGACATGACAAAGGTACTCATACAAGCCGTAGCGGTAGAGAACGCCGTCTTTTGACTATCCTCGGTGAATACTTAACCCGATGATATCCCACTCTCAAATCAATCTTGAGAAAACTCGAGCTCCAGCTTAATTGATCAAGAGATCGCCAATGCGGGCAATGGATACTTGTTCTTTACCGTCACTTCATTAAGTGGGCGGTAATCAACGCACATGCGTAAAGTATCGTCCTTCTTCTTTACGAAGATTCTTTGGACAACCCCAAGGAGATGAGCTAGGCGGATGAAACCCTTCTCTTGCAGCTCACTTAATCGCTTCTTCAACTCTACCAACTCGCTCGGTGGCATCCGATAAGGCCTCTTTGAGATAGGGGCGATGCAGGGGAGCCAACTCAATGACAAACTCGAGGTCTCGAACGGGTGGCATCCTCGAAGATTCAAGGAAAGACATCAACAAAGTCACAAACTGTTGGGACTTCGCTAATATCTAGAGCGGGCTTCGCCTCAAGTGCGAAGAGATGAGGGCCTAGCAGCCTTTGGGCGGTGCTTAACCTCGCCGCGGAGGACTAGACAGAGAGATGAGCTTCTGGTGCAATCGATTTGTCCCATGTGCCGACAACCAATCCATGCCAAGAATCACATCAAGACTCACTGAATGGAGAAGGATAAGGTTAAGCTAAGAACCCTACCCTTCGATCTCGATAGGACATCCCTTACACTCAGATTCACTCTCAACTCGATCCAGAGAGCGAATGAGTAGCGGAACCGACAATGGAGAGAAAAGAAGCTCTCCAATGAAGCAAAAAGACTCGAAACAAAGGAATGAGATGCTCTGAATCAAACAAGAGAGTAGCAGGTGAGAGTTAACAGAAATTGTACTCTAGCACGACGTCGGGTGCCTCCTCGAGCCTCCTCTCAAGGTGACGGCGTTGACGCCACCACTACCCATGCCTTGGGTAGCCGGACGATCTTTCGTCCTGAGCTACACCACCTCTCGCCCGTCCTCCATTAGGACGAGGGGCCGTGACTCGCCTTCTTAGGGCATTGGTTCGCATAATGCCCCTTCTGGTTGCAAGAGAAGCATGTGACCCCGGCAGCCGGGTTGCGGGGGCCGCTCTGCTGACTCGCAGGTGCACGTGACTGAGACACGGCCTGCGATGAACGAGGAACAGGGGGTGACCTCGGGGTGCCAAGACAGGACCTGGTACTCGAGATCGCCTCAAGCGGGACGGAGGAATCGCCCTCGATGACTTATGGGCCTCCCACTTGCGCTATGAGGAGTCCATAAGCTCGAGCCGCATGCCCAAGTGTAACATCCCAAGTGTATAATTAGGGTTATTCAAGTATAATTATATGTGTAGAAATTAAAACTTTTCTCACATCTTGAGAAACCCTAAAAATCTCATGTGATTCAGTGTCCAAGAGTTGTGTAATCCAAAACACAAGCTCTTGTTGACCAAAAGTCAAATTCATTTCCCAATTATCTAAAATCTTGTGCCAATCATTTGGAAATATTTTTCCTTAGTCCAAAAACTGATGTGGGACCCCTCTGTAAATCATCATGAGTTATCACACTTGTGGATAAATTTTTGGAGGCAAAACAATCCTTAAACAACCTTCATGAATTTCCTGAGAAAAATGCGTTGCATAATAACCTTGGAAAATTTATGTAAGGTTAATCAGGTTGTCAGCAAGCTCCTGTAAAATTTCATGAATTTTGGAGTTCAATTGCTATCTCAAATAATTATGTTAAGTCTCAGCTGTTAGAAACTAAAATTGAAAGTCTACACTGCTCCTTGGGCAAGCCTATTCAAGCCGGGTCCAGCCCAACCTTGTCTCAAGACCTCAGCCAGACCTCATCTCCATTTTGATCAGGTCGTAGCCGTTGGATTCCCATCCAACAGCCACGACCTCCCCGCGTGTTAAACCTCAAAGGACCTCCTCGTCTTTGTAAGCCATCGCAATGAGGTCATCCCACCTATGTGAGGTCTTGGCCCTTGGATTCAAGATCCGCGCCCACGACCTCCCTCACCGCTAAACCAAGCAAGTCCACATCCCACCCACGTGAGGTCACAGCCATTGATCAAAAATCCACGGTCACGACCTCCTCAAAAAAAAAACATCACAACAAGGTCCTCCCGCCTTGTTGAGGTCATAGCCCTTGATCCAAATCGGAGGGCTAAGACCTCCCTTCGCTTTAATGCGATCGACCTCCCCATCGGTCAAGGTGCCCTTGGATTTTAATCCAAAGGCCAGACCTCCCCTTAGGTCTTTTCTATCGCAGGCGTTAAGTCCTCACCGGAGGTCCGCGACTGCTGGATGGAGATCCAACGCCTGGACCTCTGTCCCATTTCCCACGCATGCTGCGATTAGTGAAATCGGAGGGCCACGACCTCCCCATCTTGATCGTGGCTGGGACCTCCACCCACCACTTTAAACGAACGGTTCAAAACTCTCATCCGATGGCCAGACCTCCCGAGGTCTTATCCAACGCCATAAGGACCTCCTCGTTCTTCTCTCCCTCTGGCGCGCACGCCGAGGTTCTCGAGCAAAGGAATTAATGCGTGTCGACCTTGGGGTACCGCTTTAACAACTCTTGTCGACCGCATTAAATGCAGTCAGCTTTCCTCCTGGTCGCCTTTAGCCTCTCGAGTCAAGCCCGAGCCTGCCTTTGTCACCCCCATGTCTTGTCCACACCATGGACCTCGCCATGGGCTAAGCTCACCATGAGCTTAGCCGGTGGCCTAAAACCTCGGTGCCCCAAGTATAAAACCCCATTGGGGCTCCTCTCTAACATCTTTGGCACACTTCCAAGCCTTAGCTTGCACCCTGCCTTCTTGAGCTTACTCTTCCATGAACCTCTCACCTTGGCCACCATTCTTTGGAGCTTGAAGCTCCTCGGTGGACAAGGGTCACTTGAGTTTCCCACCTTTTCTCCTTGCTTCCGCTTGTGCCCTACCCTCTGGGACCAAGTCTTGACTTGAATTGTTGGACACTTGCAGAGGGGGACAAAGTGGAGCTTGGAGCTGGTGTCTTGGGCGGCGAAGCATCATTGTCTTCTCCAACGCCGGTCCTCCCTTCCTCGACCTCCCCAGCACTTTAGGACCTCCAGGTACATCCCCTGGTAATCCCTTAGTGCTGGCACCCGCATGAATGTTTTCGCGGAGCTTTAGTTTGGCACAAGCTTGTTTGTCGCGCGGAGCTCATTTTTGCTTTTCGGTTTTGCCCGTGCGGGTCACCTCTGTCCTCTCCGGCTCGCCGGCGTTCAAGGCCGTCATTGCCGTTGAGAGGAGGTCCGTTGGGTGCGCGTGGTTATTGCGAACCCAACGGTACCATTGGATCTCGCCGGCGAGGTCTACATCGCCGGCGAGAACCAAATATTTGAACACGGGTTTTTGTCGGACGCAACGACAGCGTCGTTGTCGTTTTTAGGACAAAAGATCCACCGAGTTAATGTGCTTATCATTACTCCCATCATTGAAATCATTTGGTGTGTCTTAACTGTCTTAAATCCACCATTTATCGCGGCCATTAAGTCCTCCGCCATGACCTCCTCGTGGTCCCGTGCAAGATTTAATCTCTTGTCCATAGCGCTGCGTGCGCGTATGCGCTAATTCTAGCACCTTGGATTCGACATCCGCACCTCCTCCAAGGAGATCTGAGCGCCCAAGACCTCCTTGGCGCAATCTTAGCCGCCCGCACCTCCCCGAGGTTCAGTGGACGTTGAGGACCTCCTCTGGGACCTCCTCGAGGTCATCTCACCGCTGAGGACCTCCCTTTTAATCTGGTCCGCTCGGACCTCCTTCCATGTTGTGGTCCGTTAGATCTTCCATCTACGGCCATGACCTCCCCTCACCTCGCAAGATGTGCGTGGTTAGGAGGTCCAGACCTCTGGACCTCCCATGTGCATGTGTGTTGTTCTCTGGGAGGTCTCGAGCCGTTAGATCTGAGATCTGTGGCTCACGACCTCCCATGTCTTTGTGAATGTTAGGAAGGTCAAGAAATTCTTAAGTATGAACCTAAATGAGGTAGACTTTAGAATTTCATATCTTTTTCATTTTAAATCCTTTTGAGGTCATTCAAATTGTGTTAGCTCTGTCTTAAACTTGACTTTAATCCAAAAATGGTTGTAAGTTGAGTTCAGCTCCAGAGCACAGTTTGGCCATAGGTTTTAATACTCCCTTTTGGATAATACACTCAAAATTTAGGTTTAACTTGTAAAACTCATAACTAATGTTCTGTAGGTTATTTTTGAATGAACCCAACTTTGTTAGCTTCCTCTACTAATGAACTCACTGTAAAAATTAGATTTGAGCATATTGCTGTTATAGAAATAAGGACTTGTGCATTATAATTTTGTTCAAGTTCTTGTTTTTGAAAAATTATAGAAAGTGCAATATAGCTCCAAATGGGATGAACTCAATTGTGTTATTCATCTCATGAGGTGCTGGTTTCACAGTAAAAATCTCAGCCTCACCACTTTTCTAGAAAATGTTGCCTCATAATTAAATTAGTGAATAGTGCAGTTTGGTATTTTCAGGGGCTCAGCAGGATTGTTTTGCTCATAACTTTTGCATTAAGAATCCAAATCCATTGGTTCTTGTTGCTAAATTCCCTACAAATCACCCTCTTACTGCTGTAGAAATTTCAGAGAATTTGGAGTTCATGTGCTGTGCTGTCTTGTTGTTTTTCGTCGTTCTTATCGGTTCTTTATCGTTTTTCCGTTAGGTTTCGACATTTGTGGTGATCCCGCAAACGACCCTCCACAACAAAGTGACCAGCAGCAAGGCAAGCAGTTTGACCATTTCCATCATTGTCCCATTATTTTAAAGCTTAATACTTTGTTTTACTTCTATGTATCCATGCTACTTTGTGTTAATTGTCGCTAGTAATCCTATAGTTGCATAATCTGTAGGAGTTGTTTATCCTCTACTACCAATGAGCCTAGGTTATTCGCTGTGGTTTGAGCTCGTTGGATGAGTTCTTACCACTTAGTAGTTTCGACTTAAACTGCTTAGACATGCTTAGCTATCGGTAGTAATGGGCGATCATCGACTTAGTCGATGGTCTTGATCACACAAGTATAATTATTCCTCCTATATGTCCAGCACTTGTGCTTTGATTAATTTGTAAAATCAAAAACTGAAAATAAAATGTTGATTTGGACTTGGGCATATTGGATGGATGGTGTGGTTTTTGGAATGTGGTAGTATGCCCGAGTCGTTAGGACCGAGTTACTTGCGCCACCGTTCTGAGCAATATTGCGTGCTAACCACACGAGGGGGATATGGGACCTCTCTTGACTAAGTACTTTGGGGGGTGTTAATTATGAGCTGGTTGGTGGGTTTGTTTTAATAAAATCTGTGTGTGTGGTGTTGGGAGGGAGCATTGGCAGACCGGTTAGGCTGTCTGATGTGTCTTGTCCCCGTGGGTTGCGGCTCGTAATTAGCATCGTCCATTGGAAATGTCTCGTAGGACTTAGCCGTGCCGGCATACCAAAGGAAGTGTGCTAAATAGCTTGGCGAAAAGGCGGTCTGACGTGTGGGTACATTGGTACACCCCTGCAGGGATAAAACTATTCGAATAGCCTCGTCCTAGGTTATGGACACGCTCGGAAACGCCCCGTAAGAACTAGACTACAACTTTTAATTAAAACTTGACATGGTTGGTATGAATGGGTAATTCATACTATTGTTGTGGTGGCTATTGGGTTAGTCACTTCCAGGATTGTTCTTGTTGTTGTTATTATGTTATTATTGCGTTGTTATTTCAACAATTAAAAATGCTTTGTCAAATTGCCTTCAATCTATTATGTTATTGCAAATGAAACTTGCTTTATGCTAAAATGAGTCCAAAGCCTCATCCACTTAAATAAAGCTTGCATGTAGCTAACTTATAGTTCTGTTATCTCGCACGTCAGTCTTGCGAGTACAATAAACAAGTTATTGTACTCATTTGCTTTGCTTAACAACCTTGTTGCAGAGGACGGAGGTGAGCTCCAAGAGCCTTACTTCTGTGCCACGTGTTGCAGTTTCTTCGACGACTAGCTTGGCGGTCGGTCACGATGCCTAGGGTTAAGGCACACCGATTGGCTTTTGTGTTGTAGCCATCTTTATGGCACTTTTGCTTCCGCTGTGTATTCTTGTAACTTATTGCTATTTGGCCTCAGGGCCCCTCTTTTGTCATAGCTATTCCATATTAATATTAACTTCTAGTTGTTGCTTATGAACTATGTGTTGTATGGAATTGATACATTCTTTTGTTGTGAGGTATGTATACTGCATTCTGGGGAGTATACATCTCTCGAGACCGGATTTATTTGGTTGATAATACTAGGGTCAATTGGATGACTAAGTATTATGAGCCTAATAAACATCGGGGTCTCACAAAAGTTGGTATCAGAGCCGTTATGACCGTAGTAACACAAGCTTGGTCGTCTTTAAGATATTTTGGAAAACCTATTTTCAAAGTATAAACGAGATTTGAAAGCTTAAGAAAATTCTCAGATTTTACTCCTCATCTATCTTAGCTTTCTCTTCTCATCTCACTCTAATTTGAGTTTTGAAAGTTGTTTTCCTCTCTTCTCTTCTACAAAATAGTCATTATCGATTAATTGGGTTTTGGGTAACATATGAGAGTTCTAAATTGATGTCTTGGCTACCTTCTTGGTGAAGAATAGAAGTATTTGAAGGCTTAAACTCAAATCTGAAAATTCTGGACAGCAAGCAAGCATTTTAGGGCAGCAATGCTTAAGCTAGTAAATGAGGTAGAAAATGAGAGGCTAATCAACTAAAACTTGTGGGAATAAAAGGGTAAGATGTGATACTAGTTAGCTAAGTATCTAACACTTATTTCGCTGCCTTAACCTTGCTCTCTAATAGTTTTAGATCTCATCTCACAATCTGATTTGTAATCTTCCCGATCAATTACTCGCTCATTCAATACGGGTTAGTTGAGTTGAGAAGTTGAACCTTGCTTTTGGTGTTTCTTGGCTGTTTGTAGAGTCTTTTAGAAGCTTTTAAAGTTTAATTACTCGTTGTTTTGGCTTTCGTTTAGGGTGATCTTCATTCCCTAGTCGATCGCTTTTGTTTTCTTTTTAAGGCTTAGTTTTTCGGTCTAGTTGCTAACCAAAATTTCTTGTAACAGGATGGCCGGACTTTTCAGTAGCGGCCAAGGCGAGCCACCTGGTCCCGACGAGGAGCTTCCTCCTCCTCCACCATGGCCGAGGTCCTTCAGATTGAGCGCAACCGCGGATGACAGAGAGTTCTATCGACGTCATCGCGCAACACCACCGCTTCTACCGGAGCTTCGTGATCTGGGCTGTGGAATGCCCATCGGCCTCGTGGGGTCTTGCTGAGTTCTTCGTATCAGCCCCTACCTTTCTCGGTCGAGGACCCTTTGGATGCGACGATTGGCCCGCCTTGTGGAGCGTAAGCCAGATAGCGCAGCGATGCCGAGCACGAGAAGGCGCTGTTCGCATCGCACCAGCTTGAGGGTGCGGCTTTGTCTGGTGGGAGAGCTATCTCGCCATGCAGCCGTGAGACCACACTGCCTCTTGGGAGGAGTTTCGTCGCTTCCGTCGGGCTCACATCCTGCCGGCTTGATGGAGATCAAGCGGGGAGTTTCTTGCGCCAAGCAAGGGCGAGCTCGACCATGGAGTATGTGTACGAAGTTCAACCATCCGCTCGTTATGCTCCCCGAGGATGTGGCCACCGATATGGCTAAGCGAGTGCCAAATTCAGCGTGGCTTGTCCGAGGAGCTGAAGGACAAGCTATCCATTGTCGACTTTCCTGATTTTCAGACCTTGGTCGACAAGGCCATCGTCGCTGAGCATGCGGCTCGGGAGCTTATGGATTCCCGCAAGCGCAAGTGGGAGACCTATAAGACTTCCAGGCCTAGTTCTTCCCGCCCTCGTTTCGGGCAGTCTCAGGGGTACCACTCTCATTCTTCGGCGCCCCCGAGGTCACCTGCCCCTGTCCCTCGTCCTTCGCAGGCCGTGCCCCACCACGTCGCCGCCGATCAGCAGGTGGCCCCGCGAACTCCGTCGGCCGGGTCACATGCTTCTCATGCAACCAGAAGGGGCATTATGCGAACCAATGCCCTAAGAAGACCGGAGCAGCCCCTCGCCCCAATGGAGGACGCGCCGAGGTGGTGCGATTCAGACCGAAGATCGCCCTGCTACCCAAGGCATGGGTAGTGGTCGCGTCAACGCCATCACCGCAGAGGAGGCTCAGAGGCACCCGACGCCGTACTAGGTACACTTTCGTTAACTCTCACCCTGCCATCGTCTTGTTTGATTCAGAGCATCTCATTCCTTTGTTTACGAAGTCTTTTCTTTCTTTGTTGGAGAGCTTCCTTTCTCTCCATTGTCGGCCCCGCTTACTCATTCGCTCTCCGGTTGGAGTTGAGAGCTGAATCTGAGTGTAGGGATGTCCTTTATTGAGATCGAAGGCGTATGGTTCTTAGCGAACCTTATCCTTCTCCGTTCAGCGAGCCTTGATGTGATTCTTGGCATGGATTGGTTGTCTCAGCACATGGGACAAATCGATTGCGCCAGGAAGCTCATCTCTTTATCTAGTCCTTCCGGCGAGCGGGTTTGCTTCTCGCCGAGGCTGCTAGATCCCCATCTCTTCGCACTTGAAGCGAAGCCCGCTCTAGAGATTAGCGAAGTCCCAACAGTTTGTGACTTCCTTGATGTCTTTCCCGCTGATCTTCCAGGGATGCCACCCGTTCGAGACCTCGAGTTTGTCACTGAGTTGGCTCCCTGCATCGCCCCTATCTCAAAGAGGCCTTATCGGATGCCACGAACGAGTTGGTGGAGTTGAAGAAGCGATTAAGCGAGCTGCAAGAGAAGGGTTTCATCCGCCCAAGCTCATCTCCGTGGGGTTGTCCAAAGAATCTTCGTAAAGAAGAAGGCGGTATTTACGATGTAAGCGTTGATTACCGCCCACTTAATGAAGTGATGAAGAACAAGTATCCGTTGCCCGCATTGGCGATCTCTTTGATCAATTAATGGAGCTCGAGTTTTCTCCAAGATTGATCTCGAGTGGGATATCATCGAGTTCAGATTCGACTGAGGATATTCCAAAGACGACATTCTCTACTCGCTATGGCTTGTATGAGTATCTTGTCATGTCATTCGCCTAACCAATGCTCTGCCTTGTTCATGAACCTCATGAATTCGGTATTCATGGAGTATTTGGATAAGTTTGTCGTGGTCTTCATCGATGATATCCTTATCTACTCCAAGAACGATGAAGAACATGCCGAGCATCTGCTTGTGTTAGGCAAGCTACGTGAGCACCAATTTGTCGCGAAGTTGACAAATGTGCATTCGGTTGAAGGAAGTGGCTTTCTTAGGCCATATTCTTTCAAAGCAGAGGCGAGCCGATTGATCCTAGCAAGGTCGGCGATGTTCTTTCATGGAGTCACTTCTTCGGTCACCGATGTGCGGAGTTTTCTTGGTTTAGCGGGATACTATCGCCGCTTTATCGAGAACTTCTCCAAGATCGCGAAGCCGATGACGGAGTTGCTCAAGAAGGACAAGAAGTTCGTGTGGTCCGCTGAGTGTGAGGGAAGTTTCCAAACACTCAAGAAGCGTTTGACCACCGCTCCCGTTCTCGTTCTTCCTGATATCCATCGAAGCTTCGATATCTTTTGCGATGCTTCTCGTCGAGGCCTCGGTTGTGTCCTTATGCAAGAAGGCAAGGTAGTGGCCTATGCATCAAGACAATTGAGACCTCATGAACTTAACTACCCTACCCATGATTTGGAGTTGGTGCTGTGATTCATGCACTTAAGATTTGGCGACATTACCTAATCAGTGTCGTTGTGAAGTGTATTCGGATCACAAAAGCCTCAAGTATTTGTTCACCTAACCCGACCTAAACCTCGGGCAAAGGAGATGGTTGGAGTTGATCAAGGATTATGATATGGGTATTCACTACCATCCGGCAAGGCTAATGTCGATTCTCGATGCGCTTAGTCGCAGCGCATTGTAATGCCTTAGTGCTCAAGGAGCATTAGCGCTCTCTTCTCGAAGCATTCCAGCGTCTCAACTTGGAGATAGTTGAGCATGGATCTCTCGCCGCCATGGTTGTGCAACCAACCTTGGTGGATCGGATCAAGTCCTTTCGGCAGGTTGGATGTTGGAGTAGGCCACATCAAGGCAAATGTCATGAACGGAACGACCAAGTGCTTTTCTGAGGATGAGCATGGTGTCGTGAGGTTCGGGCAACGCCTTGTGGTTCCAAAGGACATGGAGTTGCGGAATTTGATCCTCCGCGAAGCCCATGATTCGCCTTTATCCATTCATCCCGGGGCCACGAAGATGTATCAGGATCTCCGCCAGAGATTTTGGTGGACCCGAATGAAGAGGGAGATTGCGAAGTTTGTTGCCGAGTGCGACGTATGTCGTCGTGTCAAGGCCGAGCATCAGCGTCCAGCAGGATTGCTTCAGCCCTTGCCTGTGCCAGAATGGAAGTGGGATTCCGTCGGCATGGACTTTATCACCGGTCTGCCCCGAACACCAACGGGGAAAGACTCCATTTGGGTTGTCATTGATCGGTTGACTAAAGTAGCGCATTTCTTGCCTGTGCGGGCTAAGATTTCTATTGGTCAATTGGCCGACCTCTATGTCTCTCGCATCGTGTGCTTGCACGGTGTGCCCAAGACGATCGTCTCGGATCGTGGTTCTTTTCACCTCTCGCTTTTGGCATAGTTTGCAAGAGGCCATGGGAACCCGTCTTACCTTTAGCACGCCTATCATCCCCAAACTGATGGTCAGACCGAGAGGGTCAACCAAGTTTTGGAAGACATGCTTCGTGCTTGTGTCCTTTCATATGGGAAGCATTGGGAGAAATGCTTGCCATTCGCCGGATTTTCTTACAACAATGTTTTCGAGCCGGCCCCTCGGCATGGCACCTTTTGAGGCCTTATACGGGAGAAAGTGTAGGACCCCGTTGAACTGGTCAGAGACCGGTGAGAGACCTCTCTTTGGCCCGGACTCAATAAATGAGGCCGAGCGCCAAGTCCAGCTTATTCGTGAGCGTTTGCGCACAGCTCAATCCAGGCAAAAGAGCTATGCGGATCGCCGTCGACGTGAGTTACGTTTTGAGCCTAATGACTTTGTTTATCTCAAAGTCTCTCCTTTGAAGGGCCATCAACGTTTCGGCGTCAAGGGCAAGTTGGCTCCTCGATATGTCGGTCCCTACCGCATTATCGAGAAGAAGGGAGCTGTTGCCTATAAGTTGGAGTTGCCAGCTGCACTTGCGGGGGTACATGATGTGTTCCATGTGTCCCAGCTTAAGAAGTGCCTCCGTGTTCCAAGCGAGGAAGCTCCGTTGGAAACCCTCGATGTCGGGAAGATTTGACCTATCGCGAGCACCTGTTCGGCGTGCTCGATGAGTCTGAACGAAGGACAAGGAATAAGACCATCAAGTTCCTTAAAGTTCAAGTGGTGAACCATTCGAGGATGAGGCTACTTGGGAAAGAGAAGATGCGTCTGCGTGCGGACTATCCATCTTTCTTTCTCGAGTGAGCCAAATCTCGAGGCGAGATTTACGTTGGGGGAGATTTTGTAACATCCCAAGTGTATAATTAGGGTTATTCAAGTATAATTATATGTGTAGAAATTAAAACTTTTCTCACATCTTGAGAAACCCTAAAATCTCATGTGATTCGTGTCCAAGAGTTGTGTAATCCAAAAACACAAGCTCTTGTTGACCAAAAGTCAAATTCATTTCCCAATTATCTAAAATCTTGTGCCAATCATTTGGAAATATTTTCCCTTGGTCCAAAAACTGATGTGGGACCCCTCTGTAAATCATCATGAGTTATCACACTTGTGGATAAATTTTGGAGGCAAAACAATCATTAAACAACCTTCATGAATTTCCTGAGAAAATGCGTTGCATAATAACCTTTGGAAAATTTATGTAAGGTTAATCAGGTTGTCAGCAAGCTCCTGTAAAAATTTCATGAATTTTGGAGTTCAATTGCTATCTCAAATAATTATGTTAAGTCTCAGCTGTTAGAAACTAAAATTGAAAGTCTACACTGTTCCTTGGGCAAGCCTATTCGAAGCTGGTCCAGCCCAACCTTGTCTGCACCTCAGTAGACCTCATCTCCACTTGGATCAGGTCGTAGCCGTTGGATTCTCATCCAACAGCCACGACCTCCCCTGTGTGTTAAACCTCAAAGGACCTCCTCGTGCTGTAAGCCATCGCAGCGAGGTCATCCCACCTATGTGAGGTCTTGGCCCTTGGATTCAAGATCCGCGGCTCGACCTCCCTCCTTGTTAAACTAAGCAAGTCCACATCCCACCTACGTGAGGTCACAGCCATTGGATCAAAAATCTATGGTCACGACCTCCTCAAAAAAAAACATCACAACAAGGTCCTCCCGCCTTGTTGAGGTCATAGCCCTTGGATCCAAATCGGAGGGCTAAGACCTCCCTTCGCTTTGTGCGTATCAGACCTCCCCATCAGGTCAGTGCCCTTGGATTTTAATCCAAAGGCCAGGACCTCCCCCTTAGGTCTTTTCTATCGCGTGCGGTTAAGTCCTCACTGGAGGTCCGCACCGTTGGATGGAGATCCAACGCCTTGGACCTCCTGTCCCATTTCCCACGTGCGTTTTCGCGATTAGTGAAATCGGAGGGCCACGACCTCCCCATCCTTGATCGTGTGGCTGGGACCTCCACCCAGCCACTTTAAACGTAACGGTTCAAAACTCTCATCCGATGGCCAGGACCTCCCGAGGTCTTATCCACGCCATAAGACCTCCTGTTCTTCTCCTCCTCGGCGCGCACGCCGAGGTCGAGCGATGGAATTAATGCGTGTCTGACCTTGGGGTACCGCTTTAACAACTCTTGCTGACCCGCATTAAATGCAGGTCAGCTTTCCGCCTCAGTGGTCAGCCTTTAGCCTCTCAGGTCAAGCCCGAGCCTGCCCCTTTGTCAGCCCCATGTCTTGTCCACACCATGGACCCTGCCATGGGCTAAGCTCACCATGAGCTTAGCCGGTGGCCTAAAACCTCTGGTGCCCCAAGTATAAAACCCCATTGGGGCTCCTCTCTTAACTTCTTTGGCACACTTCCAAGCCTTAGCTTGCACCCGTGCCTTCTTGAGCTTACTCTTCCGCGAACCTCTCACCTTGGCCACCATTGCTGGAGCTTGAAGCTCCTCGGTGGACAAGGGTCACTGGGGTTTCCCACCTTTTCTCCTTGCTTCCGTTTGTGCCCTACCCTCTGGGACCAAGTCTTGACTTGAATTGTTGGACACTTGCAGAGGGGGACAAAGTGGAGCTTGGAGCTGGTGTCTTGGGCGTGAAGCATCATTGTCTTCTCAACGCCGGTCCTCCCTTCCTCGACCTCCCAAAGACTTTAGGACCTCCGGTACATCCCTGGTAATCCCTTAGTCTTGGCACCCTATGAATGTTTTCGCGAGCTTTAGTTTGGCATAAGCTTGTTTGTCGCATGAGCTCATTTTTGCTTTTCGGTTTTGCCCGTCTTGGTCACCTCTGTCCTCTCGGCTGCCCGGCGTTCAAGGCCGTCATTGCCGTTGAGAGGAGGTCCGTTGAGTGCGTGTGGTTATTGCGAACCGCGGTACCATTGGATCTCATGGCGAGGTCTACATCGCCGGCGAACCAAATATTTGAACACGGGTTTTTGTCGGACGCAACGCAGCAGCGTCGTTGTCGTTTTAGGACAAAAGATCCACCGAGTTAATCGCTTATCATTGCTCCCATCATTGAAATCATTTGGTGTGTCTTAAGTGTCTTAAATCCACCATTTACTGCGCGCCATTAAGTCCTCCCGCGAGCGGACCTCCTCGTGGTCCCGCGCGCATTTAATCTCTTGTCCATAGCGCGTGCGTGTGCGTGCGCTAATTCTAGCGCTGGATCTGGACATCCAGACCTCCTCCAAGGAGATCTGGAGCGTCCAAGACCTCCTTGGCGCAATCTTAGCCGTCCAGACCTCCCTGGAGGTCTGTGACGTTGAGGACCTCCTCTGGGACCTCCTCGAGGTCATCTCACCGTTGAGGACCTCCCCTTTTAATCTGGTCCGTTCCGGACCTCCCTTCCATGTTGTGGTCCGTTAGATCTTCCATCTACGGCCATGACCTCCCCTCACCTCGCGCATGTGCGTGGTTAGGAGGTCCAGGACCTCTGGACCTCCCATGTGCATGTGTGTTGTTCTCCTGGGAGGTCTGAGCCGTTAGATCTGAGATCTGTGGCTCACGACCTCCCATGTCTTTGTGAATGTTAGGAAGGTCAGTAAATTCTTAAGTATGAACTGAAATGAGGTAGACTTTAGAATTTCATATCTTTTTCATTTTAAATCCTTTTGAGGTCATTCAAATTGTGTTAGCTCTGTCTTAAACTTGACTTTAATCCAAAAATGGTTGTAAGTTGAGTTCAGCTCAGAGCACAGTTTGGCCATAGGTTTTAATACTCCTTTTGGATAATACACTCAAAATTTAGGTTTAACTTGTAAAACCCATAACTAATGTTCTGTAGGTTATTTTTGAATGAACCCAACTTTGTTAGCTTCCTATACTAATGAACTCACTGTAAAAATTAGATTTGAGCATATTGCTGTTATAGAAATAAGGACTTGTGCATTATAATTTTGTTCAAGTTCTTGTTTTTGAAAAATTATAGAAAGTGCAATATAGCTCCAAATGGGATGAACTCAATTGTGTTATTCATCTCATGAGGTGCTGGTTTCACAGTAAAAATCTCAGCCTCACCACTTTTCTAGAAAATGTTGCCTCGTAATTAAATTAGTGAATAGTGCAGTTTGGTATTTTCAGGGGCTGAGCAGGATTGTTTTGCTCATAACTTTTGCATTAAGAATCCAAATCCATTGGTTCTTGTTGCTAAATTCCCTACAAATCACCCTCTTACTGCTGTAGAAATTTCAGAGAATTTGGAGTTCGTGTGCTGTGCTGTCTTGTTGTTTTTCGTCGTTCTTATCGGTTCTTTATCGTTTTTCCGTTAGGTTTCGACATTTGTGGTGATCCATAAGCGACCCTCCGCAACAAAGTGACCAGCAGCAAGGCAAGCAGTTTGACCATTTCCATCATTGTCCCATTATTTTAAAGCTTAATACTTTGTTTTACTTCTATGTATGCATGCTACTTTGTGTTAATTGTCGCTAGTAATCCTATAGTTGCATAATCTGTAGGAGTTGTTTATCCTCTACTACCAATGAGCCTAGGTTATTCGCTGTGGTTTGAGCTCGTTGGATGAGTTCTTACCACTTAGTAGTTTCGACTTAAACTGCTTAGACATGCTTAGCTATCGGTAGTAATGGGCGATCATCGACTTAGTCGATGGTCTTGATCACACAAGTATAATTATTCCTCCTATATGTCCAGCACTTGTGCTTTGATTAATTTGTAAAATCAAAAACTGAAAATAAAATGTTGATTTGGACTTGGGCATATTGGATGGATGGTGTGGTTTTTGGAATGTGGTAGTATGCCTGAGTCGTTAAGGACCGAGTTACTTGCGCCACCGTTCTGAGCAATATTGCGTGCTAACCACACGAGGGGGATATGGGACCTCTCTTGACTAAGTACTTTGGGGGGTGTTAATTATGAGCTGGTTGGTGGGTTTGTTTTAATAAAATCTGTGTGTGGTGTTGGGAGGGAGCATTGGCGACCGGTTAGGCTGTCTCGATGTGTCTTGTCCCGTGGGTTCTTGCTCGTAATTAGCATCGTCCATTGGAAATGTCTCGTAGGACTTAGCCGTGCTTGCATACCAAAGGAAGTGTGCTAAATAGCTTGGCGAAAAGGCGGTCGGCGTGTGGGTACATTGGTACACCCTGCAGGATAAAACTATTGAATAGCCTCGCCCTAGGTTATGGACACGCCGGAAGCGCCAGTAAGAACTAGACTACAACTTTTAATTAAAACTTGACATGGTTGGTATGAATGGGTAATTCATACTATTGTTGTGGTGGCTATTGGGTTAGTCACTTCGGAGATTGTTCTTGTTGTTGTTATTATGTTATTATTGCGTTGTTATTTCAACAATTAAAAATGCTTTGTCAAATTGCCTTCAATCTATTATGTTATTGCAAATGAAACTTGCTTTATGCTAAAATGAGTCCAAAGCCTCATCCACTTAAATAAAGCTTGCATGTAGCTAACTTATAGTTACGTTATCTCAAGACGTCGAGTCTTGCGAGTACAATAAACAAGTTATTGTACTCATTTGCTTTGCTTAACAACCTTGTTGCAGAGGGCGGAGGTGAGCTCCAAGAGCCTTACTTACGTACACGTGTTGCGATTTCTTGACGACTAGCTTGGCGGTCGGTCAGATGCCTAGGGTTAAGGCACACCGATTGGCTTTGTGTTATAGCCATCTTTATGGCACTTTTGCTTCATTGTGTATTCTTGTAACTTATTGCTATTTGGCCTCGGGCCCCTCTTTTGTCATAGCTATTCCATATTAATATTAACTTCTAGTTGTTGCTTATGAACTATGTGTTGTATGGAATTGATACATTCTTTTGTTGTGAGGTATGTATACTGCATTCTGGGGAGTATACATCTCTCGAGACCGGATTTATTTGGTTGATAATACTAGGGTCAATTGGATGACTAAGTATTATGAGCCTAATAAACATCGGGGTCTCACACTCAGCGACGATGGCCTTGTCGACCAAGGTGCGGAAATCAGAAAGTCGACAATGGATAGCTTGTCCTTCACTCCTCGGACAAGCCACGCTGAACTTGGCCTCGCTTAGCCATATCAAGGGCCACATCTCGAGGAGCATAACGAGCCGATGGTTGAACTCGTATACATACTCCATGGTGAGCTCACGCCCTTGCTTGAGCGCAAGAAACTCCCCGCTTCTTGATCTCCATCAAGCCGCAGGATGTGAGCCCGACGGAAGGCAGCACGAAACTCCTCCCAAGAGACGATGTGGTCTACGGGCTGCATGGCGAGGTAGCTCTCCCACCATGACAAAGCTGCACCCTCCAGCTGGTGCGATGCGAACAGCGCCTTCTCATGCTCCTCGCGCAGCTGGCGATGGCTTACGCTCCACGAGGCAGACGGCCAATAAATCGCATCCAACGGGTCCTCGGGACCGAAAAGGTAGGGGCTGAGTACGAAGAAACTCCGTGAGTCCTCCACGCGGCCGATGGGCATTCCTTGCCCAGATCCTCAAGCTCCTGTAAGGGCGGTGGTGTTATGCGCGATGACGCCCAAGAGAACTCTCTGTCATCCGGCGGTTGCGCTTCGATCCGAAGAAGAACCTCGGCCATGGTCGGAGGAGGAGGAAGCTCCTCGTCCCGACCAGCTACTGCCTTGGCGCACGAAAAGGTCCAGCCATCTGTTACAATGAACTTTTGGTTAGCAACTAGACCCAAAAACAAAGCCTTAAAGAAAGCAAAAAGCGATCGACTAGGGGAATGGAATATCACCCTAAACGAAAGCCAAAACAGCGAGTAGAACAACTTTAGAAGCTTCTAAAAGACTCTAAAAACAGCCAAGAAACACCAAAAGCAAGGCTCAACTTCTCAACTCAACTAACCCGTATTGAATGAACGAGTAATTGATCGAGAAGATTAAAAATCAGATTGTAAGATGAGATCTAAAACTATTAGAGAGCAAGGTTAATGCAGCGAAATAAGTGTTATATACTTAGCTAACTAGTATCACATCTTACCCTTTTATTCCCACACTTTTTTAGTCGATTTAACCTCTCATTTTCTACCCTAATTCCTGACTTGTGCTTGCTGCCCTGAAATACTAGTTGGCTGTCCAGAAATTTCAGATTTGTATTCCGGCTCCAAACACTTCTATTCTTCACCCAAAAGACAGCCAAGATGTCAATTTAGAACTCTCATAAGTTCCCCAAAACCCAAATTAATCGATAACAACTATTGTGTAGAAGGGAAGAGAGGAAAACAACTTTTAAAACTCAAATTAGAGTGAGATGAGAAGAGAAAGCTAAGATAGATGAGGAGTAAAATCTGAGAACTTTCTTAAGCTTTCAAAACTCTTTCATACTTTGAAAATAAGTTTTTCCAAAATATCCTAAAGGCGACCAAGCTTGCGTTACTACGGTCTGGATGGCTCTGATACCAACTTTTTGAGCACCGAATTTATTAGGCTCATAATACTTAGTCATCCAATTGACCCTAGTATTATCAACCAAATAAACCGGTCTCGAGAGATGTATACTCCCTGAATGCAGTATACATACCTCACAACAAAAGAATGTATCAATTCCATACAACGATAGTACAAAAGCAACAAACCAGAAGTTAATATTAATATGGAATAGCTATTACAAAAGAGGGGCCCTTAGGCCAAATAGCAACAAGACTACAAGAATATACAGCGGAAGCAAAAGTGCCATAAAGATGGCTATAACACAAAGCCAATCAGTGTGCCTTAACCCCTAGGCATCTGACCGGACCGCCAAGCTAGTCGTCGAAGAAACTGCAACACGTAGCACAGAAGTAAGGCTCTTGGAGCTCACCTCCTTCCTCTGCAACAAGGTTGTTAAGCAAAGAAAATGAGTACAATAACTTGTTTATTGTACTCGCAAAACTGACGACGTAAGATAACAGAACTATAATTTAGCTACATGCAAGCTTTATTTAAGTGGATGAGGCCTTGGACTCATTTTAGCACAAAGCAAGTTTCATTTGCAATAACATAGTAGATTGAAGGCAATTTGACAAAGCATTTTTAATTGTTGAAATAACAACGAGATAACAACATAATAACAACAACAAGAACATCCTGGAAGTGACTAACCCAAGTCACCACAACAATAGCATGAACGTCCATTCATGCCAACCCATCAAGTTTTAATTAAATGGTTGAGTCTAGTTCTTGAACGACCTTACCAAGCATGTCCATAACCTAGGACGAGGCTATTCGAATAGTTTTATCCTTGCAGGGGTGTACCAATGTACCCACACGCCAGACCGCCTTTCCTTTAGGCACACTACCTTTGGTATGCTTGCAGCGGCTAAGTCCTACGAGACATTTCCAATGGACAATGCTAATTTCGAAGTCGCACAACCCACGGGAGAAGGAGACATCACACAACCTACCCGGAAGCTAATGCTCCCCTCCCACATCACACACACATTTTATTTTTAAAAACACACCAACCGAGCGACCCCAATTAACACCGCCCAAAGTACTTAGTCAAGAGGGGTTCCATATGCCCCTCGTGTGGTTAGCACGCAAAATCGCTTGGCTTAGTGACCCAAGTAACTCGGTCCTTAGGGACCCGGGCATACTACCACATCCCAAAAACCGCACCATCCATCCAATATGCCCAAGTCTAAATCAATCATTTATTTTCAGTTTTTGATTTTACAAATTAATCAAAGCACAAGTGCTGGACATATAGGAGTAATAAATAGACTTGTGTGATCAAGACCATCGACTAAGTCGATGATCGCCCATTACTACCGATAGCTAAGCATGTCTAAGCAGTTTAAGTCGAAACTACTAAGTGATAAGAGCTCATCCAACGAGCTCAAACCACAGTGAATAACCTAGGCTCATTGGTAGTATAGGATAACAATTCCTACAGATTATGCAACTATAGGATTACTAGCGACATTTAACACAAAGTAGCAATGCATACATAGAAGTAAAACAAAGTATTAAGTTTTAAAATAATGGGACATGATGGGAAATGATCAAACTGCTTGCCTTGTTGCTGGTCAATTTGTTGCGGAGGGTCACTCTCGGGATCACCACAAATGTCGAAACCTAACGGAAAAGCGATAAAGAACCGATAAGAACGACGAAAAACAACAAAGACAGCACAACAAACGAACTCCAAATTCTCTGAATTTTCTACAGCAGCAAGAGGGTGATTTTTAGGGAATTTAGCAACAAGAACCAATGGATTTGGATTCTCAATGCAAAAGTTATGAGCAAAACAATTCTGCTCAGCCCTAAAAATACCAAACTACACTATTTATTAATTTAATTAAGAGGCAACATTTTCTAGAAAGGTGGTGACACTGAAATTTTTACTGTGAAACCAGCACCTCATGAGATGAATAACACAATTGAGTTCATCTCATTTGGAGCTATTATGCACTTTCTATAATTTTTCAAAAACAAGAACTTGAACAAAATTATAATGCACAAGTCCTCATTTTTATAATAGCAACATGTTCAAAACTAATTTTGACAGTGAGATCATTATTAGAGGAAGCTAACAAAATTGGGTTCACTCAAAAATAACCTACAGAGCATTAGTTATGTATTTTACAAGTTAAACATTATTTTGAGTGTATATTTAAGGTTGGTTTTAAAATCTAATGGCAAAACTGTGCTCTGGAGCTGAACTTAACTTACAATCATTTTTGGATTAAAGTCAAGTTCAAGACAGAGCTAACACAATTTGAATGACCTCATTTGGATTAAAAATGAAAAAGATATGGAATTCTAAAGTTTATACCTTATTCATTTATTATTAAGACTTTCTTTGGAATTCCTAAGAAAATTCACAAAGACATGGGAGGTCGTGAGCCCCAGATCACAGATCTAACGGCTCAGATCAACGCTGGAGGTCCAAAGCGAGATCTAACGTCACGAGACCTCCAGGAGGTCTCGACGGCCACGATCACGCTGGGGAGGTCTTGGGCGCCCGGATCTCCTGAGGAGGTCTCGACGCCCCGGACCCAGCGCAGCGCTTGGACAAGAGCATAAATCTTGGCGGGACCACGAGGAGGTCCGCGCGCAAGAGGTCTTAAATGCACGCATTAAAGGGTGGATTAAAGGCAGTTAAGACGCCAATGATTGCGAGATTGAGCAATGATTAGCGCAATCAAAGCTGAGGATCTCTGTCCTAAAACGACAACGACGCTGCCGTTGCGTCCGACAAAAAATCCCGAGCTCAAAGATTTGGTTCTCGCCGGCGATGTAGACCTCGCCGGTGACAACCAAAGACATCCCCGTGTGCGCAATAGTGTTGCGCACACCATGGACTCATTCTCGACGGGCGGCCGAGAGGACAGAGATGACCAAGACGGCCAAAATACGAAAATGCAAAAAGGGAGCTCCGCGCGACATTCAAGCGTGTGCCCAAACATAAGCTCCGCAACATGCATTCAAGCGGGTGCCAGCAACTAAAGGACTAACAGGAGGAGTACCTGGAGGTCCTAAGGTGCTGGGGAGGTCGTGGAGGTGATGACCGGAGTTGGGGAAGACAATGAAGCTTCACAGCCCAAGGCACCAGCTCCAAGCTCAACTTTGTCCACCTCTGAAAAATGCCCAAACAAATTAAGTTAGGGTTAACTTCCAAGAGGTTTTTGGGAGCAAAAGTGAGCGAGGGTTTGAAAAGGGAGCCACTGGAACTCCTGAGCCACTGAGAAGCTCCAAGGGCCTTGACAATGGCAGCCACCAGTGAGGAGGTTAGTGGAGGTGATGCTCAGCCAAGCACAGGTATGGCAAGCTCTAAGTGTGTAAAAGAAGCCAAAGGGGAGCTCGAGGGGGTTTTAAACCAATGGCACAGAGGTCCTGCACCATGGGTTAAGCTCATGGTGAGCTTAGCCCATGGGGAGGTCCATGGGAGGTCCTGAGCTTGGACACGATGGATTGGACAGGGTAGGTTAGGACAGGGCGTGGCCTAGGCGCAGAAAGGGCTGACATGCATTTAATGCTTGCAGGGCAGAGCCGTTGGAAATGACAGGGCTCTGACTTTGCCCACTGCCACGGCCTGCACGCGTGCCCAAGGTAGAAGAAGAACAGGAGAGGTCTTTATGACCGTTGGATAGGACTTCGGGGAGGTCCTAACCATCGGATGGCATTTTTGAACCGTTATGTTTTAAGTGGCTGGGAGGAGGTCCCAGCCACACGATCAGGGACGGGGAGGTCATGGCCTCACGATTTCATTAACGTGAAAACGCACGTGAGGAAAAGGGACAGGAGGTCCAAAGCGTTGGATCTCCATCCAACGGTGCGGACCTCCAGTGAGGACTTAACCGCACGCGAACATAAGAGCACGAGGGGGAGGTCATGGCCTTTGGATTTAAATCCAAGGGCACTGACCTGATGGGGAGGTCTGATATGCACAAAGCGAAGGGGAGGTATGAGGCCTTGCGCGTAGCGCAAAGGAGGTCTTAGCCCCCCGATTTGGATCTAAGGGCTCAAGAGATGGTCCGAACTGCCCATTGATTATCGACCGCGAGATGTAAATCCAACGGCCAATAAAGGGTGGTCCGAACGGCCCCTTTGATCTCCTGCGTTGAGCAGAGATCCAAAGGTGGAAAAAGACAGGGGAGGTCATGACCGTGGATTTTCGATCCAAGGGTTATGACCTCATCAAGGCGGGAGGACCTGGCTGAGAATGTTTGAGGAGGAGGTCGTGGCCTTTCGATGTAAATCCAACGGCTACGACCTCAAGTGAGTGCAAAAGGGAGGTCTGATAGTTAGGTTAAGAGGAGGAGGTCGCGACCATGGAGTTTTGATCCAATGGCTGTGACCTCACGTAGGTGGGATGCCTAAGTGGTTTAACAGTGAGGGGAGGTCAGGGCCGTGGATCTTGAATCCAAGGGCCAAGACCTCAACAAGGTGGGGAGGTCTTTGCAGTGTTGATGCCAAGGAGGTCGTGGTCAGGATGTGAATCCAATGGTGCGACTGATCAAGGTGGAGAGGGAGGTCTGCTGAGGTGCAGACATGGTTGGGCTCGACCAGCTTTGAATAAGGCTAGCCCAAGGAACAGTGCCATGTTCTAAATTAAACTTCTAACAACTGAGGCTTTGCAAAATTATTTGGGATAGCAATTCAACTCCAAAATTTATGAAATTTTTACAGGAGCTTGTTGACAATGAGATTAACCTTACATAAAATTTCCAGAGGTTATTATACAATGCATTTTCTCAAGAAATTCATTAAGGTTGTTTAAAGGATTGTTTTACCTCCAAAATTTATCAAACTAGTTTTTACAACTTGTGACATTTTTCAGAGGGGTCCCACATCAACTTTAGGACTAAGGGAAATATTTCCAAATGATTGGCACAAGATTTAAGATAATTGGAAAATGAATTTGACTTTTGGTCAACAAGAGATTTGTGTTTTTGGATTACACAACTCTTGGACAAGAATTACATGAGAGATTAGGGGTTTTCAAGATGTGAGAAAAAGTTTTAATTTCTACACATATAATTATACTTGAACAACCCTAATTATACATTTGGAATGTTACATTCTCCCATGTGGCTTCACTTTCTAGATGGTGACTCCACTGTACTTTGTAGGTTTGAATGATCTTGCTTCTAGTGACACGCTCTGCGGTATCCAGAATCTTGATTGGTCGCTCCACATAAGTGAGGTCTTCTTGAAGATCAATGCTTTCCAAAAAGGTATGGTCTTTGGGGACTCAAGGCATTTCCTTAATTATACACATGAAAGACGTTATGCATCACGACAAAGTCAGCCGGCGGCTCCAATTGATAAGCTACTTCACCCTACCTTGCCAAGATCTTGTATGGCCCAACAAATCTTGATGCCAGCTTCCCTTTAGTTCGAAATCTCCTAACTCCTCTAAGTGGGGTTACCCTGAGGTACACAAAATCTCCAACTTTAAAAGACAAGTCCCGACGACGAGTATTAGCATAACTCTTTTGCCGGGACAGAGCTACTCTTAAATGTTCTCTTATGAGCTTTACCTTCTCTTCAGCCTCTTTGATGACATCGGGTCCAAAGAATTGGCGCTCACCCACTTGATCCCAAAGGAGAGGTGTTCTACATTGTCTTCCATACAAAGCTTCAAATGGGGACATCTTTAAGCTAGCTTGGTAGCTGTTATTATAAAAGAATTCAGCATAGGGGAGATTTTTGTCCGAACATTTCCCATAGTCTAAGGCACAAGCTCTAAGCATATCTTCAAGAATTTGATTCACACGCTCTATCTGTCCATCGGTTTGGGGATGATATGCTGTGCTGAAACCATGCCTTGTACCTAAGGCTTTATGGAGACTTTCCCAAAATCTTGAGGTAAATTGAGAACCTCTATCAGATACTATACTCTTGGGCACACCATGTAGACACACAATTCGGGCTAGGTATAATTTAGCCAACTTGCTGCTTCGGTAGGTAGTCTTGACAGGGATAAAATGTGCTACTTTGGTCAAGCGATCAACAATAACCCAAATGGAGTCATAGCCCGATTGAGTCCTGGGCAAACCAGTGATAAAATCCATGCCCACTTGCTCCCATTTCCACTCGGGACTAGGCAAAGGCTGCAGCAAACCAGCGGGTCTTTGATGCTCAGCTTTAACCTGTTGGCACACGTCGCACCTTGCCACATACTCAGCTATTTCTCGCTTCATGTTGACCCACCAATACTTCTCTTTGAGGTCTTGGTACATCTTAGTACTTCCTGGATGGATGGAATAATGAGATTCATGGGCTTCTTTAAGTAGGAGCTGTTTTATTTCTTGACAGTCCGGCACACAGAGTCTATTGCCGAACCATAATATTCCCTGTTCATCTTCTGAAAATCCTGGAGCTTTCCCTCTTCTTAAGTTGTCTTTGATCTCTTGGAGGTCTCTATCTTCAGCTTGACTTTCCCGAATTAGTCTCTAGATAGTGGACTCAACTTCCAGAGCATGCACACAACCTTGGTTGACAATTTCCAGATTTAGGTGTCTCAATTCTTCACACAAATGGCCGACTTTCTGGACCATTAAGGTCTTGCAATAACTCTTTCGATTCAAAGCATCACCACCACATTTGCCTTGCTGTGGTGGTAGTGTATTCCAAGATCATAATCTTTGATGAGCTCCAACCATCTTCTCTGTCTAAGGTTGAGGTCTGCCTGAGTAAAGATGTATTTTAAGCTCTTATGGTCTGTAAAGACCTAGCAGCAATTACCAATGAGGTAATGGCGCCAAATTTTTAGGGCATGCACTACGGCAGTTAATTCTAAATCATGAGTGGGGTAGTTAGCTTCATGGGGCTTTAATTGCCGAGAAGCATAAGCTACCACTTGACCTTCTTGCATTAAAACACAACCTAGTCCCTGCCTAGAGGCATCACAAAAGACTTCAAAATCTTTCTAGATATCGGGCAAAATCAGTACCGGAGCAGAGGTCAATGTCTTCTTCAATTCTTGAAAACTTTGTTCACAAGCGGAAGTCCATACATACTTACTTTCTTTCTTGAGCAGCTGAGTAAGAGGCCTTGCTATCTTTGAAAAGCCTTCAATAAATCGACGATAATATCCTGCCATGCCAAGAAAACTTCTAATTTGGGAGACTGATTTGGGTGGCTTCCAATTTAGAACATCTTGAACCTTGCTAGGGTTGACTGCTACACCTGCTGCTAACATAACATGACCCAAGAAAGTGACTTCCTTCAGCCAAAAGTCACATTTCTCAAAATTAGCATAGAGTTGGTGGTCTCTGAGCTTGTCTAAGACCAACCGAAGGTGATCTTCATGCTCTTCCTCACTCTTAGAGTATACAAGAATGTCATCAATGAAGACAATGACAAACTTGTCCAAATACTCCATGAATACTTTGTTCATCAAGTTCATAAAGTAGGCAGTAGCATTGGTCAATCCAAAAGACATGACTGTGAACTCATAAAGTCCATAACGAGTTGAAAAAGCTGTCTTTCGGATGTCCTCTTGTCAAATCTTCAATTGGTGATAACCTAACCTTAGGTCAATCTTGGAGAAAACTGCTGCTCCTTTTAGTTGATCAAACAAGTCGTCGATCCTAGGCAAAGGGTACTTGTTCTTGATAGTGACATCATTGAGAGCTCTATAATCTACACACATACGTTGAGTACCATCTTTCTTTGCCACAAAGATCACAGGAGCTCCCCAAGGAGAAGAACTCGGTCTTACAAATCCTTTGCTTTGCATTTCTTCAATTTGTTGCTTCAAGTCCACAAGATCATTGACTAGTAATCTATAAGGTCTCTTGGAAATGGGTGCTGTTCCTGGGATTAAATTAATGACAAATTCCAAATCTCTGTCCGGAGGCATTCCAGGTAACTCACTTGGAAACACATCTGGGTAGTCCCTTACCATGGGGAGGTCTTCAAATTTCACTTCTCTTAAACAGGCCAAACTAGGAACTCTTCTAAAAGAGGTCTCAAGGCTGAATTCTACTTGTACCCCTTGCTCATTGGTTAGTACAATAGACTTGTTGGCACAATCAATTTGACCTTGGTTCTTGGATAACCAGTCCATTCCAAGAATCACATCTAACCCTTGGGAGTGCAAGACTATAAGATCCGCAGAGAAGGGGACTCCCAAGACTTCCAAGGAAAGGTTTGGGCACAAGGAACTAGTCCTCATTTTAGAGCCCAGAGAGTGGATTAGCATAGGATGTACTAGAGGAGATATAGCTAACCCATTATTACCCACAAATTTAGAAGAGACAAATGAATGAGAAGCTCCGGAATCAAAAAGAACGGAGGCTGGTACGGAATTAACAAGAAACATACCAAGGACCATGTCCAAAGCATTTTGAGCTTCCTCAACTGTGACATGATTCACATGTCCCTTGATAAATTAGGCCGAAGGCTTCATGTTGGAGTTGCTGCCATGTGCTGAATTTCCTTGACTGGCTCGTTTTGGAGGAGTGGTTGTTGCTTGTTGCTTCTTTGGGCATTTATTGGCATAATGCCCAACTTCATTACAATAAAAACAAGTTACTCCCGCTGCAGAATTTGTGATTGGCTTCTTCTGAAATTGACCTCCTGGAGAGGTCTTATAAGGGCTGGAGGTACCAGGCCGCTTGGCTTGCATTGGAGGCTTGGAAGGGGAGGAGGTCACAGGTCTCCTTTGCTGAAATTGGGAGGTCCTAGGCCTAGGAGAACCCTCTATACTAAATTATCGAGCTGCCTTCCTTTTCTTGCGGTTTTCTATCTCAATATGCTTGCCTTCTTGCCGTATTGTCATACTGACAAGCTGCTGAAAATCTGGGAAGTTATGAGCAAGGAGCTAAACTGAAAGATCATCATTGAGGCCTTCCAAGAAGCGTTCTTGCTTGGACTCATCAGTAGCTACGTCTTCAGGTGGATACCTTGCCAGTTGGTTGAATTTATGGAGATACTCGCTGACTGTGCAGTTCCCTTGGCACAAGGATCTAAATTCTTCTTCTTTAGCAACATCATTCCATGGGGAATGTGCCTCACTAAAAGCTTGAGTAAATTCTTCCCAAGTAATAGCTTGGGCATCGATGTGGGATTGGGTAAAGTTATCCCACCACTGAAGCTAGTCCATGGAGTTGATGAGAAGCAAACAAAACTCTCTCTCGGCCTCAACATTGATCATCTCAAGCTTTGGCCACAACTCGAGCCAATCGTCCGCTTCCAAAGGCTCGATGGTGCTAGAAAATGTGGGTGGCCTCATCCTCATAAACTCGTAAAGGTTTGCTCGGGAGGAGGTGGAACATACACTGCTGGTTGAGTCAGCTGCATTGCTTGGAGGTTTTGAGTATTGTTGATGGACCGAGCTAGCAAATTGATCAATTGTGCCTGATTTGCCATCATTTGATTCCAATTCGGCCCTTCAGCTGGAGGAGGTGGTGGCTGCGGCAAGGGAGTTTCTGGATCATCTCTAGAAGCTCGGCCTTGGCCACTTGTGCTGCCACTGCCCCTGGTTGTCACCATCTTGCTCAAAGGCCTAAGAATTAGGAAAGAGGTGGAAAAGCTAAGGGGAAGGTTGAAACAACCAAACCAACATTAACCAAAAACAAAAACTTCAGCAACCAAAAACACATACACTTACTACTCGAGGCTTGCTGCCCTCAAGGCTGCGAGCCAGGAAGTCATGGTCATGAGGGGTGGCCTTTTGCAAAGAAAACCCCATAGGTAACCTTTGCAAAGGACTACCTCCCTAGGCCATGAGCAGGGGGGGTCCTTAATGCTACAACAATGATCCAAATCGGCCCTATTGATATTTCAAGGAAAGAAAATCCATTTAACTTTATAAAATGTTGAGGCAAGCAAAAAGAGAAGGAGGAAATCAGATAAGAAAAGGAACAGAGAAAGAGACAAGAACAGAAAGATGACTCGGGTAAGAGGAGAACAATTTATTTCTCTAGTGTAATAAAACACATTTTGAGCTTTTTGCTAACGACCATTCTATTAGGTTGCGCCCCACACCAAGATGCTCTGATACCACTTGTGGCAACCCGACCCAGGGGCAACCCGAGAGGTCCTTCAGGACCTCCTGGAAAGACCGCAAAGGGCTCCCAAGACGTCCCGCAAGGTCTCCCGATAGGACCGCCCAGACCACGAACCACCCGAGAGCCACCGGTGAGGTACTCCTGGATCTCCAGAAGTCCATCAGGACCTCCCAGGAGGTCCGGTAGTACCGTTCAAGTTTTCGGTAGGACCGGGGTCCGGTAGTTCCGTTCAAGGGCCCAGTAGGACCGCTCGAAGGAAAAAAGGGGTCCTGACCCGAGGCAAGTCTGGAGCTTAAGTCCTCCGCAAACACCACACTCTCATCCGGTACTACTGCACGAAGGCCCGGTAGTACCGCCTGGCACATCCTGAGGAACCTTTGTAGGACCAACACCAGGAGGTTGTGGGGTTTGTAGAGACCTTAAGTCCATTGTGATCCGAACCAGTCCCAAGGATCAATGGCTAGTTCTCACAGCAAATACAAGTGATAACATACATCCACCGAAGACTTTATTAACAGCAAAGGAGTTGATTACAAAGGTTGCTTACAGGCTTAAGCAACAAAGCAAAATACACAGTGAAAACGGAAGGTAAAGTCCATCCAATACACCATAGGCAATTGGCTGGAGGGCGCGGCCTAATTGATTTGATCTTCTTCATCGTCAAAGAAGTCTTCTCCTGCTTAATTCATCAATCAAGCAAGAATGAGCACAACAACCGTGCTCGCAAGTCACACCCGTCAAATAACAATATGACATGCATACATGGATATCAAAGGGAGAGCTTATAGGGTTAATTTGCATAAAGCCAAGTTTATTTCCAATTACAAGTAATAAGTTCCAAAGCATTTAATAATTAAAATTCATTTGCAAAGATTCATTTTACAGTTGGATAACATTCAGCATCAATGTGTGAAGGATACCCTCCAGTCACAAGGCTCCCCGCCAATAAACCATTTGGATAGAAGTCCAAAACCAATTTCATAAGTCTTTTAAAAACCAAAACCAAAAGCTAACTTTGAGTGGCTTTGCTAGCATGTCCATGACCGTGGACATGGCTATTCGAATAGATTTACGCTCTGCAGAGGTGTACAGCTTTACCCACATGACATGAATTCTCTAGTTTGCTTGGCATCCATCGACGCCACCTCACACTTCCTTTGGTGAGAGGTCTAGAGCACATGACAAGACCTTTACAATGCATTACTCCAACACAGTCCACCCTCGCAAAGGTTTCACCCCCTTTGGACTACCCATCCGTAGGGTTCAGGCCCCATCTTGCGCTAGGTGGGACTACAAAGGTCGTAACATGACTACCCACCGCATCAATAGAATCAACCGCGATGGAGCTCTACAAATTAGTCAGTCCGGTCCCGCCCATACAGGACATGTGGTTGCACAATGGTGGCTAGCAAGAAGCAGCTCGCAGATCGGTCCTCAAGTGGCTTGGGCGGCCAACACAAAACCCCTAGGCCTCAACCCTACCCGAGTTGAGCCCGTGCATAGACATGCACCAGCCAAACAAACCAATCCGCCCAAGACCAAATCCATTTTTCCATTTCTGTTTTTCCAAAACCATTTATCAAAACCTCCATGACAACCCAATGTCATGGCTTTAAAAACATTGGATATTTTGGTTTGAGAGTAAAAATAGATCCCAAATCAAGATGGTGGTCTAAGCTAGTCTAAGCATAGATTTTTCAAGTGCCACTGGTTCTTATTATTGTATAAACCAGGTTTTATCTATGGTGACAATGAAGTTGGTTCAACATAGACAGTGGCCATACAATGGAATTAGGCATAGCTATGGACAGAAAGATAGGCATTGAAATAACTTAGTAAAAGTAAGCATGCATACATCTTTGAAACAGAACATAAGTATCTTGAAATAATAGGTGCAATATGGTCAAGGATGTAACTTGCCTTGCTCAGAGGCCTAGGTGCCTTCTTCTTCTTCCAAGAACTCGGGTCCTCAGCGCCTTCGCACTCTATACGTGAAAACCAAAGCAACTCAAATAGCGCTCAATTAAGATCCAAAGAAACTCCAATGAACTCCAAAATAAAACCAACAGAGGTGCTGGGTGATCAAGAGGAAGTCCAAGAAGCTTGCTGGAGGAGGTCTAAGAACTGCTCGGTTGAGCCAGAGAGGGGAAGTGAGGAAGAAAGTGAGAGAGGAAGGGCTGCCCAAGCTTATAAAGTTGGAACCAACAAGATTTCCAAGGGCATACGTGTTCAAGAGTTGGTGAAAAAGGACAATGGTAGCAGGCTAAAGATGTGACAAAAGAATAGCATAGGTGACATTTAATGCGACACAATGGGCATTAAATGCTTGGAGACTTCCGGGTGCAAAAGACTTGGTCAGAGCATAAAGGAATACGGTCGACTGACAAGTGGGCTCAGTCAAGGACTGAAGGGGAGGTCCTATCCTTCAGAGAGGGTCTTGACCCGCAAAGGACGTCTTTGCGGTACAACCGGAGGGAAATTTGCGGAACAACCGGAGGTCTGAGAGATGAAGAGGTCCAGAACTAAGGAGGTCCAAGGACAAAAGATATAAAGCCAAAGAGGCCCATGGAACGGGAGGCATGCAAAAGATGGCCAGAGTAATGATAGTACTAGTAAGCTCACAGCGGTATGACTGGAGGTCAAAAGATAAGGAGGTCCGAAGACAATAGAGGTTCAAAGGATTGAAGTGAATCACTGGTGGCAGTTGTACCAGAGCTTACAAAGCGGTACGACCGGTGGAGGTCCTGATGGCTAAGATCCCAATAGGAGGTCTTAACGGTCAAGATCTGACCAAGGAGGTCTGGACGGCTGTGATCTCCAAGGGGGAGGGCCTTAGCAGTCAAGCTCGCACAAGGAGGAGGTCTGACAATCAAAATCAAATGCAAGGGGAGGTCATGAGGCAAGGACACATGGGAAGAACTGGAACCATCAGATCTCGATCGAACGGAGCAAGGCGACTGGGACATTCGGACCATCGAAACGTACCAACGGATTGGGGCCGTCCGATGTGGATCGAATGGCCCTAAGGGAGTGGGATGTTCGGACCATCTGAACGTTCCCTCAAGATCGGGCCGTTCAACACAAATCGAACGGTCCTTAAGCTAGAAAGGTTAAACCCAGGCGGTACAACCGCAAGGGCAAACGGTTGTCCGATCGCTAGGGGGATCTGGACCCTTAGATCTAACAAAGGAGGGATCCAAACTGCTAGATCTAACAAAGGTGAGGTCCGGACCAAGCAGGAGGCTTGGACGGATGCAAGGGTGGTCCAAATGAACATGGGGAAGATCCTAAAGGACATGAGGAGGTCCTGAAGGACACGGGGAGGTCCAATTGAGTTTTAAGGAGGTTCAAGGAGCACGGGGTGGTCTAATCACGGGTTTCAAGAAGTCTTGAGAAACGGTAATACAGCGATTTTGAGGCGGTACTACCTCTCTCTCTAGTAGTTCCGGCTGCTACAAAGCGGTATGGAATTTCCAGAACACATTTTATGGAATCTTGATTTTCCCTGGAGCGGTATGGCCGCGAGTTGTGCAGCGGTAGTACCATGTGGCGATAATACCGGATTGCTGCGGTATGAATTTTCCAAAAGGAAAACATTTCAGAGATCAAAGCGAGGAGAAGTCCAAGGGAACCTAGAGAGGTTCCAACAAAACAGAGAATGTGTTCTAAAGAACATGAGGGAGGTTTAGACTTCGGGAGGTCTAAGTCAAGGAAGAATCAAAGAGGAGGTTTGGAACAGGAAGGTCCAAGCACTTGGGGAGGTCTAGACCTAAGGAGGTGCGGACCAAAGAATTACAAAACAAGCACGATAAGGAGATCACCAAAGCTTCCAACAAATTCAACAAACCAACAAGGAGTTTTAATTGAAGTTTGAGTTAGCCAATTGAAATCCATTCTCAAATTTCAAGTTAAGCTTTGAATTCTCATCAAAATCAAATGGTTCTTTTATTTTGAAATTTTTAAAAGTTCGAAAATCAAGGTGTTACATTTGGTCCAACATGATTAAATCCCACAAAGAGATGTGGTCGAGAAAGGGTTTTGGGTGGAAAAAGCAGAGGTCGAAAAGATTCTTTAGAAAGAAACTGAAGAGAATTGGGGGAAGATCTAGAAGTGTAAAAGTTCTAAAGTCCAGCAATGGGGATTTTATAATTTCAGATCTTTAACTACAAGCGGGAGTTACCTAAAGTCCAACGGACAAAACCTTTTTGTCCAACGAAAAAAAACTCTTTAGTTCCCAAGGCAGGTTCTCAACTTTAAAGTGAATACATACCACTTTGTATGTCACGACATTTAATGATGGTCTGCCCGATACGACTTCGTCGAAAGAAAGTGTTCACACGACCTATTCATTTAAAGTTCGGGGGCTAGTTGACGAGGATTAAATTCTCTATGTATTACTCTAATACATAATAAAAGACCATACGTCTTCATGGTCGTAACCCCTAAGGCTAACGACCTCACTGGTCGTAAGGATTCCAGAGGTTACTTAATGGGTACCCTGGTCGGACAAGGTCTTGTACCTAGTCTCCCACCGTAGTCGCCAAAAAGCTATGAATAGTATATCCGAACTCTGTATATTCCTTACCATGTGATGAATGGAACACGTGCTATATATTCCATACCACGTGACGTTACATAATCCTAAGACACTGACAACAACCACCATACGGTTGAGTGTCTCACAGACAATCAACAACAGAGCAGTTGATACTTTATTAATTGTCACCTCGCTTTGACCAGTCGCAACGCTTCATAAGGGACGTCTTCTTCAGGAGTAACTGCCACCTCTTCGAAAGTTATTTAAGGATGGAGCGAAGACGAAATCAGCATCAGATAAAACTATATGGGAAAAAGCCGCATCGGATTAAACCATATCGGATTGTCTGGGATCAGATTAGAGCAGCACAATCAGCCTTAGATTCATGCTTTAAGTCTGATTAAGTAGTATATCAAGCATCATACTCAGTGTAATTAGGATTAGTCTCTCGCCGGGTCGTAGACACCCCTATAGATCCAGTTCATATCAATAAAGAGCAGTCCCAATATCTCTCAGGAGATCGTGTTATTTTCCTTTATTTTATATCGTAAGATCAGCGACTCGATCGTCGACACCTCCCATCATAAAACAAATGCAACCACAAGTCTGCAAAGTGCAACATGGCCTAGTAAAGTTATCGAACCCTGAAAGTCATCTCGCTGGAGAGGAATGGGGTAGTACAGGTGACGGATGCATTCCGATTTGAAAAGGGACACCATGGTAAGGTGAAGATGCCAACTGTGCTAGTCGTTGTGGCCTGGGCCAGCTGCGCTAGTCATTGTGGTGAACATCCCACACAACGTATGGGCGTAACCCCATACGGGTGAGATGATGGAAGGGGAAAGATGATTTGAAAGGTTACTGCGATGGTCTCTCGACCACATGACAAAGGAATCGTGTGGGGCTACGAGTTGATTATCTCTTGTGAGTACAGTGTACAAACCTCTGTAGTGTGTAAAACTGTTTAAATAGTCATGCCTACGGTCAAAGGTGGACATAGGAACTTTACTAGAGTTAGTTCTATTTCAAAAACCTTTGTGGATGGAATGAAAATTGGTCAGGTGGATGTGACCTTGACCTGGTGTTGATCCAGGGTGTTCGTACCCAGTATTGTTTAGTGGTGGAGGTAACCAAAAGCAAAAGTAAGCATTGGTGGAGGTAGCCTCTGCTGTTATTTATTATTGCACAATTATTTCTCTTTATAAAATGCAATTTGGTTCAAATGCTAAGTGATAGATATTTCTAGGTATGATATCTAAAAACATTGCTTTAGCAAACAAAAGAACCCAAGCCTCCCTTGTTAAGTCATGCATGTATACTATTGCATCTTGTGTGTTGGCTCGTGAGCACGAAAGTTCTACTCATTCTCGCTCTTCCCCAACCCTTCAAATCTGGCGGATCTTGAAGACTATGACTACAACGAGGACCCCAAACTCGGTGGGCAAGGCAGTGTTGAAGAGTAGTTTTGTTTCTAGTAGTTCTGGTCTTGCCTCGCCTAGTGGTTTCATTTGTTTATGCATAACCGGTATTGTCCAATTCCCTGGCTAATACCAATCGTACACGAGTACCCCAGTCGCTTGCCTGTGCTCTACCCCTTTTGTTTCTGCTGTAGCTTTCGACCAGGTGGTCGAAACCAGTTTGTAGTTCTACTATCTTTTTGATGTAATCGTTTGGCATATTCGGCCCTTGCCGACATGGTCTATGTCGCTCTGATGGTTGTAATTTATTGATTGGTTTGGTCTTACAACTTGTATGAATCGATTCAGAAATGTACCTGTAAGTGCTATCTACTGATCCAGGGAATAGCACAGTGCTTTCACAGAGGATTCGGGATTTCAAAAATCTGGGTTCGACAGAGCTGGTATCAGAGCATATGACTCTAGAAGCCTTACTTAGACTGGTCGTAGCCCTAGGACTTGAGTCTTATTTTCAAACTAAGAAAAGTTTTGGGTCAAAATATAGTGTATTATTGCTCCTTCTCATCACTCTTAGTTCTAAAGTTTTCTAACTCTCTCTTCTTCAAAATTGTAGATTATAGCTAGTCGTCCATTGGCCGAGGGACCTTTGCTCTCTCGAAGGAGACTTCGACCCCAAGATTATAGTAAATCAGTGGAGTAGTTAAGACTAGTGTGGGTTGCTAGTTTTTACCCATCCGTAGACGCTGTGTTTTGTATCTTGTGTCATGGCTTAGCATGGCCTATATGCTATGTTTCAAAAGTCATGTAACACTTAACCCCTTAATATAATGCCGCCCTTCTAGGCTTTGCTTGGTTTGTGATCGCTTTCCTCATTTTGTTCAAGTTCTTCTGTTGTGCTCTAGAGGGTTCGTAAACCCTCATATACCTTCCCTCTAGTTCTAAGCCTCAATGTTTCTTCAGGATGACGCCTAAAAGAGCCGCCGCCCAAGCCCGTGGTGCCTTTGCAGCAGACCGTGGTCATGGTCGTGGCCATGGTCGTGGTCGTGGTCATAGATAGGATCTACCTCCCCTGCTGCTAGCAAACCCAACCATGGTGCAAGTCATGTTCCAGCAAACGCAGATCCTCCAAGCCTTGCTGGCCAATCAGTAGTCAGGACCAGCAGGCCACCACTCGAAGCTGGCAGACTTCCTCAGAACAAGACCCCTCACCTTCGCGGCAGGCAATGAAGCGCTAGAAGCTGAAGACTGGCTTAGAGACACTGAGAAGAAGCTTCGTCTCACCTGCTGCCCAGAGCAAGACAAGGTCGACTTTGTCACCCATCAGCTAAAGGGAGTCGCCGCTGCTTGGTAGGAGAATTACCTCACCACTAGGGAAGGTGAAAGTCCAGTGGCGGATGAAGAACCAGAAGTAGAAGCAGAAGTAGCACCACCTGAGGCAAATGATCAGTAAGCCCCCACCGCCATAGAAGTAGTTGCCAAAGTGCAGCTAGATGAGTTTGAACCTGCCTAGCGGTCAATTCCCTAGTATGAATTCAAGGCAGCTTTCAGAACCAATTTTGTAATAGCAGGTACGATGAGATTGAAGAAGAATGAGTTCAGAGCTCTCAGACTGGGTCACATGTCAGTCAACGAGTATCTAACAAAATTCAACCAGCTTGCCTGCTATGCTTCCAATAACATAGCAGATGAAGATGAGAAGATCGACCGCTTTGTGGAAGGGATGCGTGAAGACATGAGAGTCCAACTTATCCTCCATGACTTCCCTAGTTTTGTCGCACCTGTGATTAACACCCCAAATCCTCTCGGTATTTCGAACTAGTCCCATGATCGGAGCTAGTTCACACAAGAAATGTGATATGGTAACATCCATAAATCACGTAATTTTATTAATATTCAAGAGAGTTCATTACAAAAGAGGCTTACAGGCCAACAATAAAGAACACATGCAGCAGAAGATGAAGAAGATGTAGTAGAGTCCAGTTAATCTACCACATGCAATCGACTGGGGTAGTGGCCTAGTCATCGAGATCCACACCGGTAGCGAAGTCCTTCTCCTCTGAAATTTATTTGCATGAAGCAAGGATGAGCACAACTTCCGTGCTCGCAAGTTACACCCAATAATAGATTATAATGCATGCAAGGATATATCAAAGGAAGGCTTATTGGTTAAATTTGCATAAAGCAGTATATTCTTTAAATACTTGTACTAAGTTCAAAAGCAGTTATTCTATAACTAAAATTCATTTTATAAATAATCAAGTTTTATAATCAGATATCATTCACACAAGAATGGTGAAGGATACCCTCCTATCACATGGCTTCCTGCCCAATTCCCATTTGGATAGAAATCCAAAATCATTTGTGTCAAATCATTTTGAAATCAAAACCAAAGTCTAACTTTGAGTGGCTTTGCCAAGCATGTCCATGACCGTGGACACGGCTATTCGAATTATTCTTAACATTCTGCAGAGGTGGTACAACTTTACCCACATGGCATGAATTCTCTAGCTTGTTTGGCATCCGTCGATACCACCGCTCACTACCTTAGGTAAGCAGTCTAGAGCACATGTCAAGGCCTTTACAAAGCTTCATCCCACTGTAGTCCCGCCTCGCTAAGGTTTTGCTTCCATTGGGTTTACCACCCATCGGATCTGAGCCCCCTCTTGCGCTAGGTGGGAATACATAAAAGTAGGTCATAAAAGACACCCACGCAACCGGATGGCATGACCACGGTTAAACATTGCAAATTAGTTAGCTAGGTCCCCTCCCCATTCTTAGGACATGTGTTAGTACGATGTGGCTTAGCAAGATGCGGCTCGAAGACCGGTCCTTAATTGACTTAGGCGACTTCCAAAACAACCCCTCGACCTCAACCTTGACCAAAGTTGAGCCCATGCATCAACATGCACCATTTATACAACCATTTCGTCTAAGTACAAACCATCATTTCATTTCACTTTTCAAAGTCATTTCTAAACTTCCATAACACACCAATGCTATGGATACAATTTAAACAACATTTGATTTTTGGCTAAAATTCTCCAAATCAAATATTTTTGGTCTAAGCATGTCTTTGCATAATATTTTCAAATGGTCCTAGTTCATACTATCGTATCAACTAGGTTTTATCTAGGGTGACAATGTATTTGATTCAAATATCAACATTGGCCATACAATGGATATAGGCATATCTATAAATTTAAAACAGGAATTTAAATTACTGAACATAAATAAGCATGCAGTAATAATTTAAAATAGAATTTAAATAATTTTAAATAATGGGCACAAATATGATCAAAGATGTAACTTGCTTTGCTTGATTAGTTGCTCTCAAATGGCGTCGAAATCTGACTTTCCGAAGTCGTCGAAATCTATATGCGAAAATAAGCCAAATTCAAAAAAAATCAAATGAAGATTCAAATGAACTCCAAATTAAATAATTTTGATTTAGTTATCTAGATATTGAATGTATATGAATTTATAAATTTGAATCAACGAAATCGGAGTTCGCATGAAGGAGAACGAGCTCCGGGAAGTTTAAAACTTAAATAAAACCCCAAATTGGATTTTATAGAATTTCCTCATTTATTTTCCTAAAGGAAATTCCGATAAATGACATCAGCCCTCAGAAAAAGGATTTTCCGGCCGAGTTATTTTAAAACAGAAATCCCGGAGTCACTAACAAGTGGGCCCGGTGGTCAATGGACTAAGTCCATGGCAGTCAAAAGTCCACTGAGAACCGGCACAAAGACAAGGAATAAAGTGAGGTGTGCTTGCGGGTCGTGTGCGAGGTGACGGGGCGCCATGTAGGCTCCACATCAGATCCTACGCTGAGGTGGCGACGCGGTGGCGCTGATGTGGTTGAGCCACGTCAAACTGACGGTGAGGCAAAGCCGCCAACAAGCTCGCCAGCATTCTACGCCACGGCGAGACAAGTGAATGGTACCAAAAGAAAGAGGGAGGTACGGGTATCCTGATGCGCTACCTTGCGGCGGAAGAGTGTGGCGATTTGGTCATCGGCGCCGAGGTTGAGCGGCGGCGGTTTTAGGTCGACGGCAAAGTAGTGGTTCCCGAGGTCCTCCGGCGAAGTGAGAGCACGCACAGGCTTCGCGGTGGTGCGGCGATGCTGACGGTGGCGGGGACGAGGACGGAGCATCTATGGTTTTGCCGGAATTGAAGTTTCACCGTCGGTGATGAACTTCAAAATTCGGGCTCTTGAGAGGGATTGGGGAGAGGAGCTCTGAAGCGTTGGGATGAGTGCTTCAAGGCGCACCCGGGGCGTCTTTTTATAGTGATCGGGAAGGTTTGAATCGCCTTAAGGCGCAAGAAGCTCCAAAATGGATACCGGCGAGATTTGGGGGATTGAAGGCAAGAAAGGAAAGGGAAAGGGTAGAAATGGATGCGGAATTGATTGATGATTTGAATGCGCACGAAATTAGGGGGTTTTAATGAGGATTGGGTCGATTTTGGAAGGTTCTGAAGGGGCAACAATAGCAAACGTGCTTGGATTTGAAACAGAGACGATGGGAAAGGAAGGAGACGATGACTTGCGTGTGAGCGGGCCCCACATGGCTGCGAAGGAAATAACAGGAAAGAAGCAGGTGGTGTTTGGGCCGTTCGATTTAGATCAGACGGTCCACGCTGCTTGGGACATTCGAACCGCTCCGAACAGCAATCTTGATCGGGCTGTCCAATCTCGATCGGACGTTCCACATTGGCTGGGATGTTCAGACCGTCCAAACACGCCATCTAGATCAGACTATCTATTTTTGATCCAACGGCTAAAATGAGCTAAGGTGAATCACGCGAGAGGGCTGGGCTTACTAGGCCGTGCACGTGTGGAGAAAAGGATTGGGCTGAGGAGGAATTTGGCCCGAAGATGGTTTTGGGAATTAAATTGATTTAGCAATTAAATTAATCTGGTTAATTCAAATTGGCTTTAGAAAATAGCAAATAAAATCAAAAAATTCTAGAAAAATCCACAGAAATTCTCTGAGACATTTTGCACTTAAATAAAATACTTCCAACTTATAATTGGTAATAGTTTTTGCACATAATTTATTTTGGCTTTAAAATAATTAGGTAAAAGCTTTCAAAATTCCAGAAAATTTCAGAAATTAATTAAATTTTTATTTGCAATTCAAATCAGATAAAACTTCAATAAATTTTATTTTTGACTTTTAAAACTTTAGAAATTCAAATAAAGCAATAAAACTCTTTCAAATTTCGTAAAATCCAATAAAATAATAACTTTATTTATTTTTATTTTGGTAATAGAACTTTGGGATGTTACAAGTTTCCACCAGCTGGTTAACAATGCTCTAGTGCTTGAAAATAAGAGAAATACCGCGGAAGTTAGCCGCAAAAGAAAGATAGCACTTCAGAAGCCATAGAGTAGCTACCCCTAGAAATTGGCTTTCCAAGGTAGCTCATCTTTCCGACCACCTACAGCCTCGATTCCGAGAACTCCCGCTCCAGCCTAGTGTCCTAATGGGAATGGTTTCCGCACCCTTCGCCCCACGGGGCAACTGCAGCTGTCAATCCAGCAGCTCACCTTCATTGTTTCAACTGCCAGGAAAAAGAACACTTTGCTAACAATTTCCCTCAACGCCAAAACACCACCACAAAGTTCAACCCAGGAGCCACTCAAGCTCAAAGCCAGGCTTCAAACCAACACAAGAGTCTTTAGACTTCGCAAGCTCTGAGGTTTGCCCCGACACTGAGCCGTGGTCGTATGAACCATGTCACAGCCGAGGAGGCCTAGGAAGCCCTAGGACTGCTAATGGGTACGTTCTCTATTAATTCAGTACCCACACAAGTTCTGTTTGACTCTAGAGCTTCGCACTCTTTTGTTTCGAGAACCTTTGTTGAAAGGTATAGGTTGCCGACCTATAAACTAAAGAAACCCATGGTGCTTAGTTCACCCAGGGGATCGTTATATACAACCTTAGTAAGTCCCAGAGTAGAGATTTCTATAGAAGATTCCGGGTTCCTAGCAAACCTTTTAGTGATAGAATCCTAGACTCTGGACATCATCCTAGGGATAGATTGGTTGGCCGAGTATCAAGGAGTGATAGATTGTGCCGACAGAGTGGTCGTACTCACCAAAGACCCAGAGTCTGTAATAAGGGTTAGCATGGATCACTCCTCTCCTTTGAATCGAGCAGTTCACCACCGTGGGGAGTTATCCCTAGAGACAACGCCTGTGGTCGAAGCTTACCCCGAAGTCTTCCCAGAAGAATTGCCGGGCATGCCACCAGATAGAGATGTGGAGTTTGTGATCAACTTGAAACCAGGGATAGCCCCAATTACCAAGAGACCATATCGGATGGCAGTCGATGAACTCGAAGAGCTCAAGACCAAAATTGAAGACTTGCAATAAAAAGGATTTATCTGACCTAGTTCCTCTCCGTGGGTTCGCCAGTGCTCTTTGTAAGGAAGAAGGATGGCACAGCCAGATTGTGTGTAGACTACCGAGCACTCAATGATGTGACCATCAAGAAAAAGTATCCTTTGCCCTACATCGATGACCTGTTCGACCAGTTGTCAGGAGCAGCAGTTTTCTCCAAAATAGACCTGAGGTCAAGATACGATCAGCTTAAGATCAGAGGTGAGGACATACCTAAAACAGCTTTCACCACTCAGTATGGCCTGTTTGAGTTCATGTATATGTAGTTTGGCTTGACGAATGCACCAGCCTACTTCGTGAACCTCATGAACAGAGTATTTATGGAATACTTGGACAAGTTTGTGATCGTATTCATAGACGACATCTTGATCTACTCAAAGACTAGTGAAGAGCATGTTGGACATCTACATTTGGTCTTAGAAAGGCTTAAAAACACCATCTTTATGCCAAGTACAACAAATGTGAATTTTGGCTTCAGGAGATCACCTTCCTTGGACACATTGTATCTGTTGAAGGAGTGGCAGTCGATCCCTCCAAAGTAGAGGCTGTCATGGACTAGAAGTAGCCTACCTCAATAACCGAAGTGCGTAGTTTCCTTGGTTTGGCCGGTTACTACAGGTGCTTCATCGAAGGATTCTCGAAGCTCTCCAAACCGATGAGCCATCTGCTTAAGAAGGCGAAGAAGTATGAGTGGACAGAAGCTTGTGAGAGAAGTTTTCAAGAATTGAAGACAAGGTTAACCTCTGCACTAGTTTTGATCCTACCGGACGTACATAGAGACTTTGAAGTCCATTGTGATGCTTCACGACAAGGTCTTGGTTGCGTACTCATGCAAGGAGGAAAAGCTGTAGCTTATGCATCTAGACAACTCTGTTCTCACGAAGGCAACTATACAACTCATGATCTGGAGTTAGTGGCAGTAGTGCATGCCTAAAGATTTGGCAGCATTACCTGATCGGGAATCACTGTGATATCTACACAGACCACAAGAGTCTCAAGTATATTTTCACCCAGTCCGACCTCAACCTCCGACAAAGAAGATGGTTAGAGTTGATAAAAGATTACAACTTAGATGTCCATTATCATCCCGGAAAGGCTAATGTAGTCGTAGATGCATTGAGCCGTAAGTCCTACTGCAGTAATGTCATGATTCGAGAACACCAACCTGAGCTCTATGAGCAATTTGAAGCACTCAACCTTGAGTTAGTAGAGCAAGGCACTCTAGTCGCCGTGGAGGTGCACCCAACTCTAGAAGAGTAGAACAAGTCCACTCAAGAAGGACACCCTGGAGTCCAGAGATTCAAGCATATCATTGCTAAAGGAAAAGCCCCCAAGATGATTGAAGATCAAAAAGGAGTCCTATGGTTTGGGAAATGTCTTTTTGTTCCCCACCAGAAGGAGCTCAAGGATTTGATACTAAAAGAAGCACACAGCTCAGCCTACACACTGCATCCAAGTAGCACCAAGATGTATCAAGACATGAAGATTCTTTATTGGTGGCCACGAATGAAGCGAAATATCATCGCGTTTGTAGCATGCTGCGACGTGTGTCAACAAGTCAAGGTCGAGCATCGATGACCAGCAGGATTGCTCCAACCAATATCAATCCCTCAATGGAAGTGGGAAGAAATTGGAATGGACTTCATTACTGGTCTACCGTGAACCAAGTCAGGGTGTGATTCGATATGGGTCGTGTTTGATAGATTGACCAAAGTCGCCCATTTTATCCCAGTGAAGACCACCTACAAGGGAGACCGTTTAGCCGAGCTATATATGGTTCGTATTGTGTGATTACATGGAGTACCCAAGAGGATAGTCTCAGATCGAGGTTCTCAGTTTACCTCGCATTTCTGGGCTAGTATGCATGATGCACTCGGGACCCACCTGGATTTCAATACAACGTATCATCCTCAGACCGATGGTTAGACAGAGAGAACAAATCAGATTCTAGAAGACATGCTTCGGGCTTATGCCTTGGAATTTACCGTAGACTAGGAGAAGTGTCTACTGTACACTGAGTTTGCGTATAACAACAGTTTCCAATCAAGTGTAAAAATGTCCCCATTTGAAGCACTCTATGGGAGGAAATACAGAACTCCTCTGAATTGGTTAGAATCAGGAGAAGGTTATGTCTTTGGACCAGATACCCTCAAGCAAACCAAAGAGAAAGCTCGACTGATCAGAGATCAACTTCAAGTAGCCCAGTCCAAACAGAAGAGCTACACTAACAACCATCGCAGGGATTTAACTTTTGAAGCCAGAGATGTTGTGTATCTCAAAGTATCGCCGCTTCGTGGAACTCGAAGATTCAAAGTGAAAGGCAAGCTTGCACCAAGATTTATAGGCCTGTTTCCGATCACCGCAAAGCGTGGAGAAGTCACCTACCAACTCAAGTTACCTGAAGTTTTGTCGGACGTCCACAACGTGCTCCACATCTCTTAGCTCAAGAAGTGTCTCTGAGTACTTGAAGAGAATACCCTAGTCGGGCCATCGCCTTTGCAAAGCAGATCTCGACCTACCCAGAACATCCGATCAAGATCCTCGATATCATGGAGAAGCAAACCAGATGCCAGATCATCCGCCTCTATAAGGTTCAGTTGAGCAACCACTCGGCAAGGAAGGCCACCTAGGAGTGCGGCTTTAGTCAAGTCGAGTTCTCATCCCTATTCTCGTGAGTTCTAATCTCGTGGTCGAGATTTCTTTTAAGGTGGGTAGGTTTGTAACATCCCACTTCCGGATGTTGTTGAGTATCTTTCTGTTCGTCTTCTTAGTTTTCAAAAGCTATTTCAAATTATTGTGTAATTGCAAAATGCTCTAGTTTCTGCCTCTTTTCAAATTTTGGAGTTCGGTCTTCCAATTTGATTTTTGGGTTTCAAGATTCAGTTTGAATCTTGGCTTCTTTGTGAATCTTCTCTCTGGACCCGACCTCCTCGACCCTCTCTCCTCCCTGCCCTTTTCTTTTCTTTCAACCAGTTGGTGGGATACTCTTTTTCGACTAGATGGTGAAGGCTCATTCTGACCATGTGGTGAAACTTTATTTCGACCACTTTCCTGAGTCGCCCACCTCCTCGCTGACACCACCTTTGGTTTAGACTGGCCCTTGGGTTCAAATTCAACTCCCTCTTTGGGCCCAACCCATTCCTTTCTGTGGGTCAAGATCGAGACACCACGGCATGCACGCACTGCTCTGCTGCACTTCTGTGCTCACCGCTCCCCTACCAACTTTGCTCGCTCGTCCTGGCCACCCACCCGCCATCGGCCTTAGGACCGCAGACCTCCAAGACCCTCAGCGACTTTCTCGTCCTCTCCTCTAGGCTATATAAGAGCCCAAGCAGCCACCTTCATCTGTTCCCCCCCCCAACTCACTATATCTCACTTTTGGTTGCTATGGTTTGCCCGAAGCTCTGAGCTCTGAGTTCAAGCTATCGCATGCCTCCTCTCAGACATTGACATACTAGTGCAACCCCTCTTCTACTTGTGTCATTTTTTGTATCCCAGAGCTCCTTGAAGCAATCCCCTCACTCTTTTTAGTTTTGTTTCACAGGAGCCGCCGCCTTCCTCTCCTCCTTCGGTCCCGGCTGACCCCTTCCCCGCCGTCCTCCTTCGCCTTCGACTGCGAGCTCCCTCGTCACCGTTTGCCGTCGCCGACTCCTCCCTCCAGCCTCTCTCTCGGCCTTGGTGAGTTTCCCGTGCTAGGTTCTCTATCGTGTTCTTTTGAGTTCTTCTTTTCCTCCGACCGCGTTGGGCAGTAGAATCCTTCCTTCTTTTCAACCACGTTGTGTAGTCGAACCCTTTCTTCTTTTCGACCATGTTGTGTAGTCGAACCTTTCCTTCTTTTTGACCATGCTGCGTAGTCGAACCCTTCCACCTTTTCGACCATGTTGTGTAGTCGAACCTTTCCTTCTTTTCGACCATGTTGCATAGTCGAACCTTTCCTTCTTTTTGACCATGTTGCGTAGTCGAACCGTTTCTTCTTTCGACCACTTTGAGTAGTCGAATCCTTCCTTCTTTCGACCACGTTGAATAGTCGAACCCTTTCTTTGACCACGTCCTATAGTCGGAACTCACTTTCTGACCACCCCGTGTAGTCGAACCCCTTCCGACCGCGTGGTGTAGTCGCACCTCCCTCCGACCTTGAGCAATTGGCTAATCCGTGCTTGAAGCCATGACTTCGAGGACTCTGTTCTCCTCTGTTATAACTCCGATGTCGGTGTTTCTTGTTTCTAAATTCATCTAAATGCAAGACCTTGCTTTCAGCTTTGGTCATGTTTAAATTGGAGATCATTTATTATTTGTTTAGTATTTGTTTGTTCTCCCTGCTTACTTGTTCCCTTTTTCTGGTTTGTTCGTCCGAGTAGAGTTCGAAGAAGAGGGAAATCTCCATTCTGACCAAGCGCAAGACCACCAAGACCCTCTTGCCTTTAACCCAGGCGAGTCAATACTTTCATCATTTTGAGCCTACATTTTATGCAAATTACATCCCTTTAAATTACCAGAGTTGCATGTGTTAATTCTTTAAGCAAATGTATGTTAAATCTTAAGGTAGTTAAATGCCCACTTGTTGGTTATTTAATTATTCCCCTATCCTTTGGCATTTGAATCCCTTATTCCATGTCACCCTAGTAACTATGTGGTAATTTACTAGCTATAGGTTGTACTTAAGCGACATGCTAGTATTGCTTAAGTACCAAGGCATTAAATGTCCCAACCATCATCTCTTAAATCATAAAATGGTTTTGGGCAGTCATAGGTGGTACATGACTGAAGTATTTTGAGGTAAATCGGTTTTCCCCTCAAACCCCAAACTGCTATCACCACATCTGGGTGGATGGTATGATGGTGGGTGCGGATGTAGCATGAGAATGTGTGGAATGTGGTTTGAACCACCCAGATAACCCTAAGGACTTAATCCGGTGATGACCTCCCATCGTAAAACATGTGCAACCACAAGTCTACAAAGTGCGACTTGGCCTAGTAAAGTTATCGAACCCTAAAAGTCATCTCGCTGGAGAGGATTGGGGCAGTGCAAGTGGTGGATGCGTTCTGGCTTGAAAGGGACATCGTGGTAAGGTGAAGTTGCCAGTTGCGCTAGTTGTTGTGGCCGGGGCCAACAGCGCTAGTCGTTGTGGTGAACATCCCACACAACGTATGAGCATAACCCCATACGGGTGAGATGACGGAAGGGGCAAGATGATTTGAAAAGTTACTGTGATGGTCTCTCGACCACATGACAAAGGAATTGTGTGGGCTACGAGTTGATTATCCCTTGTGGGTACAGTGTACAAACCTCTACAGAGTGTAAAACTATTTAAACAATCGTGCCTACAATCAAAGGTGGACATGGGAACTTTACTAGACTTAGTTCTATTTCAAAAACCTTTGTGGGTGGAATGAAAATTGGTCGGGTTGATGTGACCTTGACCTAGTGTTGATCCTGGGTGGTCGTACCCAATGTTGTTAAGTGGTGGAGGTAACCACAAGCAAAAGTAAGCACTGGTAGAGGTAGCCTCTACTGTTATTTATTATTGCATAATTATTTCTCTTTATAAAATGCAATTTGGTTAAAGTGCTAAGTGATAGGAATTTCTAAGTACGATATCTGAAAACATTGCTTTAGCAAATAAAAGAACCCGAGCCTCCCTTGTTAAGCCATGTGTGCATACTACTGCATCTTGTGTGTTGGCTCGCGAGCACGGAAGTTGTGCTCATTCTCGCTCTTCCCCAACCCTTCAGATCCGGCGGATCTTGGAGACTACGACTACAACGAGGACCCTGAAGTCGATGGGCAAGGTGGTGTTGAAGGGTAGTTTAGTTTCGAGTAGTTCTGGTCTTGCCCCAGTCTAGCTAGCTCATCGGTGTTTGCGTACAACCAAGATTGTCCAATTCCCTAGCTAATGCCAACAGACACAAGTACCCACCACTTGCTCGTGGTGAGATGTGCTCTACCCCTTTTGTTTCCACTGTAGCTTTCGACCAGGTGATCGAAACCTCCTTTCAACCAGGTGGTCGAAACCGGTTCATAGTTCCGCTGTCTTTTTGATGTAATCGTTTGGCCTGTTCGGTCCTTGCTGTAAACTTGACCCAACGTGGTCTATGTCACTTTGATAGTTGTAATATATTGATTGGTTTGGTCTTACGACTTGTATGAATCGATTTAACAATGTACCTGTGAGTGCTATTTACTGATCCAGGAAATAGTATAGTACTTTTACAGAGGATTTGGGATTTCGAAAATCCGGGTCCGACAATTGGCTAAGATTATGGGACTCAAGGAGTGGTAGAATAGGAAGCATTACTCGGGGACTGTTGAGATTTCAGATGAGCTGAAGCAGTGGCTGTTCGAGTACATAAAGGAATTGTCCAGGAAGAACAAAGTGAACACACAGGGTGTGATCAGGAAGACCTAGGGTCAAGAGCCACTGGAGCGATGGGATAAGGATTTGTATTTCGAAAAAGAGTACTGCCTTGGCGTCGAGCTCCAACAGGGCATCATTATTTGGCACATCGGCACTGATATTTTCCTGTCAAAAGCAGTGGAGCCAAGGCCGATGGTGCAGCTCACCTGGTGAAGGCTGTCCGGACACTGTCCAATTACATGATGTTCCAACTACATGCTACCAGGCCTTGCTCAGAGCAGGTTGTACCAACGAACCTGCGAAAATTTGGTCAGGGTGTGCACTCAAGTCCCAATCGTCCAAACAGGAATATCATTACTATTCTCAAGGAATTATTCCGCCTGCGTGATGGCCCCAATCTTTCTGGACATAAGCAAACAGACGAGCTTGCCATCATGCTATACAAAGACAAGCCACCCTACAGAATTGATGTTCCTCGCCTCCATTATGCTAATAAAGTTACTGAAAAACTACTCGAACAAGAAAAAGAGAAAGGCAGCATGGCCGTGCTGGAGCTGGTCCGTGATGTCTGGTTGGATTTTCTTGTCTACACTGCCAATCGATGCAGCAGGGAATCCCATGCTTTAAACATGTATTGAAAAAATCGATTATTGTATCTCATTAAATTTTTTTTGAGAGAGTATATGGAGGATGCACACTGCAGTCACCCCACGTACATATATCCATATGCATCTATTACAGACGCTAGGAATTTTGCGGAGGCTCGAGGTCCACTCGAAGCGCAGCACATGCTTTCTTACTGAACGCACATGCGTCTATGTATTCTGATTAAATAGCTATTGGACCGAGGAGGCGATGTAACATCCAAATTTTTTTGCCCTTTTTAAAAATTTATTTCAAATTAATTAATTCACAGTGTTGGTCATCTTTTCGAGTTTTTGCATTTATTTAAATCCAAATCCAAAATTCAAATCCTATTTCCATCGTCTCAATTCAAAACTCGTCGCCAAATTTCAAATTCAAATTTTGTTATTTGAATTTTCCCGAAAACCACTTGGCCATTTCATTTTCTTTTTCCTTTTCCCCTCTTTCTCCTTCCTTCCTTTTTTTCTATTTTCCTATTCTTTGCCTGTGCTCTGGCCGCACCGAGGCGGCACCGAGTGCAGTGTCGAGGCCGAGAAGGCGCAGCGCCAGCAGCCGGCCGCGCGGAGCAACCTCCAGGCGGGCGGTCGATGCGGAGGAGCATGGTGGCCGAGCAGCCCTGCAGTTCAGCTGAGCAACGTGGCATCGAGGCGTCAAGGCGGCGGCTCCCATGCATGCACGTGCACTGCACATGCAGCAGCTTGCGTCAGCCCAACGGAGGCAGCGGGCGCTTCACGTCCGGCGTGGCGCGACGCCGAGGCGGAGGTGGCTGAGCCAGGGTGGTCGAGGCAAGGAGGCAAGGCCGGCGTGCAACGGCAGCCGGACGAGACGGAGAGGCGACCAGCGACGTGGTGAGCCCGAGAACATGCCAGAGCGCGGTGTGGCTCGGCCCATCCGGCAGTGACACATGCATGCACCGAAGGCGAGGAGGTGGCTCATTGACACTGAGGCCAGGGCGAGGGTGTCCGTTGGTGAGGGCGGTTGGAGCAGGGCATCAAGGGCCCATGGAGAGTGGTGCATGTGACGCCGAGGACTACCTCGTCAGAGGCAGTCAAGGCTGTGAACGACAGCATCGGCCCAGCGCGCGGCGCGGTGTGATGGTCGAGAGCGGCACGCTGCGAGGCGCATGCATGCGACGTGGCCCAAGTGAGGCGAGGCAACGTCGACGCGAAGGCCGAGACTCGGTAGTGGCACGAGAAGCCTAACGCGGATGTGGACGAGTTCGACGATGACTATGGCAGAGCCGAGAAGATGATATCCGATGGTAGTCGCCCGCCTAGCGCGCGGCGGTAAAA